>JACYFF010031955.1:52128524-52187550 GCA_017589665.1 Selenicereus undatus | reverse complement strand
TGTATGTATGTATATATGTATGTATGTATAGACACGGATACATTTATCTACATACATTTATATACTCAGACATACATACACACATAGGAAAAGGGGAAAGAGCATAATTCTTTTACCCCACTTGGTGTCCATGCTAACATTGCAAACATAAGGGGAGAAAAATAAAGTGCTAGCGATGGCATAATTAAAATAATGCATATGAATTAACGACATGAATCATCGATTTATTAATGTCATTCATAGGATTAAGCAAGGTTCTAGGGGGTTAAAGTGGGAAAACATAATTGTTTTTAGGTGCCTCAAAACTTAAGGGCTTAGTACACGGGGCGGGTTGGGGACGGGGAGTATATTCCCCGTCCCCGTTCCCGCTAGAATCCCCGCCCCCCGTCCCCGCCCCGTTCCCCGCTGCGGGGAAAAAATTCCCCCCCCGTCCCCTTCCCCGTCGGGGATTTAATCCCCAACGGGGATTTTTACCCGCTATTTTTTCCTTACCTTCTAAACTCTTCACGGCCATGTGTACCAAATTCAGTATATATCTAGGATTTTTACAAAGAAAATTACATATATAACCTTAGTTGTTTCATTTAAAAATTTTGAAAATAAGGTTATTTTTCTAATTTTAATTAAAATTGTGGGCGGAGGTGGGGATTTTTCCCCAATCGGGGAATTGAGGACGGGGATGGGAACAGGGCAAAATCCCCGACGGGGAAATGGGGACGGGGACGGGTTGAACTATGTCCCCATCCCCGTCCCCATCCCCGAGCGGGGATTAATTTTCCTCCCCGTCCCCGTCCCCTTTGGGAATGAGGATTTTTCCCCGCTTCGAGGCGGGGCCCCAGTGAGGACGGATATTCCCCAACTTTTTGCCATCCCTAGTACAAAGTGCAAACCAAGTCTAAAACAAATAAATATGTTACTAGGAGCACGACAAGGGACTCAATCAATCATATAACGCAAGGGATGTAATCCTCCCTGACTTCCGTCATGAAATCGAAGAAAGTTATATGCATGCACGGCTTCTTCTTCGAACATAGACTTGAAAAGTGCCTCCCACCTTAGAGAATCCATATGCTCTTGGTCCACCGTAACATCCACAGGCACATTAGGCATACGTACCCAGGCACAATCTGTCAGGGACATCGACCCCGAATGGATGCTTCTCTAGCTCAATTCCCACAACATTGACATTACAATATCAAACAATGAGAATGTTGTTTGACGAATTTGCCTGGATAGGCAAGCAGAAAAAATGTAAATGAAGCGGTCCAAACCCATCAGAATTATGCACTTAGACCTGCTGCCTGACATTCCAAATCTAGTTATTCTCCACTATGGGACCAGCCGTTTTATCACCTCCTGTGAAAGAGACGATTTCCATTCCCCAATAGAGGTAGGCAAGCTATGTGATCTGTCATGTGGGTTCTGTAGTTTCTGATCTATTATGTAACCAACAACATACTATGGCATGTTCTCCAGGGGTTTAAGAATTTAAAAGCATTCTCGAAACCGAATGTACAAAGATTGAATTGAAGAAAATCAAGATATATGAAAATTCCATTGGAAAAACAAAGAGAAGAACTTATGAACCTACAATATTAAAGGACTGCCATGGTTAAGAATGATGTTGCATGATTCAGCGGCTTCATCTAAACCACGAATAGTCTCTACTAGGATAAAGGGCATATGATTCTAGCCTTCAAGAAGCTGGGGAACTTTGCATGGTGTAAAAGCCAAGCCCCCTAAGCTTAAGTAAATAAAAGAAGTATGCCATCTAATTAGGCTTATTGGATGTCTCTGTCCCACATGGGAAAACATTTAGAAGTCAATAGGAGGTCAGCAGAATGACCATCCATAGCCATCTTTCCTTCTTTCTCTTACAGAAAAAGTAATGATTCCAGACCTTTTGCACAGTTGAATGTATTAGAACAACTAGTTGATCTTTTCCATGAGGGAACCCCAGAATGGCCCCAAATTCTTCCATAAAACAGCAAATCTCACCATGAGGGAATTAAAAAGCATTGAGGTTTTGCTCCTAGAATTGTTGTCCGTAATCAGAAAATATCTAAATTCAATGGATTAAGGATAATAGGCACATGAAACCTATCAATCCCTATGTGATTAGTCCAAGAAAAGATCTAATAAAAGTTGGCAGTAAAACAGTCTGAAAAAGTGAATCAAAATGCTCTAAACAGGTCACAATTTAAAGAATTAACAACCCAGAGCCTAGCCCTCATTAGAAGCATGAATAGGCCTGCTATAGAGGCTCAGTAGCATGATTTAGGGGCCAGCGGCTGCCATTGGGCCCAGATCATGCCATTAAGTAAGTAATTCCTGGACTAACAGGATTTTATCTTCCATTTTCCACCCAACTGCTATTTTTCAAGATTCCGATTTCCAAATCGAGTTCGTTTCCTCATATATTCTTGCAAAAAATTATAAAAATCCTTTTTAGGTCCAAATTTGAGTCTCTTGCTCGTTTAAATTTTCATATTACAAAAATTAGAGAGGAATAAGATCCATTTTTTTGGGCCACTTTTTTCCTTCTCAAATTTTTGAGTTTTGGACTCCGTTAACAATCCAGTAAACCTTATACCTACCATTAACACTCCAATTCAAGCATATATAACTTGAATAGAGTGTTAAACAAACAACAATAACAAGCTTGGGAACACAAAAACCGAAACTTATGATCTTGAATCAACCACAATAAAGTGAGCAAATGAAAAAATGCCTAAGAAACATAATTGTAATAGACATCATCCAAAGTAAACATCCAAACAAAATGTCCGCATTGTTTAGCAAACAAAAAACTCACTCAGCACAATTGGGAATTCCCCTTCTAATTATCATCTTCCTCCTCAAGAGGCCCTTCCACAATTTGAGTCCCAGGCAATGGGGGAAACTAGATGAGCTAGGGCCTATTAAGTAAGGGTCAATCGAGTGACGCAGAGGTTGAAGTTCGTGAATGGGCTACAGGGGATTCCCACTTATAATGACATGGGATCTATGCCCAGGGAATGGTGAAAACTGCGTCCTATGGTGAATTCCCCTCCTCTTGCCATAACCTGAGACGCCACTACTCGGGCATGGTAGAGGACAAGAAGATGGGCCATCTCCACTCGGCATCCCCCTAGGGAAGCATCATGGCCCAAGGATGAGGTGGCCCACATTGGCAATCTCCAAAGAGAACTTGACCTTGTTTCCATCCAAGGTAAGGGGTGGGACTACATTCAAGAAGGACAACACCTTCGAAGAAGTCCTCAACGTCTCTAAAGGACTATTGCCACCGTGTGTCCTAAGGAGCTAAAAAGAAGTTGCAGCTCCTGAGAAAGAACAGCTTGCTTACGATGTGGTGAGAATCTCCAAATAGTATACATTAAAATTAGTCCAAAAGTGTTCTCCTGAAGTAACAAAAGGAGAAGCAAAGACAATGTAATTTTAGCTCAACCACATCATCTCCCTAGCAACATGCTCCATAGTTAGGGAAGAAGTGAACATACTCGAAAGGATCATCGAGCCATCGAGCCATCGAGCCAAGGATCAATTGATAGTTCACCCAATCACCAAGATACCAAACATACTCGAAAGGACCCTTTGCAATGACCCTCAAGTGAGAAAGGGTTTGGGCCCTTGCAATGAAATTAGGAGCACTCCTAGCATCAGTCCATGGGCCCTAAGTAGCATGCAATCAAACAAAGATGGGCAATCCAAAAGGGAACCTAAAGAATTAAAGCAAATTAAGATGAAAGGCTTTCATCCTAAATGCTTTAGCCATTCAAGGCCCATTCGAAAGTGGTCAATGTCCTTGAGGGAAGGGCCCTCACTTACGTAGCTGCCTCGAGTCCAGCACATTATAAATGGTGCCCTTTTAGGACCCTTAGCAATAAAAGTAATTTTGTGAATATACTTCAAGAATCAAGGCTACACAGAAAAGCAAAATTAAGGTTAGCACATGAATCATCTCAGTGTAAAAAAGTGAACAAAGAAAACAAATAAGGCTTACCATGAGCACCTTCCAAAGGGCTCCTAAGATCAGTATCGAGAAGTTCTACCTATCCCACCTTCATGCTCTCTAATTACACTTATGTGGCGTTTGGTTAAAAGTAATATAATAACTACGTAATGAAATCAACGATGTAATGTAATTGTCAGTGTAATGGAATGGGATTATAATTTCATTGCAATATTTGGTGACAAATTTTTGCAATTACAATGGGATGAATTCATTTACAAATAATACTTCATTTTACACATAGTGTGAAGTGCTTGCAATTCATTCATTTTTATTTTACCTACATTAATTGTTTGTAGCTTTGTTGATAATTGTCATCCAATATCTTATCATCAAGATTATGATGCTTCACATGAGACTTACTTCACTCTATTTCCTCTAAATTACAATAACATAATATTCTTTAAGTTTAGCAAGTAGAGAGAGCAGATGAGGGAGAAGAAGAAGAAGAAGAAGAAGAAGAAGAAGAAGAAGAAGAAGAAGAAGAAGATGATGATGATGATGATATATGTGTGTGTGAGTGTAAGAGAGCGAGAAAGGGATGAAGGGGGGGGAGAGAAAGAAAGATACTGTCTAGAACATACAAAAATATAGTTACAATAATATGATCATGGTTTGGATTAACCTTTACCTAATACGGGGAGGAGAGAGAAGGGTTTGAAGCGGGCTTCAAACCGTAAAAAAAAATCGTAGTGTTGTAGTACTAAGAGATGGGAAGCTGAGGAGAGAAAATGAAGAGAAGAGAGGGATTCCCCAAATATAATAGCTTATGGTTGGGTATGTTTGCAATCACAATAGTTTAGAAAGAGTCAAGTAATTATATTTACATAGATTGAGGTAAATATGATTACAATCTAATCTTGATTACATCCCTTAATGGTAACCAAACATGGTAATGGAATCATCATTACCATTCTGATTGGATTACCACTTTGATTACATAGAACCGAATGAGCCATTAAGGATAGTAGCATAGGTCGTGTTACTTCAATCAAGATTCCCACCACAATTGCCCAAGTCACCATCTAATGCAAAGGATATTAGTTGCCATGAAAAAGCAGAATGAGATGCTGATGAGATATTCCCTCAAATAAGCATTCCGACACCTCCTTAATCAAGGAGTATCGAATAGAGTTAGTTTTCATGAGCCACCTCTTAGCTGGGGAAACAAATGGGACTCCAGTCATGATGCAAAAATCCATAGAGGTTACGATCCTCTCCCCATAGGGGAAAATGGATGGTGATGATAGTATCCTAAAACCTTTTTGTTAATACCCTAAGGAGGCAATGATCAGTTGCCTTTAAAGTTTTATAAACACTTGATTATGATTGAAGCCCAGACAAGTTACTGTAGCCTTGATGACATTGGGGGTCTCTTATGGATGCACTTAATATCCTTGAGGCTCCCACTATCATTCACAAACTCTTAATTCTGAAATAGAGAGACAGAGTTGTAAATAACAAGCAACAATCAAAAATCTTTTGTCAACTCTAAACAAGGTATAGGAATCCTCAAGAAAATCACCGATTCGAAATAGAACTTACTAGTCCTCGTGCAGTAACAGCAGATATGTTGGTGCCCATTTTTTGAGTACAATATGTTAGAGGTGTCAATCCAATCAATAGGTAACACTGGTCTACCCGCAATTGTCCTCTAACAGTTTATCATCGCTACAACGATGGGTGGCGACAACAAAAAGGGTGAGATTGCTCACTGGCCGTGGTCTATGTGCAAGTAGTGAAAATTAGTTTTAAACTACAAGGGCGAAGCCTAAAAGGCTAAAACCCTTATGGCTTGTAGAAACAGCCAGAACAATTGGGTATCATTCCAACACAAATCAGTAGAATTAGAAACTAAAATTTATATAATAGCCTAAGAAGCAAAAACGAACCTTAAGCTTCACTCCTAGTAGTTCTTTATACCTAAAAATGATCCTAAACACACATTTTCGCATCAAATTGCTAAATATGGAAGATCTCATAGACAAACCATACAAGCCCTCAAATCCTTCAAATGGGCAAGAAATTTAAAAATTCAACTCGAAATGCGAAGATTTAGGTAAATAATGCAAAAAATGAACAATAATGGAGCAATTATCTCTTAGATGGACAAAAGTAGGAGAAAAATGAAGAAGGTAGCAGCGACAAGCCCTTTATGAGTTTGGTTAACCTAGTAGTAGATGGACAGACCCGCCATCTACCTTGGATTCTGGAATATGTCGTTGCTTATCAGCGGCTTGCTAATTCATGTTGCCACCTCAATGGCTCACCCATCGACAATCCTCATTATGTCGCTTCGATCTAATTTCAAACAACTTAATTACTTAGGCACAAGTAATATCCATCTTTTGCATGAAACTTGACCACAAAACCATGAAAAGAAAAAAAATATATGAGCATCCTTCTTGATGTTACAACTGTCAAATTTTTTGCAATTGTAAGATGGTTTACGAATGTGCAACCCTTAAACGCTTAGAAAACGTTTTAAAGCAAAGAGATATAGAGCACCCACATTTCAAAAAAATGATTTTCTCTATAATGAACCCTCAACCATATTCGTATTGCATCCAACATTTTAAATCCTTTTTTCTCAAACGAGACTCTAACTCTTAGGAAGAAGCTCAGACCCCAAACATTTTAGATGATTTATCTCAAGCGAGAGTCTAGCTACATGAGTAAGGCTCAGGCCATAAACATTTTAATCAATTTTTTCCAAGCAAGGCTTTACCTCCTGGCGATATGCTCAAAACATTTCAAATCCTTTTTCCTTAAATGAGACTCAAGCACCTGGGGTGAGGTTTATGCCTCAAATTGCTCCAAATCTCATTTTTTGTTTTTTTTTTTTCAAGTAGGACTTTAGCTCTTGGGGCAAGCCACAAGCCCTAAACATTTTAAACTACTTTTCTTGGGGTAGAACTTTAGCTCCTAGGGTAAGGCTTAGGCCTAAACATTTTAAATGATTTTTCTCAAAAAGGACTCTGACTCTTATGGCAAGACTGAAACCCCAAACATTTTAGTATTTTTTTCATTGAACAAGGACTCTAGCTCTTGGGATAAGGCGTAAACCCTAAATATTTCAAATCCTTATTTCTTTAACGGGACTTTAGCTTTTAATGAAAGGCGAAAACTCCAAACATTTCAAGTCCTTTTTTCTTAAATGAGATTCCAGCTTCTGTGGACTCGAAAAATTAGAAAAAGGCTCAGACCTTAAATACTTCAAATCTCTTTTTTTTTTTTCAAATAGGATTCTAGCTCTAGGGCGAGGCTCTAACCCTCTACATTTTAGATGTTCTTTCTCAAGTAGGACTCTTGCTCTTGGATCAAGGCTCACACCCCAAACATTCTAAATTATTTTGTTTTTTTTTTTCCAAATAGTATTCTAGCTCTTACCGCGAGACTCATACCACAAACATTTCAAATCCTTTGTTTTTCAAAGCCCCAAAAGTCTAAAAAAAGTTTTAAACAAAGCATGTGTGAATAAGAAAGTAACTAATTGGATTCCCAATAGCTAGTTCAAATATACAACTACATTCTATAATAAAAGTTTCGAGAAAGTTAAAAAAAAAAAGCATTTCAAATCCCAAAAGTCTCAAACATAGCTCTATATGGGTTTGTTGCATCGTGCTAGCGTAAGTGCTTGAACTCACTAGCTGAAGCATGTGTGACTGAGATAGTAACCAGTGACTTATTGCGTTGCCTTGTTGTAAGACTCATGAACAAATCTTCTAAAGTAAAAAAGAGGGATTGTGGAATGATTAAGAAACCGCTAAGGCCCAAACGTCAAGTTTTTCTCAGTTAGCAGCTACTGTTAGGTCTCAGTATTGTTAGGAATTAGAGCAAACTAATAGCGGAAGCAAAAGGATGAAAATAGATATTTAGAAATTACAGGAACGATAATAAGAACAAAAATAACGAAACACAAGATTTACGTGGAAACCTAATGCGGGAAAAAACCACGGATGGCGACGAATACAATCAATCCACTATATGAGCAGGAAGAATACAAAATGATCACAATCACAATAGGTGATTTGATCTAATAGGAGAATTACAATTTATCTTGTAATCTTTCTCAAAGTCTCTTTGCCTCTCAATGTGTTTAGGGATTCAGGAGTGATTTTAGATCCTAGGTATGGCCCCCTTTTATAGGGTCTAGACAACCAGGGTTTTACCCTTAGAAACAAACCCTGGTCGTCAGGAGAAACTGCTCTTCAAGACAAACCCTTGCTGCCACTGATTTGCGCCCAGGAAATACACGTGGCACGACTGTGCCAATCTTCTGTCTTCTCTCGACTTATGCTCATTTGGCCTGGCACGTCCGTGTTCCGTTTAGCACAATCCCACAGTATTGATTCTTCAATTTTGGGCCACAAAACCCAACAATCTTCACCTTGGACCGAAATCTCTAATCACCAACTCTGTAACGCCGTCATCGCACCCCAAAGGGTGATGGCCCCCCAAAGGGCGCTTAGATACTGTGAATGCCAACTAAGTCCAAGCAATGCTCGAACTTAGCTATAGGTAGAGGCTTGGTTAACATATCTGCTGGATTTTCCAAAGTATGAACCTTCCCTACCACTATTTCCCCTGCAGCAACTATATCTCTGACATAGTGGTACTTGACACTGATGTGCTTGGTCTTCGAATGGTAGGCATCATTCTTAGTCAGGTGGATAGCACTCTGACTATCAAAAAACACCACAGTGGCAACCCATGGAACTCCAAGCTCAGTAACGAGGCCCCTCAACCAAGTAGCTTCCTTCACTCCTTCAGTAGCAGCAACATACTCAGCCTCTTTAGTAGATAGAGCTGTAATTGACTGAAGCGATGCTTTCCAAGAGATAGCACCTACACACATAGTGAAGATATACCCAGATATGGACCTTCTCCTATCAAGGTCACCAGCATAGTCAAAATCAACAAAACCTGTAACACCATATTTAGCAGCTTTGTTCCTATCAAATACCAACCCCCTTTTAACAGTACCCTTCACATAGCAAAGGATCCACTTCATAGCTTTCCAATGATCCTTTCCAGGATTATGCATATACCTACTTACTACACTCACAGCATGTGACAAGTGTGGCCTAGTGCATACCATGGCATACATCAAACTACCAACAGAACTAGAATAAGGGACATTAGACATTCTATCTATGTCCTCCTCAAATTGTGGACAACACACTCAGCAAACAATCTGAAATGTGGAGCAAGGGGTGTGAAAACTGCCTTGCAGTTGTCCATACTAAATCTGCCTAATACTTTCTCAAGGTAGTGTCCTTGAGATAAGTACAGCTTACCAGCCTTTCGATCCCTCTGAATCCTCATGCCTAGAATCTTCTTTGCTGCACCCTGGTCCTTCATCTCAAACTCCGCACCGAGTTGAGATTTCAACTTGCTAATCAAGGATTTATCCTTAGAGGCAATCAACATATTGTCAACATACAATAGCAAGTAAATAAAAGAACCATCAGAATATTATCTAAAATACACACAATTATCATATCGATTGCGTGTGTATCCTTGTGCAATCACGAAGGTGTCAAACCTTTTGTACCACTGCCTAGGAGCCTGCTTAAGTCCGTACAAGGACTTTTTCATTCTACATACTAGTTGTTCCTTCCCAGGAACAACAAAACCTTCGGGTTGCCTCATGAAGATTTCCTCCTCCAACTCCCCATGAAGGAATGCAGTCTTCACATCAAGCTACTCCAACTCCAGATCAAACAATGCAACAAATGCAAGAAGCACTCTAATGGAAGTATGTCTAACAACAGGTGAAAATACCTCATTGTAGTCAATACCTTCTTTCTGATTGCAACCACAAACAACCAGGCGCGCTTTCCACCTGGCATCTTCAACTCCAGGAATTCTTTCCTTTTTCTTGTAGATCCATTTAACAGTCAAGGCTCTTTAGCCTTTAGGTAGCTCACACAGTTCCCAAGTCTGATTCTTTTACAAACTCTCCATTTCCTCTTACATAGCTAGGATCCAATTTGGTGAACTTGGGCAAGAGATTGCTTCAGTATAGGTTGAAGGTTCCATACCTTCAGGTACGTCTTCTGCAACTAAAAGTGTGTATGCTATCAGTCCCTCATCATCATTGTAGCGAGCAGGCCTCCTGATCTCCCTTTGAGGACGATCACGAGCTATAGAGTGAGCAACCTCCACCTGAGGCTGATCATAACTGATAGTGCCAGGTTCAGTAACCTGGGCCTCCCTGTTGGGGTTATTAGCAGCTCCACCTTGAGTTGCAACGATCTCCACTTCTATCTCCATACTGGTATCCTCCTGATCAGTTGCACCAGTAGAAGAAACAGCACAATCCTTTCCAGAAGACAACATAGTAGTCTCATTGAAAGTGACATCCCTACTCTGAATGACTTTCTTAGACTCAAGACACCACATGCGGTATCCTTTAGACTCATATACATATCCAAGAAACATGCATTTGACAACCCTAGGGGCTCACTTCCTATTATTCACATGGGCATACACAGGACATCAAAATATTCTCAAACTAAAATAATCAACAGGATTAGCAGACCATACTTCTTCTGGAATCTGAAAATCAATGGAGGTGTGTGGTGAACGATTCACCAAGTAGCAAGCTGTAGAAATAGCCTCTGCCCAAAAGGCTTTGCGATCCCAAAGCCCAGCATTTGAAAGCATATATCGAGCTTTCTCTGGTAGAGTCCTGTTGATTCATTTTGCAAGTCCATTTTGCTGTGGTTTACCAAAAGTCTTGTGCCTAGCTATGCCATTCATCATGCAGAACTCTTCAAACTCTGACTCAATGAACTCAAGCCCATTGTTAGTCCTAAGTTTTTTGATCTTTCTCCCAATCTGGTTCTCAACCAGAGCCTTGAACTTCTTGAACATGGAGAATGTCTCATTTTTCTGTCTCAAGAAGTAAACCCAAACTTTGAGTGAGAAATTATCAACAAAAGTTAACATGTAGCGATTACCTCCAAGAGAAGGAACCTTCGAAGGACCCCACAGATTAGAATGAATGTAATCAAGGATTCCCTGAGTACGATGCTTCGCTTTAGAGAAACTCACCCTTTTTTGTTTCCTAAAAATACAGTGACCATAAAAATCAAGCTTACCCGTACCAGTGCTACCCAAACAACCTTTCTTACTTAGAATAGTCATCCCTTTCTCACTCATATGGCCCAATCTCATGTGTCATAACCTTGTATCATTAGCATCTGCTAATGTTGTACCAAGTGCACCTACTCCTGTAACTGTAGTTCCTTGTAGGATGTAGAGACTGCCCTGCCGCAGTCCCTTCATTACTTCCATGGCTCCCTTTGTCACTTTTAGGACACCATTCTCCATAGTAATCCTGCAACCATTAGTCTCAAGAGTACCCAAAGATATTAAACAAAGAGTCATATTAGGTATGTAACGAACTTTAGACAAGATTTTAATTATACCATCATGGGTTTTAATCTGCACAGTACCTATTCCTGCAACCTTGCACTCAGCATCATTGCCCATAAGTACAACCCCAGTATCAACAGGCTCATAAGTGACAAACCAGTCCCTACGAGGACACATGTGATACGTACAACCAAAATCTAAAACCCAATCATCACCTAACCCCTTTTCAGAGGTGGTGGCCAAAGACATAGTAGCAAGCAACACATCACCATCAGACTCTGACTCTACTACGCAATCAGTTGTAGCAGTTTTCTCATTTTCCTCTTTCCCTTTTTTTTTTCTTTAGTTTCCAGCAGTTAGCCTAAATATAACCCAATTTACCACAGTAATTGCAGATCTTATTGAAAAATGAGGATTCCTAGACTTAGAATGGTTCTTTTTGTTATTACTGTTCCCCTTTTGCTCAGTTGTTCTAACAACCAATCCCTTAGCCGGATCAGCAAGGATATCATGGTCAAATTTCTCTTTAGACAACAGATTAGACTTGACATCCTCAAATGATATAGTATTAGAATTACTATATAGCATAATCTCCTTAAAGTGTTTATAAGAAGGGGGTAGAGACACAATAAGCAGAATAGCTTTATCCTCATCCTCAATCTTTACATCCAGACTCTCCAAATCAACCAGCATAGAATTAAATTCATTCAAATGTTTTTGAACAGGGTTACCTTCAGCCATATGAAAGGTGTACAACCTTTTCTTCAAACGGATCTTGTTGGCTAGACTCTTTGTCATGTAGAGTTCCTCCAGTCGAGTCCACAGATCCAATATATGAGCAGGAAGAATACAAAACAATCACAATCACAACAAGTGATTTGATCTAACAGCAAAATTATAATCTCTCTTGTAATGTCTCTCAAAGTCTCTTTACCTCTCAATGTGTTTAGGGATTCAGGAGTGATTTTAGATCTTGGTATGGCCCCCTCTTATAGGGTCTGAAAAATCAGGGTTTTACCCTTAGAGACAAATCCTAGCCACCAGGAGAAACTGCGCTTCAAGACAAATCCTAACCGCCACTGATTTCCGCCCAGGAAATACACGTGGTACGACCGTGCCACATGGCATGGCTCCCCCGTGCCAATCTTTTGTCTTCTCTCGACTTCTGCTCCTTTGGCCTGGCACGTCCGTGTTCCGTTTAGCACGGTCCCACCGTGCCGATTCTTCGATTTTGGGCCACGAAACCCAACAAATATAGGTAGCTAGGTCCTACCTGACGCCCTGCATTATAAATCCCATGTGATTCTTATTCTTGATGGTTACAATCACGCCAATTCAAGGTTGTTAGGTTATTTTTAGCAATGTTGATTTCAATCAAACATTTTTACACCAGTTTATGACAAATCGATCAATAAAAATTGATTTCATTTTATCCTTGATTTTATAGCTTGTTTAATAAGGTTATCTTGATAACACTATAAACTGAGTTCATTACTTGTCATTTGAGACCACTTTTGAACCACCAACAGAAAACTCCACTTTCATTATCCTCCACATAAACCTTTCCTCCAGCTTGATAGTAACAAAACTCTACCAAATTCCCATCTCAAAAACCCGTCTTTCAAATGGACTAACTTTTGTTGCACCATAACGCACTTGGAGGAGGGAATCAAGAGCGAGTTGCCCTGCCATTCTACGCGGATTGAAGTACGCTATTAGGGCCATATAATTTTTTAGAGCTTTTCTTTTAATTCTTGTATTACATATTCATGCTTTTGTTTGATTCTCCGTGGCTACTTCTTTCAATTTCACCATAAAAATGCCTAGCTAATAAATTGCCACCACAAGTATTGTCCTCATTCCTAATCTCACTAAAAGAAATTCAAGAAAACATTCTTTGCATAGAACTAGGAATTTAAAACTTTAATACATTTATTTCTAGTACAGGCTGTTTTACAAACAGGGTGATCTAATAGTGGCTTTCACCATCATATCCATTATGTCTTACCTTCTCCCATTGATCTGATCTCATGGTTTGCAACCATAAAGTCATTCTTAATAATCCCTATCTTTGATGTTTGGAATTGTAGTTTTATAGAATAGACCATTTCCTTCTTGAAAGCTCAATCCTCTATCCTACTCTTGTCCCTTCAGCTTGAGCATTTGGTTGAAAGAAGGATTTTAACAATTTTTATAGAATTATGGGTTTGTACATCACCTTTAAAATGTGTTGGTGGCTCTAAAAATTAAAACTCTAATCCATCCTACCATAAAACTCCATAGAACCACCGCTTAGAAAGCCACCCCATGCACCCTTTGAAAGAAAATAGGAGGCCGGGGGAGCTGATTGGGTGTTAAGGAGCCACTTGCCCAAACCCCATGTACACGGTTGTCATATGTATACTGTTGTCATCGACTTGACTTTTAACTGATCGTTAGCCTTTGGAAAATGGCACTATAGATGAATGTGTGAAATTTTGTCATGTTGAAGAGAGAATTCTTAAACAATAGTCAAATAAGAAATTCCCCTATGAGGGGGGGCAATAATAATCGGAATTGTAATGTTGTCATTGAATAGAAGAAACGGTAGAAGTTTATGCATAAGGTATGGATGTCAATAGAATGATTGCTCCTATCAAGATGAAGTCGGTACTGCTTTCATTGATTTCTTTCAAGGGCTTATGGAGCTCTGCAGGATGTTCAACCTCTAGATGCTGCCTATATTCCAAATGGGCCTTTACTGAGGAAAAATCATTAAGCCTTGCTACAGCCTCCTAATCTGGAAAGGATGCCACATTGATTGATATGGAAGATGATAAAAGCCCCAGGCTTGAATGGCTATACTGCTTTTTTGAAGGGAACTAGGAATAATATAGTTATCGATGATACTAATGATCTTCTCTTATTTCTCAACAGTGGCAAGCTACTTAAGCTGTTGACAATGGGATATTTCCTGGAGGCTTTGAACAAGAAAGAAGATGGAATTATGAGAGAATCTTTCTCTGAATTCATTAATGTGGGAATAATTGGGAAAATCAATACAATCAGGTAGGCAACCATCTACTATTTATACACAGGGACTTAGAGAGGTTCTAACAACCTGCTGAGCTGGTTAACAAACTTAACAACTTGTAACAACTTAACTAACTAACTAACTCCAACATAAGCAACTAAACAACACTCTAATTAATTTAATTCCTAATAAGCCTAATTCGCTCTTTGAATCATTGCGAGTAGTCTCATTTCCCTTCGTAATGTGCTGTATAAGGTCATTTCTAAGATCTTAGCTAATAGACTGTAGCTAGCTAGTTTGTCTTGATATAATTAGTATACATCAAAGTGCCTTTCTAAGGGTATGGCCATCGCTAATAATATATTCCTTCTACGTAACTTAGTGAAGCATTATAAAGGGAAATGTGCCTCTCCTAGGGCAATGATGAAAGTTGATAATATAAATTTGATTTTTCTTAAGTCTACCCTATTGGCTTTGGATTTCCTTGTCCATTTTGTTCAGTTGATCATGTTGTGTGTTTTAAGTTTTAAGTACGCTATTATTATGAATGGAGAACTAAGTTGTTTCTTATTTGGGTAGAGGGCTTAGAAAAGAAGATCTATTGGAAGTATTAGCCAAAGAGCTACAACTAGCTGTAACTAAAAGAGGATCTTACAGTCACCATAAGCATTCAAAGGTTAAGTTGGCGTATTTAGCATTTGCATATGAGGTTTTGCGATTTACTAAAGTTAATTTGAGTCCAACTCCAGTTTTATGGAATTGTTTCCAGAGATTTTCAAGCATGTCTATGCCTATTACAAATACTGATAAATATAATATGCATTTAGAGGGTTGGTGAAAATGAGCAATCTATGATATTATAGACTATTGGCTTTTTTGTTGGCAAATTTCTTTTCAGGAGTTTGGGGCTTCCCTTCAACAAAAAGGGTCCCTTATAGGATGTGTCAACCTCTTATTGATCAAGTTATGAAGATTATGGGTGCTTGGACTGTGAGAAAGCTATCTTTTGAGTTATGCAGACAAAAGAATTCTCTCAACTCTGATTGTAAGTAGTATGAATTTTTGGTCCTCCATGTTTTTGCTCCCTGTTGTAACCTTGCACTCTATTGGAGTTATGTGCTGTAAATTTCTTTGGAGTGAGAGTTTGGATAGTAGAAAAATGACCCCTATGAGCAAGATCTCTGTGTGTCATCCTTTCCAAAGCAAGGACTATATTTCAAAGAGGTAGTAGGGCACAATAAGGCCTTTTCTATGAAGCAATTATGGAAATGATCTCCTGATACTTAAGTTTTACTGTATGGGATAGAGCTTACTTATTGAAGGGTGAGGGATCTTCAATATTCAAGTAAATGAAGTGGATGCTTGGAGAGGAGTTTAATCAAATTGAAGTAGGAAGTAGTGCGATTGATTGGAGATACACATGAAGTAAGATCTTAATTGGATCAATATTAGGAAATGAGATGTTCAAAATACAAAATTGTTATCATCTATTCTGCATTTCAAAGCACCCATTTGCTTGTTGATGACAGTGTTGAAAGGCTAGGGATAGGGAAGACAATGAATTATGATGTGGCTAGTTGCACAAAACACGTTGCTAACATCTGAATGATTGAGTTTAAGGGGCATCATGGCTAGTAAAACATGTTTGTTTCGTTCTTGCCCTAGTATGGATTCATGTGAACATCTTTTCTTCCATTGCTTGTGACCTAGAAGTGTAGAAAACATATTAATTTGGAGATGGGGAGTTGGGAGGAGTAAATGGGAGTAAGGGAGAGTAAGTACTCCCCTATACTCTTGTTTGGAAGTAAGAAAAGGAGGATGAGAAGGAGTAAATAAGAGTAACTCTTACTCCTCCTTACTCCTCTTAACCCTCTATTTTCTTACTCTCCAAAATGTAGTGTAAAGAGGAGTAAGGAGGGATAAGGAGGTGAATTTCAAATATTTACCCCCACAAAATTTAATATAATATTTTTTTAATTTATTAGTGAGGGCATATGTGTCAATTCTTTTACTTTTATTTGCACTCTTATTCTTCCAAACAAGGGTTAATGCTCACTCTCTATAAACTCCCAAACAAGGGTAGACAACTTACTCTTATTTACTCCCCCTTACTCTTACTCTTCCTTACTCTTATTTACTCTTACTCCTTTAACTTACTCTTCTCTTAAACGAACCCTAAAAAGATGGAGTTAGAAAGAATTTAGATGATTTTCCAATCATTGCAAATGGACAACTCAGACAAATAATGGAGGAGATGTTGTTTTGCTGCTGTCGTATGTTATGATGTGGCAGGAAAGAAATAGAAGAAAGAGTCAATAGACAAGCAAAAGCTGAGGCCATAGTAAGGCATATACAATATGTTTTTTGGGTAACAGTTGGGAGGAAAGTAAGACATTGGGCTGATTTCACACTCCATGATTGATGTGATGTATGAACTATGATACCCTGTAATATGACAGCTTTTTGAAAGAAGCAATGATATTTATTTACTTTTTTTCCAAAAAGAGATTCAACATTATGTAAAAATGACTTAAAATAATAACAGTAATTAAAAAAAAATAAAATACTAATAGAAAAAAATGTTTTTAATTTCAGAAGAAACTAATATACAGTTTTCTTTTTTGTTTATGGATGTTGAAACTAATTAAATGATCATGTTTATTTTACAAATATAATTGGATCATTGGACATTTATATTTAAACATGCAATTTATTTTACAAACATATCTATGAGGACCCCTAACTAAATTGTAGCATTTAGGAATTGAGACCTAAACTTACCTCATCTTCAAAATGATTCGCTATGTCTTTTAGCAGCTAACTACAAATTGATACATTATTACATATATTAAATTACATGAAATCCTTCGATAATAAATCCTTCGATTTTGAATCCCCTATTATACGATAAATGCATTTATATGCTTCAAAGTTATATATACAATTATCATATATGTATAACGTTTGACAATAAGCTCTTCACCCTTTTTTCCCCTCCTTTTGTTCTGTTTTTTAAAAACCATCCAATATAAGAATTATTCTTTTATCATGGTAAAATAATATCCAACTAAAAACGTAGTTGTCAATCGAAATAATATGTCAAAAATAAAGTAGTTTATACAAATATTTTTCAATATCAATTAGTTAAATATATTAGCGCTTCTGCTTAAAATACGTGATAAAACCACAGACTCTTTAACGAAAAATAATAAAATCATAAAATCTTAGGGGTGGGCAATAGATCGAGTCGGGTGGAGTTAGGGTCGGTCCATTTACAAAATGGGCTGAACCGGGTCATGGTAGGCCCGCTTTTGGTCCGTTTTAAAATAGAATAGACTTGCACAAAAAAAACTTTGTATAATAATTGTTATTATGTACAAATCGTTGGCAATAAGTTTAACTAATTGTAGCATGTAAATTAGTATGACAAGTAGATTGAAATAGTAACAGATCATTAAACGGGACGTTAATGGGCTGACCTGGCTCGACCCATTAAGGGTCAATAATGGCCTGACCCAACTGGCTTGATAAATACATTTGATATAAGCTGAAGTGAGTAAGTAATAAAGGTTTGAGGCCAAAAGAGATATATCTTGGTTCAAAATATTATAAACTGCAATAACCTGGTCTGATAAACATGGTTTCTAAGTTAAAACTCTCCCCACTTCTCATATTTCATTCATAAATCCATTAGATAAAGAATTCCACCCTAAATGAGTCATTGAACTCCACAGAAGCTATTAAGCTCATCAAGTTTGGTATTTTCTTGGTAAAATTCATAATTGATTCAAAGCTCATAAACAAGCTGAAAGCTCCATAAAAATCCATGAATATTTATTTCCCCCTTAAATTACTTGGCCCAAAATAAACAAAATGAGTGCATGATCAATCTCACTTAATCTTTATTATTGCTCTTTATACAATTACTCAAAATGCTTCCAAAAATCACCAAACTCAAAATACTCAACCAAAATTCATGAGATCTTACAGGAAGTTCGAAAAAAATATGGACAATCTATAGTAAAATGTTTAGAATTTTCCTCCAAATATACACTGCACAGAATTTTCAATAACAACCTGATTTACACCCAAGCAGATCAGTTCACTTCAAAAACTGATAACTTTCATTCTAGACCTCAAATGGAGACATAAAACCCCAATATGAAAAGATTAAGAAGTCTTTAAAAGCTTTCATGTACAACACAAGATATGATTCCCACAATAGTGTTCCCAAAATGGGGCTAAAATACAAGTGTGTTAGTTTTTAGCCTATTCTATGCAGTTTCGGTAAAATGACCATAACCTTTTCCACAGACCTCGGATTAAGGCGATTCAAGAGTCATTTGAAATATAACATGCTGAACTATCCCCCCACCAAAAATTATAATTTTTTGCTAGACCATTCATTACCAGATTAATCCCAAAGTCAGCCCTAATTTTCTGAAATTCCAGCCCTTTATTGATTTCACTTTCTCTTTTTTTCCACGTAAACTCACTTGAAATCATTTCAAATCACCACAATCAGATATAAAAAAATCATTTAAGGCCTCATATATATATCCAAACTCTAAACAACTTCATTAATACATAATTATATAATTCGTATCCAAAACAGGGCAGTTTTCTTCAAAATTCCATAACTCACTGATTACACGTTCACAATTCATGAAAGTTTGCCAGAAAACCCCAAATAATATAGAGAAACTACAGTAAAAATTCAAAATTTTTGGACAATCCTATAATTGCCAGAATTTTTGACAGTGGCATTTAAACAAATGCAAAATCATGAAAATCATGCTCTTGATCAAATACCCATGGCTCCAAACATCTCCAAACTCAATAAAAATTGCACAATAACTATTAATTTGATCATCCAAACATATCTCATAAATAAAACAACCATAAAACTTAAGATAAATTAAGTTAGGGTTTGGGACAAACCTCACTTTAGGCTTGAATTAGAGAGAGGAGGAGACTATTTTGAGTGATTTGAGGGGTTGGACATGATAGCTAGCAGCAAGGGGAACTCGGGGCAGCTTGGAGGCGGCCGGAATCGCCAGAACTGGCGGCACAAAGGGGCAACAACTGCTGCCCCTGTTTTCTGCCCAACCCACCGTGAAGATGAGAGAGAAAATGGAGAATGGGCTTATGATTTTTTTTGCTAAATTTTGTGTGTAAAAATGGTCAATTTATAGCCACATATGGCTGTTAATTTTCAACCCAAAAAGTAGTTTTTTGCTAATTAAAATTAGGTGCTAAAATGAGTAATTAGTGAAATAACAAAAGTTTTTAAGGTTGTGGGCTTTTGTTTTGGGCCCAAAATGCTAAATTGGGGCTTGAAAAATTATTTGGAGTATTGAACAAAAATAAAAATTTGTATTGCTCGGAATTAAAGTATACCGAAGATAAGAAAATAATTAATCAATAATTTATACTCACCGAGGCCTAATATCGATTCACCCAACATTTAATCAATCAATGAAACTTGAGTTGCAAAGTGGTACCCAAAATAAAATATCTCCCAACCAAGATGATTAAATATGATAAATGAAGGTGAAAATTTTAAATAACTTAATGGAATTCGTTAAATAAATAAATTGAGTGTAATTGAATTTAATAAACATGATTTGGTTAAGCAAATAACCATGAGTGATTAGGTCAATAAACATGATAAAGTAAATGAATAAACATGACTAATGAAATAAATAAAGATGATTTAAATAAATAATATGGGTTAGGGTCGGGTTATTACAGCTTCCCCCCCTTAAGGAGTTTCGTCCTCGAAACTTATAACACTTGTCAACTATATGCAATGCTGCTTTAAAACACATGGGCCATTAGTTCCCATTGCTTCCCTTTGAAGGGGTGTAATTTGCCGAATGTACACTGACTAAGGGTGTACGTATTGTATAACTTCTTAATCCCATGTTTCGGTAGTAGACCCGGATACTTCTCACACAATAGCTTCAATAAACTCAATTACTTTGCTTCAAAAGTGATATTCTCTTCGAAAGAAAAGAGCCTTGTTACTGCAAAGGAGGTATTCTACACTACTGGCTCATAAAGCCCAAAGTAACGAGGACTCAATTAGCGCTGATATCTAGTCTTCTGACACCCTTGACTAGATAAGCCATTCAGAATACTTTATATCTCAACTGAGACTTTGGTTATTACACAACTGCTTTGTCGACCTTGTATCACCTCGACATGCAGTTTATTCATTATGGTTATGATAGTAAAGTAAATGAATGATGTCATGAAGTTGAGAGAGAGTATTAAGTAATAAAGGTGAAGAAATGTGATAGATTCCCAAAGCGGCTTTTGAAAAGTCATACGGTATCCGTATGTAAGTAAAATGACGAAGATAAGGGTCAACACTATTAGAAGGAAAATTTTATTCATCTAATGTTTGAAAGGACAATACGTCAAGATGAAGGAGTCAATCTTATGATTGAACATGATGACATCCATCAATAAAACAATTTGCAATAAATGGAAGTCTTAGGTAGGCATATAAACTTCAAAACTGCTGGCAGATGAAAATAGCACCAATTGTTGTTTATCATTAAGAAGTTAGGATATATTAGTAAAGAAAGGATTACCAAAATAACTTAAGTAACAACATGCAGTTACGACCTTGGAGTAGTATGCCAACATGATGTTACGGTGCTATAGAAGCATGAACAATACGGATACATTTAATTGCTGCAAGGGCACTCAATGACTAGGTTTGAAACAACCAAAGGCTTTGCAAGCAATAAATGAATAGCGCTCAAATAGAAACAATGAGTCCAAGTAGGTGACAGTAAAAATATGATCATAGTCATGACTGAGCTGCAAATAGAATGAGTCAAATATGCTTAGGAAACTCTGCAAATCACACAGGAATGTACACCGGGGGTCATTATAGGCTCCATTATGGAAATAGAGAATTCAATGGGTATGATTGTCAGGGTTGGAATCACCTATAAGAAACGCTACTCGGATGTGTTTGAAGAAGTCCCCACATACCACATATGAGAATTTCCATAAACACTCCATTACAAATCAAGAGAGTGTTAGCAGCAAAGAAATGATGCCTCGGAACAATTCAAGGTAACTAGGGCAGAAATAAGTCAATTACAGGAATTAATGAGAGCATTGCTGATGTAAAGTCTTAGTATCAAGACCAGATGATTCCAATACATGGAAGCTTAATCTTACTTGTCCCACACACACACACACACACACACACACACACACACACACACACACACACACACACACACACACACACACACACATATATATATATATATATATATATATATATATATATATATATGCCAAGTAGCACACCATAGGCTACTAATTGCTATCACCATACATAAGCACTCATTGTAGTGTTCATCTCATACTGGTTCACCTCAAAGATATTACCCCGCAAGGCATTTCCTCATATAGAGGTTTTCATATAACTTGACACTGTATTCATCCCTTAAGAAGTTGCAAAGGGCATCCCCACATTGGGTTCCAACCGTCACTGTACCCAAGAGTAAGGATATTAACACACCTCAATAAGACTCTCAAATCTTGGGGCAAAACGGACAAAGTTCTGCAGAAAAACTGATTAAAACCCATGCTTAAAGCCTTACAATAGATACCTGAAATGGAGAGAAATACTTCAATAGCTCAACGGCCACATGTTGCAGTTCATAACTCAACCGGTTACACACCCGCAGTGCACGATTATAGAAGTTTAAACAAATAAGAGAAATGAAACATGCAATACAGCTCCCAGATAAATGAGAACATGCCTCACCAACAGGTGACCCAAATGTTTCCACATTCCACTTTGCTCATGCTTGAATCTCATGATATTACCAAATGATTGAGTCACCCAAATGAAAATAGTTTTTCCATATATGCCTATACATATGAACTTATAAGCAATAGCTCATTAACATAACTGATACACACGTTGATAGCTAACTCATAAACACTTGATAGCTCATAGTGGCTCTTTAACCTTAGATCTGATACTGAATCTGTAACGCCCCCAAAATGCTAAAGCCATGAATTACAGAAAACTGCAGCGGAAGACTTAATAGTAGAAGGCACTACCACCATCCTGATAAGGACAAGGCTCACTGAAGCCATTTAATCTTACAACTCATATTCACAAGCACAAAATCTATTAACTAAAACACTTCAAGGCCAAAGTCCATAATAGTTCAACTTCAATACCATTGACTTAATCATACCATGTGATAACTTGCACTCCACACTATACAAGTGTATTGAATATAGATCCTACTTGATGCTGAGGTCGATTCTAATATTCATGCTATGCTGAAACCACTGTGAGCATCTGTTGACTTCCAAAATGGCTTGCTAAAAGGAGAAATATGTGATACTTCATCACCTAAAATGGAAAACATGAAAACAATTCGAAAACATGAGCAAAAACTCAATACATACATTCCTGTGTTGTAAAATGAGCATAGAAACACTGTTGATGGATACCTATCATTGCAATTCATTTAGTTGGCAAGAGCAGTTAAAATGAAAGTAATATGAAACTGAATTTATCATTATTATCCGGATGTGAACCCCTTGCACTGATATGATGTATACATAGGTATACACCTGCCAATCCGATCAAGAGTTGGCCTGAAGCCGCGCGGGTAAATGATGGGCTGACGCCCTATAGATGATAACTAATGGGGTCACAAGTTAAATGACAAATCACTGTATAAACTGATTCATTGATAAACTCATTAAGAGTTGTAACTTGATAAACATGATATGTTTTCTGAGATACAGGCAATGGACGTGCCTTGAGTCTTAAAAAATGTCATCTGACTTGTTATAAGTCAACTGTTTCATAAATGTCATCTGACTTGATAAATATATTCTGACTTGATAACACTTATGCATAACGGGGAACGATAACTAGGCCTCAACTCTGTGTCATAAATGTCATTGTAGATATGTGTAATTAGTAAATGATCCTTACTCGCATAATTGAGTAACAGTATGTGTCATAGAAATTGAGTAAGTAAATGGTATACATAACTTCAAAACTGAATTGGTGACAATAATTAAATCCAAGATAAAGTAAATAGAAGTAAAATAGTCCACAAAGAGATATTACAAAGGAAAAGGCCTTAATGGTGATAATTGAGAGAGTGGTTATGGTCTTTCCTGAAATAGGTTACTAATAGGGTTTAAGGCTTGTTGATGTATAACTTGGTTCAAGATAACAACAAGTACACTAGATTGGCTTGATAAATACATTTGAAATAAGCTGAAGTGAGTAAGTAATAAAGGTTTGAGGCCAAAAGAGATATATCTTGGTTCAAAATAGCATAAATTGTAATAACTTAGTCTGATAAAAATGGTTTCTGAGTTACAACTCTCCCCAGTTCTCATATTTCATTCATAAATCCATTAGATAAAGAATTCCACCCTAAATGAGTCATTGAACTCCATAGAAGCTATTAAGCTCACCAAGCTTGGTATTTTCTTGGTAAAATTCATAATTGATTCAAAGCTCATAAACAAGCTAAAAGCTTCATAAAAGTCCATGAATATTCATTTCCCCCTTAGATGACTTGGCCTAAAATTCACAAAATGAGTGCATGATCAATCTCACTTAATCTTTATTATTGCTCTTTATACAATTACTCAAAATGCTTCCAAAAAGCACCAAACTCAAAATACTCAACCAAAATTCATGAGATCTTATAGGAAATTCGAAAATAATATGAAAAATCTACAGTAAAAGTTTTAGAATTTTCCTCCAAATATACACTGCACAGAATTTTTAATAACAACCTGATTTACACCCAAGCGGGTCAGTTCACTTCAAAAACTCATAACTTTCATTCTAGACCTCAAATGGAGACATAAAACTCCAATATGAAAATATTAAGAAGTCTCTAAATACTTTCATGTACAACACAAGATATGATTCCCACAATAGGGTTCCCAAAATGGGGCTAAAATACAAGTGTGTCAATTTTTAGCCCATTCTGCGCAGTTTCGGTAAAATAACCATATATTTTTTCACAGACCTCGAATTAAGGCGATTCAAGAGGCATTTGAAAGATAACACACTGAAATATCCTCCCACCAAAAATCATAATTTTTGGGTGGACCATTAATTACCAGCTTAATCCCAAAGTCAGTCCTAATTTCCTGAAATTCCAACCCTTTACTGATTTAACTTTCTCTTCTTTTTTTTCACATAAACTCACTTGAAATCATTTCAAATCACCACAATCAGATATAAAAAGATCATTTAAGGCCTCATTTATATATCCAAACTCTAAACAACTTCATTAATACATAATTACATAATTCGCATCCAAAACAGGACAGTTTTCTTCAAAACTCCATAACTCACTAATTACACGTCCAAAATTCATGAAATGTTTCCAGAAAATTCCAAATAATATAGAACAACTATAGTAAGAAATTCAAAATTTTTGGAAAATCCTATAATTGCCAGAATTTTCAACAGTGGCATTTAAACAAATGCAAAATCATGAAAATCATGCTCTTGATCAAATACCCATGGCTCCAAACATCTCCAAACTCAATAAAAATTGCACAATAACTATCAATTTGATCATCCAAACATAGCCCATAAATAAAGCAACCATAAAACTCAAGATAAATTAAGTTAGGGTTTGGGACAAATCTCACTTTAGGCTTAAATTAGAGAGAGGAGGAGGTTGTTTTGAGTGACTTGAGGGGTTGGACATGATAGCTAGCAGTAAGGGGAACTCGGGGCAGCTGGGAGGTGGCCGAAAATGTGGTCGGAACCACCATAACTGGTGGCACAAAGGGGCAACAGCTGCTGCCCCTATTTTCTGTCCAGCCCACCGTGAGGATGAGAGAGAAAATGGAGAATGGGCTTGTGATTTAATTTTTTTTTTGAATTTTCAACCAAAAAAGTAGCTTGTTGCTAATTAAAATTAGGTGCTAAAATAAGTAATTAGTGAAATAACAAAAGTTAGTAAAGTTTTGGACTTTTGTTTTGGGCACAAAAGGCTAAATTGGGGCTTGAAAAATTATTTGGAGTGTTGAACAAAAATAAAAATTTGTATTGCTCGGAATTAAAGTTTGCCGAAGATAAGAAAATAATTAATCAATAATTTATACTCACCGAGGCCTAATATCGATTCACCCGACATTTAATCAATCAATGAAACTTGAGTTGCAAAGTGGTACCCAAAATGAAATATCTCCCAACTGGGATAATTAAATATGATAAATGAAGGTGGAAATTTTAAATAACTTAATGGAATTCGTTAAATAAATAAATTGAGTGTAATTGAATTTAATAAACATGATTTGGTTAAGCAAATAGCCATGAGTGATTAGGTCAATAAATATGATAAAGTAAATGAATAAGCATGACTAATGAAATAAATAAAGATTATATAAATAAATAATATGGGTTAGGATCGGATTATTACAAACAATTGCATTATACGGTTGATTCCATTGTATAGTTGTTGCATTAATTTCAACCAAACGCTATATAAGCTTCATCAGACCAGTATTTTTGGTCCAGTTCCTTCCTCCATTGGACACCTGTCATTATTAGAAGGGATCCATTACTTCCTCAGTTCGAAACTTATAATAAATGAGCTACCAAATAACTGGGATAATAAGGCAAAATGAAGATTCTATCAATCAATATTGGGCTTAGGTGCGTTAGACACTACATAATTCTTTCTTAAGTTCTCCCACAGAGCTTTGTCGACATAGGCTATACTTGGATGCAGTTTCGCAATGATATTGTTGAGTATCCATGAACATATCACTAAATTCAGCATCTCCCAAGCCTGCAACTCAAATATGTATCTTCTCCTTCCTTTGGTGTCGGTTTCTTTATGGTCTCATCTATATTCCCTAACTTCTTTCGTCCATTGTTGTCCATGGCCTAAAGGTTTTTCTTAATTAAAAAACTTACCGCTTTGATACCATGAATAAGAGCAAATTTAGAGAGATGGAGGACAATACAGAGACTTGTATATTGATATTGCCCTACCATCTCATAACCGGCCACTTAAATTATAAATACAGGCAAAGAGGTTTGTAATCCTAGCTTTTCCTCCAAGACACAAATATTTATACGCCTTATAGTAGCAAGATCGACCTAGAACCACCAAAGTGAGACTTAAACTGGGTATTCTTGATGCATTTATCAGTAATCCAAATGCAAGAATTCATACCTTATTAAGGAGTCCAACAACTTCAAAAACCTGGAACGCTTGCTTGATTGATAAAGCATGTATCTGGGCCTTTGTCTCTAGGGGAAAAAAAAAAGAAATAAAGAACAAAATGTATGCAGTTTATTTAGGAAGGAAAAAAGACTTAATCCAACCAACTAACATTTGGAATACTTGATTTTATGATACTAATATAGCACTGTTGCTATTATATGCTTAAATGAAGACGACTACTATGCGGCCTTTTTATATATGCAACAAGTTTGAGTTCAAGCCCCTTTTGTATGGGTATGCAAATACATGAACTATATAGATGTTTGCATTACGACATATATAAGAGAGGTTTGAACTCAGGTTAATTGAGTAAAAGGGTCTTCATAATAGTTTTTACCTTAAATTAACTAGCTTTTAGGGAGGGCGAAAGACATTAGTTTGATAATATTTGAAATAAAAATGTGACTTAATTTTCAAGTATGTAATTGTTGGTTGGTGTAAAACAAATATCATGCTTTCAAGAGGTAATGTATTGCTATTCTAAAAAGAACAACGATAGAAGGTTGGATACTCATGATTTATTTTGGTTTGTCACTTATATCTATTTTTTAGTTAATATTTAGATTTAGATGCCCAACACATAAATCCCCTTAATATATTATGTGGCTAAACCATATTGTACAAAATAACTGATTTACAAAGACTGTTTGGGTCTAGACAACTTGCAATCTATCTCTTTCCCTATTTCATCTCTCTCGTATTTTTTGACATTTATATAACTTTCTCAATTATTTCTCCAACCAACTTAAAGATTTCCGGTACTTTTCCTCTTGTCCTGGTCTCCTTTCATTCCTCTTTTTCTTGATCTGTTCGTGCCTTGCCAATCTTTCTTCCTTTGTTAAACAATGTCTGATCAGCTTACTGATGATCAAATCGCTGAATTCAAGGAGGCTTTTAGCCTTTTCGATAAAGATGGTGATGGTATGATCTTGATCCCTTTGCAATCTTCTTATCACATATATGTTATGATAATTTGATAAAGATGCATTTTTTTTTGCATTCAGTCTCTTAATCTTGTTCCTTCCATTTCTAGTAATGGAATTTTGTCATATTTTTGATTTATAGTGACTTTGTACCTGCATTGTTTGATCGCATACTGTGGTCGTAAAATTTAAGCCTTGGATATATAGTTATGCATCTAAAAAATAAATAATGTTTGACAAAAATTGGGGTAAAAGAAAGAACACTTATGAAGATATGAGCTAAATTCCTTTTCCATTTATTTGTCATAGTTTTTCTGTATTCATTAGGAATTAGGTTCTATAATTCATTTCTATAATAACATCTCCATAAACAATCAAATTAAATCTCTAACTACTACCAATGGAAGTTTCGAGCATTTCTAATGGTGATACAGTAAGAGCCGCATCAAAAAAACAAAAAACGAGGGAGGGGTTCGACCTCTCTATTCTAGTGTCATAGAAGGGGTCAAACCTCATAATGATTATTACATCTACGGTGTGTTCTTTTGTGAAAATAAGTTTCTTCCTGCTCCTTGTTCTCAAATGAGCAAATTTTCTAATCTCCAAGTTTGCAACATGCATAATATTGTTGTTATTCTTTTTCACACATATCACTATAAGAATTTGGGGTTTTGACTATTCAAACATTCTTTTGTTTACATTTGTGAAGGACTTACCTTTTTTGTCGTGTTTTTAGCTTGCCTTTCTCGTCTACAACAGATATTTCGTTTAAATGGTCCGACTATCTAGTATGAGTTACATTTTTTTGTGCATTATGGCATATAGAGAACAAACTTTCTCACTATAGAGAAGGCTTCTGTAGCTAATAGTGTTTTTTTAGTCATTTTAAGCTTTGAAGATTAAAAAAAAACTATTCCATAAATTCATCTACATCCTCTACGCTATAACAAAATACTTATCCTCCTAAAATGTAATCAACTTATCTATCTTGGTTGACCCATATCCTGACAACTTACTCATACTTTTAATCATATTGAGCAAAGTGTAACACAAAAATGATAAGATTACCTGTTTCACATTTTGAGATTGTCACATATTCTACCAAGACTAATGAAAGCAACCTTTGCGAAATAATTGTCTATGTTCGTTATCCACAGTAGCAACCTTAGCCAAACATGCACCATTGCATTAAGGGTAAAATACAAATATTCATGTAATCATGCCCATCCCCACAACTCAATCCTTGATACAAGAAGTAATTGCGTTCTGACATTGTCACATATTCTACCAAGACCAATGAAAATAGAAATATTCATAAAATACAAATATCCAAAGATATGTCTAACATTCTATTTATTGAAATATCAAAACTTTCCAACAACCCTTGATACAAGAAGTATTGCACCTCACTTCACATCCCTAGGTTCCTTTTGGCCACTAAAATACCTTAATCTTTCTACAATTTAATATGCTTCTTCACTGCTCTTTACTGCCTCTCAAATTTTCCTTGATTAAACGAATGATATGATCATCGTTGCTATTGACACTTGTAAATCTTCCTCCAAATGACTCAACTACAACTTCATTTGCACAATAAGTGACAAGGGTAAGGTCAAGAGATTTAGAGGCCCTCTGTTTTTGTTTTTTTTAAAAATTGCCTCTTTCCTGTTTTTCAAAGAGATGCCTCAGTTTCTACTAAATAGCTTACAATTTTTTTATGTGAAATTTGCACACAATGTCTTCTTTGGGCGTTAACTACTTCATATCATGTTCTTCTGTCCATTTGCTGTGCACTTGATTAATTTTCTTTTCAGTTGATGAGCCTTTGTCCCTGATTTAATTAATGAACTTGTGCTTGTATTTTCATTAGGTAGGTCAAATGTCTACATAACTTTTGCTGAAACTTCAAAGAATCATGATACCCAATCTGAGTGAAGTATTAGCTCCTTATTCACATATGGGTATCATAAAATGCTGATTCAAAAGAATTTCTGCTATTGAAGTTATTTTAGTAAAATACATTATTTTTTAACAAAAAAGTTTTCTACCAATTAAAAAAAAAAATTGCTAAAAAAAGTAGTTATATCATTATTTAAATTTTGATTAAAATTGCAATAAGTTGCCAGCTTAATCTTATTGTCTTCAGTTATTTGGTACCCTATTATTGAGTTAGTCTGAGAGCTTGGAATGTTTGTCTCATATGTTTCTCAAAATTGAGCCTTCCTTCATATGTTCAACATACTTGAAATTTTCAGCCAATATAATCCTATTGAAGCAAATATTAAAAACATTCCTTTTTTCTTTACATTACACAAGGGTGTGTTTGGTATGGTTGAAAAATATTTTCCTAGAAAAGTATTTTTCATGTAAAATAATTTTTTATGTAAAATGACTTTTAGCTCGTATTTTCAGTTGTTTGGTAAAATGGAAAATGAAGTTTTTGAAAATGAGTTTGATTAGCAAAAAATAAACAAAAAAACTAAAAAGAGGCACATTAGTGAAAAAACAAAAATAAGTTATTTAGAAAAATGGGAATTTATATTTTGTTCTTTGGGGGATTACATTACAATAGTGGTGTTATCCACATCAAAGTTGTGACAACATGTACATTTGTTAATTTTTAATCTTACCCACTACCAACAATTTGATGCTAGCAATGCTTATCGATTTCCTGCCTTCAAGTAAGAATCCAAATAAAGAGGAAAAACCTAGTGAGTTTCTCTATCTTCTTAACCCTGATGGTAAATTGCATAGCGTTTTGGATTTTGATGAAAGCATGGTTATTACATTCACCGACATCGGTATCGGTATCAGCATAAGGATAATATAGTTTCGCTAATCTTTAATACGCTATATTAATCTTCGAACTATATGTTATTGTCTTAATCTTCGAGCCATATGCCGATGAAACAGACACGGAAGAGAGAAAGAACGTGAAACCGTATGAGTGCCAAAAAAACGTAAAATCAACTTAACACTCCATTTAAAGTGAAAATATTTTCCTTCATTCTAGGGAAAATGATTTTCTCCTGAAAACAGATTTAATTTCCTTATTTTACCAAACACCGTAAAATGAGAAAATCATATTCCAAGAAAATAATTTTCACCCCTACCAAACACATCCAAAGTAAATGTGTCATTCCTGTTACCTCACGTGTAAATGCACATATTACAAAGTGTATGTTGTGTGTGTTTGAGATAGTGGTCTTAGAACCTCGGGTTTTGGAAAGAATTTTTCAACAGAGCCAATTCTTCTCTAAAAATTTATATCTAACATACCTCAAATGAGAATTATTTTCTTACTTTTATTAAATGGTATTGGCATAATTATTGGGGATAGTATTTAGCCTAACACTTATTCGATTGTTAAGGATAGCATAGCATTTCTAATTCAATGTAGACGGACAAAACGAATGATAGATCTCGCAAGTTGAGGGAACACTTAACAGACCAAAATATCATTGTTACAGTTACTCAGGAAAACTGCGCTGCCAAAAATTAACCTAGCAAATGACTCATACGAAGCAAAGTGCAATGGGATTAAGATCCCACCATGTATGGATATGTTACATATCTATTATATTCACACACACACACAAATACACATTTATGTTTGTATGTGTTTGTGTATTCATGTGACTATTTATTTAAAAAAGTACATCATAAGTTTTTTCCTTGAATTTTCCCATCATTGCGATTACAACAGCACACACAATAACGTTGGGAAAAACCTATTTGACTATTTGTTCTTACGATGTTATGGTTATTGGGAATTATCATATTACTGTTTAACACTTGATTTCACTTATGTATGGCATAGTACACTAGTTTGTTACTATCATTGCACAGAAAAAATTACATGTCCATATATGATTAGTCAATGAATGTCATTTCGCATTACATACTAAGATATAAACTTTATTTTCAGAGTCATATTTAATGAGATTTATTGTAGTTTGACTTTTTTTTTAATTGACTGTAATATCCTACTACATGGTCAAAATTGATGTTTAAAATATTTAAATTGACTACCCATACACCAAAGAGCAATGTCCTTTTTATGGAGTCTATTCTTACAAACTCCCACAATTTAGCTTGTTTGATGTGGATCACCATTAGGATAGGTGACCTCTTCGGAAGTTTTCCCAGTTAGCATGTGAGTTAGGGCAAAGCACGCAGAGAACCCTTCATGATTTGTGAAGCCAATCATCTATGGTTTATGTTGTTTTTGGTAACTATCCACAACCTAATAAATTAAAGGTAAGGGAGATATAGATTTTTTCAAAGCCAACTCACAATCAAGAGATGCTCCAATGCATGAAAGCCTTAGACAATTGTCGATCAGGGTAAAGATTTTAAGATTGGGCCTTTAGTCATAAGGACACACAAATCAGTAAGCCGATGAGGCAAAGTGAGGGCATTGTGCTCATTAAACGAGGGTCATTGTAATATGTACCTCACTATATGGTAAAAGCGACGTTGAAGGAATTTGAATAGACTGCCTATGACACAAAGATGCACATGCCTTTCTAGGAAGTCGACTCTTCGGAAATTCGTAGTTAAGTATGCTTGTTATGTGTCATTTTTAGGATAGGTTGTTGACTCCCTTAACATCGCAATTGAAAATCTAAAAGCTGAAAGATACTCACTGAAAATCTAAAAGCTAAAATATTAGGAAATCCCTTTCTAGAAGAGTTCTGATACCGATTGAAAATCTAAAAGCTATTAAATCACCCTAGAGGGGGTAAATAGGGAGATGATCAACATCGCAAATTAATCAAAATAAAGAGCAGAAAGATAAAGATGGACTAAACACAAGTATTTTTCAACGATGCTAGCCTCAACTAGGCTTAGTCCCTGCCTAGAGTGCCCTAGTTATAGGATTAACCCAATTTTATTAGGAGGGATTACACAACTCTAAAGTACACATACTCTAAGTTCTAAGCCACAAGTTGACCCTTGAACAAGTCCTTGGCAGAGTTAACCCTTCAACTCTATAATCCCACCCAATTACAACTAGAGTAATACAACTTAATAAATTAAGTAAACAAGAGAAAGATATTTGCAAGTGTGGCTCTTAGTTCCTGTTCTTTACTAGTGCTCTCTCTTGTATCATTTTTAGCTGCAAATGTCTCTCTATTTATAGGCAATAATGCTGAAGAGGTTGGGAGGTCATTAATGAAAGTGACTGTTGCATCAAAAGAGGAAGGATGAACTTCAATATCAGCCCAAGGCCTTGAAGTGCAGTTATCAAGCCCTTGATTTTCTGCAGTTTGCTTTCTGATTTCCAACGGCTACTTGCTTAATATAAGGTTGAAGATGTTTGCTGATTAGTAGCTGATTTAGAGCAAGCAACACAATTTCAAAAGATATTAACCCATTTAGGCTCATCTTGAATATTTCAACGATATTGTCATATAGAGAATCATAATCTCATAATCAAATTTGAATCACAAAATATAATATCATAAAGATCACATATTCAAATTTAAATTCTAAACTATCTCAAAGATATTATAACACCTTATATAAAATCAATTAAACAATACTAATATGCCAATATCCACTTAAAAAATATAGCACATTTAAACAATAGCAATTCTAAGGTAGATCCAATTATAATATAATAAACATACCAATAAACCAATTTCTTTTTGTCTTTCATCAAAACATATTCATAAAATACATTGCAAGCTTAAGAAAGCTAACAATCTCCCTCATTTTTGATGAAAGGCAAACCCAATAAAACAATACAATACAGTTTTGAATGTTATAAAATGAATGCTTTACCAAATACTTCTCCCCCTTTTTGTATTTCATTGAAAAGGTAGCATAAGAAGGAGAAAGAAAAATCAAAGCATATAAAAAATTATGACAAACATGTATACCTTCCCCTTAACAAATCAATGATATATGAAGATACCCCCCTCAATACATGGCACTCATACAAAATGTAAGGGATTGAACACGAATTTTTTGATCAATTAATATATCCTAACATGCATGCATTAACTTGATATTCTCGTAAGCATTAAAGAGGATCAACATACAAGAGCATTAATACAACAATTCTCCCTCTTCAAGAATAAATCAAGGTTATAGCAGAATAACAAGTAATAGAATTCTTTCCTTAAAAAAATAAGCAATATCATGCATGTAAATGTTAGAGATCATAACAATTATGGACCAAAAAAAAAAAACAACACATACAAGATATCATCTAAGCATAAAGATAATTACATGCCACAATAGCGTAGAATATGATGAAATATTAATTGTACTCACATTCCAAAGATAATTAAATTAACTAAACTTCAAAATTTTGAAATCAAAATGCCCAAAAATAGGAAGCAGATCATGCAAAGTAACATTGCCTTATGTTTAGCAAGAATCCAAATATTACCACTATTCAAGATGTTGGCATAAAAATTCAAGCCCTTGAATTTTAGTCATTTACAGGCAGTAACATCCTAGGTTCTGCATAATTTTCAAGGCCTTGGATTGTATTTCAGAGCCTTGAAATCAGGGCAATGACAAAACAAGTGAACTTACCTTATTTTTACTTTTGGCAAAACATAACTTACTATATGCCATTGCGAAGCTCCAATTTTTTCTTGTTCACTTGAATTTTCAAGAGCATTAAATGCTATTCAAAATTCATTACTAGTACCTGAATGAGGAATTAATAACTTGCCACAATTCAAAATTGAAGCTCTTCGACCAAATCCTGGTACCCTTTTCTTCTTGGGTTCAAAATTGTTAGAGGTAAGAAAAATTAATCAGGCAAAATTTTTCTCTCTCATTCTTGACACGTTTTCTTGATTTAACACAACAATCAAAAAAATTTTAAAGTTGAAAATTTGGTGTGGTATTTAAATCATCAAAAATATGACAACTTGGCGATAAACTATAGTTTGAAAATTCAAGCGTGGATCTTACCACATACTTACCACTTTGGAAAATTGATAAATAATAAGAATATTTATTTGTCTCACCATTTTCAAGGAACTCCTCAATTCGAGCATACTTGGCATCATTATGAATAAAGCCTTGAATTTATCACCACTTTCATATTCTTGCTCTTCATGAGGTTGATCATTCTCCACTTGCTTAACATTTTCATTCATGATCATTTCATCCTATGCCACAAATTTTCTTGACACCACATTTTGATTAGTACCCTACAAATAATAAAGAGTCTCCCAAATTTCCTTGTGACTATCACAATATGAGATAAACTCATAAACATCAATAGCAAAAGTGCAGTATAAAATGTGTAGAACTTTAAAATTTTTGGATATTCGTTATAATCATCTTCGGGATATTCATCTTCCAATTTCTCAATAATTATTAGACCTTTGACCATGATCTCCCAAAGATCAAGATCCTTGTGCTTGATATAAAGTTCCATTGTTTCCTGCCACAAAAAATAATTAGTACCTTTAAAAAGCAGAGGGCAATTAGAGCCAAAATCATAACTAGCCATGAGATCAGACTATTAGACAGTAAAGTCTTAAAAAAATAGTGCTAGCTCTGATACCATTTGTTAGCCCGATTTAGCTAATTAAATCACCCTAGAGGGGGGTGAACATGGGAGTTATCAAAGTCACAAAATAATCAAAATAGAAATGCAGAAAGTAAATGTGGACAAGACACGTGTATTTTTTAACAAGGTTAGTCTCAACCAAGCTTAGTCCCCATCTATAGTTCCTTAACTCTGGGATTAACCTAATTTTATTATGAGAGAATTATACAACTTTAAAGTACGTAGACTCTAAATTCCAAGCCACAAGTTGCCCCTTCAACAAGTGTTCGATAATTTTGAATATAAATAAATGTTGAAAGTATACGACTATAATCGTAGCACTTGAAGGTCGTCTCCACAGAGACGATGGATGAAATTAAGGCCATAATAAACTAATTATTCTAAACAAAATTAAACTATCCTAGAATAGGCAGAATTATCTATATTAACCTAAACACAAGCCATAAATACATTTGATTAAGCCAAATGACTAAATTCCCTAAGGTTTGAACTAGATCATTTGAATAACATCAAACACGAAATGAATAACATTAGAAGAACTTAGAACGTAAACATCAAGGAAACTAAATGTATTAAACACGCAATAATAAAACTAAATAAAGTAAAATCAAACCTACTAATTGTGTGGTACCCTAAAGAACCTTCCAAATAAAAATCGAAAATCCATACCATAAGTGTACTCAAAGTTAAACCAAACATTGCAAAATCTTCAATCAAGCCAAACCAGAAACACAAAGTAAGCATTCAGTTAAGGCAGAAAATAGAGAAGGGTACTCTAGTAGTGAAAAGGGCAAAACAGGGCCTCCCAGTTCTCACTCAGCCTATATTCTTTCTACACAATTTGTGTCACTCGCAACAACAACTCGGACTGAATAACTCAAAACGGAGCAGATGGAATAGGGGGGAAAGAAACAAGGACAAGTAGGGAGCTATGGGTGTCCTGGCTCATAGAGCTTGACCACCTTGGAGTCGATATTAATGGTCGAAATAACCATAGCGATGAAGCTCAAAATACAACAACCTAATATAGACCAACATTACCCAGATTCAAACTAATCACAAAATCAGAATAACAGCAGAGAAAAGCAAGAACAGGGGCTCTCAGCCTGTGCCACAACCTATAGAAATCACTAAAATGGCTTCCAAAAACAGATGAATTCATGCTCAAATGAAATTGTAACCGAGAAACAGATCTAAAGATTCAAAATCAGATGGAAGATACAACCCTAAATTTTCTAATACTCGAATTAAACTACTAAAACTAAAATTAAAACATGAAACAATTAAACTAATACCTAACTAAAACCTAGATTAATACCTAGCTTCGCCATTGCCTCTATTTATACTCGAGCCCTTCATTCTTGGCCCTTGATTCGTGCTTGATGTGGATGATGGATGGGCATGCTGTGCTAGTTGATTACGGAGTGGGCTTCGGTGTTGGATGAGGATGAAGATCATGGAAGATGATGGAGATGTTGTGTGGTTGAGAAAGAGAGATGATCAAGTTTGAAAGCGCGAAAGTGAGATGAATGAGGGTTGGTGTATCGAGTTCTGGCCAGGTAAGTAGTCGAAAGAGATGGGAGAGAAGGGATTAAGGGGGTGGTGAGGTCATGTGAGAGGCGTGTGAAGAGGGGGCCTGGGTAGATGTTAGGATTTTATTTTATTTTTTTGTTTTTGCCTTGCTTCTTTTCAATTTATTCAACCCCTACAAAATCAAATCAAAATCTAAAAAAGCAACTATTTTGAGCAAAGATTAAGCATAAGGGTATTGTATAAATAGCATATTTTTGGCGCAACCAAATACCCCCAAACCAAGATTTTGCTCATTCTCGAGTAAAACAGCTAAACTACCTAAAAGAAATGGACAATAAGAAAAATAAAATCCTAGCTCTCTTTCATAGGAATCACAGTTGCATTTAGCATATACAACAAGCGCTTTAAACCCCTCGGTTTTCCAAGTGGGCGACTGAGGTCTCATAAGGGTTTTCAAGTGAAATACCCACAAAAATGATTTCAAAAACAAAGGTAAGTCTTCTTGGGTTTTTTTTTTCAAAACATAAACATATATGCAAGTAATGGGAAAATTATGTACATGACTCAGGTAGTTGTAATACCCTAGTAACCAAATCACCAAAGTATATGCAAATAGAACGTACAATCATAAGACATCTAAGTCAAAGACGCACCCTGACTCTCCTTTTTCACTCCACACACAATATGCAATGATATGTACACCTTGGTGCATATGCAAAAGTGTATCAACTCTTATGAATCAAGTTGCTAACATTAACACAATCCTAGTTTCCTTGCCTAATGGTCTTCTTTGCTTCATTTTCCCACTTTTTTTCCATTTTCATTTTTTTCTAAGAATAAAACCTGCTTGACTTATAATATTCGGGCCTTCCCTAAAAAGGGATTTTATTAGTCTGTACAAAGTACTTATTTCATTACCTAAACAAATGTGAAATCAAGTAAAATAGCACATATTCAAGCCAATGAAAAATATGAAATAAAGTTAGTGGCTATGAACATTGGTGCCTAGGTTTTTATTCATTTTTTACACTTTTTTCCTTTTTTCGCATTTTTCAAGAGCCTAGAAGGCGACTTTGGCAAACAAATAGTTCACATGCGACCTTAACAACAAGATCCTAGAAATTGTCGAAAAAGTGAACAAGGGAGGTACAAATCACACATATGAGATGGGGTTATTATGAAAAATCGAATCTATATCCTCAACTAGACATCTCATCATGCAAATTGTATTTACATATTAATCAATAACCTAGCACATGGGATCATAAACGCTAAAAAAAGCACGAAAAACCCCAAAACAAAAAGAAGTTTTTTTGTAATTTTTTCAAATTTTTTGAAAAATATGTACAAATGGGCACCTCACCTGCACACCGAAAGTCCAGAACATCTTCATTGTGGGAACTAAGGTGCAAAAAGTAACACCTAAGCTATACAGCTGTAAAACCCTATGAAGTCACAAGTATATATAAACTAGGACATGACGAAAATAAAAAACAGAACCAAAATCATAAAAAAATTAAAACCACAACTAAAACCAAAACAAAACTAAACACACATATTTATAAAAACCAAAAACCAAAATCACAGAAGAAAGCAAACCAAAAACCAAAACCAAAACCAAACAAAACAAAACAAATGAAGACCAAAACACACATAATCACCAAAATAAAAACAAGACAAGACTAAAGACCTACTAAATACAAAACTAAACCAAGAAAAACCTGAAACAAAACAAGAGATAGAAGAAAAACAAAATATATAACCAATAAAACAAAAGGAAAGCACTAATCACATATTTACAAAAACATACCACCAATGCCCAGAACACAACTAAAACATCCTAAGAAAAACAAAAATACCCAATATAGACAAGGAACTACCAAATAAAATACAAAACAAAACAAAACAAGACTCATCAAAAGAAAAACAAAACAAAATACAAAATCAAAAACAAAAACAAAACCACTAAACACAAAATAAGAAAATAAAACACACATAACTAAAACAAAACCAAAATACTGAACAAAACAAATTTAAAGGGAAACAAAACTCACAAAACCAAGGAAACAAAAAAACTAAAACATAAAAATAATCCTAGATATCCACAACTAACAAGTATTCACAAAATAAAATACAACTAAGGGTGATCATAGCCAACACAGCTCAATAAATCCCAAATTTCTCCTTAAGATCGATCACCCATATAATCACAATCCTAAATATCCACAACTAAGTACAAAAAGAAAAGAAAACAATCGTAAATATCTACAACTATGTGCGAAAAGAAAGAAAGAAATGAAAAGGAGAAGATGGGAAGGGTGGAACGATCATACCACATTGGGTACTGATTGTACCCAAACTCAACGCCTCACTCAGATGGTGTCAAGGAGGGGCATGGAGCATCAGCTGCTCCATCATAACTCAAACTATTACTCGTATCAAAACCAACTAATGATCGAAGCAGCTTGTCAAATAACCAGGCACAATCCTCGCAAAAATGAAAATAGTCAGAAACAGGAGGTGTAACCCAAATAGAATGCATAAATTAATTCAATTCAAGACTCTCTTGAGCTTATCAAAGCTCTAAGCCCAAACAAAAAAGAAATGTGTATATGTAAAATCAGATGCACAAGTCAATGGTCTAACAAAGATATGGCTATATGAATACAAAGATCATCGAGAGTGGTCTGAATGATCAAAATGAAATCCAACATCTCTAAAGGGGGATGAGAGAGGACCAATGCAAGGCCAATCAAATGAAATGTGATAATCAAAGCTCATAGAAGGGCTTAAAGTCATGTCCTTCAGCTCAAAGTGATCCTCGAGTTTGCCTATGTCACTATCGTCAAGATTATGATCTAAACAGGGACTAATAAGCACAGAAGTCTCAGACTCTAGAAAAATAGACTCGGGAAGGTCTACAGAAGGAAGAAAAATAGGGAGGGGGGAAGAAAAGGATGGAATGGGAAGGGAATGAGCTAAATCAGGGTAGACTCATTAGAAATGGGATCATCAAGCTCCATTTGAGGTGAAACCTCACTAAACTCTACATCAGAAGGCTCATCGAGTGAATATACCTTAGAAAAGATATACTCTGACTTAACTAATGTGCCACACTAATCAACAAAGCTAGCATCTGTCTCAAAACAATCTCCCTCCTCAAACTATCTTAAGGGAGCCAAAGGAACAGAGGCATTAGGGAAAATGGGGACATCCTTAGAGGAGTCCAAAGGTGTGCTAGTCTCAAGGGGAGATGCAAAAGGTGATGAGAGATCACTCGAAACATCAAGGTCATCATAATGTGTATTATCATAACAATCATGCCCTAAAGGAATTGACGCCTCACTCTTAACATCAAAGTCATCACAAGACCTAAGGTCAATCTTGAGTAAACTTTGCAAGTAAATATCCCTATTAAAGGTAGCCAATGCCTCTAATTTTTGTAGCCTGCCAAGCAATGGACAAGTATCACATCATGGTCAAAGGAATCACAATAATCACATGAAACAGGAGCACATGGAGTATGAGAGTGATCATAAGATATATCTCTAAACCTACTCTCATCTAAAGGTGTAGAATGCATCATATAAGGGTCAGGAGAGGGGTGACTAAAGGTCTCTCTAGCATTGTCATGCTTCCAAGTATCATGAGCCAAATACTCAAAGAAATCCCAAATCTCATCAGGAATCTTAGTAAACAAATAATCCAAACCCTCGGGGTACATAGTCTCAACATGACCCCTATATTCATCATTTAGACCCTACTTGGCAAATTTTCCATTTCTTAAAACAATAATCAACACACTAAGCACGAAATTCATTTAATCTACTAAAGTATCGCTAAAATACTTCATGCTCAAAATGAAGGAAATAGAAACTTACCATTTGTTTTTTTGAAGTTTTTGAAGTTTTACGGTTTTCAAGTTTTTTCTATTTTTTTTCAACTTTCTTGACTTTTCTATTTTTGTTTTTTGGATTTTTTTCAAGAAATGACCAAAACTACTCGAAGTCAATACTCATAATGAAATAAACAAAATAGAAGAAAATAGATGCAAGAAAATAAAGAAAAAGAACATGTGACCCAAATCTCATGCCGTCATCCCTGGCAACGGCGCCAAAAACTAGTTTGATAATTTTGAATGTAAATAAATGCCGCAAATATACGACTATCGTCGTAGTAGTTTCCACATGGATGCTGGATGAAATTAAGGCCACAACAAACTAAATTATTCTAAACAAAATTAAACTATCATATAATAGGTAGAATTATTTGTATTAACCTAAACACAAGCCATAAATACATTTAATTAAGCTATAAATGACTAAATTCCCTAAGGTTTGAACTAGATCATCTGAATAACATTAAACACGAAATGAATAACATTAGAAGAACTGAGAAAGTAAACATCAAGGAAACTAAATGCATTAAACAAGCAATAATAAAACTAAATAACGTAAAATCAAACCGACTAATTGTGCGGCACCTTAAAAACCTTCCAAATTAAAATCCAAAATCCGTACCATTTGTGTACTCAAAGCTAAGCCAAGCATTGTAAAATCTTCAATCAAGCCAAACTAGAAAGGCAAAGTAAGCATTCAACAGAGGCAAAAAACAGAGGAGGGTAACCTAGTAGTGAAAAGGGCAAAATAGGGCCTCCCTGTTCTTACTCAACCCATATTCTTTCTACACAAAGTGTGTCACTCTCAACAACTCAGATTGAATAAGTCAAAACGGAGCAGATGGAATAGGGGGGAAAGAAACGAGGACAGGCAGGGAGCTACGGGTGTCCTGGCTCACAAAGCTCGACCCAGCTTGGAACCGATATTAATGGCCGAAATAACTATAGCCATGAAGCTCAAAATGCAACAACCCAATATAGACTAACATTACCCATATTCAAATCAATCAGAAAATCAGAACAATTGTAGAGAAAAGCAAGAACAAGGCCTCTCAACCCATGCCATAACCTACAGAAATCACTAAAATGGCTTCCAGAAACAGACGAATTTGATACTCAAATGAAATTGCAACCGAGAAATAGATCTGATGATTCAAAATCAGATGACAATCCAACAAAATACAACCCTCAGTTTGCTAATACTCGACTTAAACTACTAAAACTAAAATTAAAACGTGAAAAACTAAAACTAATACCTAAATAAAACCTAGATTAATACCTAGCTTCGTCGTTGCCTCTAAGTGTACTCGAACCCTTCAATCTCGGCCCTTGATTCACGCATGATATGGATCGTAGATGGGCATGCTATGGTGGCAACTATGGAGTGGGCTTCGGTGTTGGATGAGGATGAAGATTGTGGAAGATAATGGACATGTTGTGTGGTTGACAGCGAGATCGAAAGAGAGATAAGTTCGAGAGAGAAACAGTGAGATGAATGAGGGGTGGTGTATCAGGTTTTGGCCTAGTGAATAGCCGATAAAGGAGAGAGAAGGGATTAAGGGGGTGGTAACGTCATGTGAGAGGTGCATGAGGATGGAGGCTGGGTAGATTTTGGGATTTTCTTTTATTTTTTTATTTTGGCCTTGCTTTTTTGCCCATTTTATTCAACACCTACAAAATAAATAAAATCAAATCAAAATCTAAAAAAGACAATTATTTTGACATAAATTAAACATAAGGGTATTGTATAAATAGCATATTTTTGGCGAAAACAACAAGTTCTTGGTAGAGTCAACTCATCAACTCTATATCCCCAGCAAATTATAACTAGAGCAATACAACTCAATAAACTAAGTGAACAAGAGAATGGTATTTGCAAGTGTGGCTCTTAGTTCTTGTTCTTTGCTAGTGCTTTCTCTTGTATCATCTTCAGCTGCAAATGCCTCCGTATTTATAGGAAATAATGCGGGAGAGGTTGGGAGGTCATTAATGAAAGAGACTGTTGCATCAAAAGGGGAAGGATGATCTTCAATATCAGCTCAAGGCATTGAAGTGCAGTCGTCAAGCCCTTTATTTTCTATAGTTTGCTTCAACGACTACAATATTAACTTCCAACGGCTACTTGCCTAATATAAGGTTGAATATCTTTGCTGATTAGTAGCTAATTTAGAGAAAGCAAAATGATTTCAAAAGATATTAACTCGTTAGGCTCATCTTGGTTATTTCAAAGATATTGTCATATAGAGAATTGTAATCTCATAATGAAATTTAAATCACAAAATATAATATCATAAAGAACACATATTCAAATATGAATTCTAAACTATCTAAAAGATATTATGCACCATATATAAAATCAATTAAGCAATACTAACATGCCAACATCCACTTTAAAAATATAGCACATTTAAACAATAGTAATTCTAAGGCAGATTCAATTATAATATAATAAACATACCAATTGACCAACTTCTTTCTATTTTTCATCAAAACATATTCATAAAATACATTGTAAGCTTAAGGAAACTGACATAGGTGACCTCTTGAAATGTTTTCCCACGTAACCTATGAGCCAGGACAAAAGCACGCCTGAAGGATGTATGGTGATTCGCAGGGCTAGTCATCAATCCCTGGAATCGTTCCTGGTAACTATCTAGGGTTCTCAGCATAAACTCCCGCTCAATTTTTGGAAATGTGGCTTTACTAGTGAATTTTTGTGTCCAAGATACCATTAGTTTATGTCATGAGTGAATTAATGCCAGTACCATAGCGTATTTGGCATTGCAATTACACATTTTGACTCTTTAAATGCACCCATGGTAGCATTTTTAAAGTCATAACATAATTTTAATGGCATATTTGGATTAAACAAAAGTGTTTTATGGAAAAACCAAATTTTGGTAACATTAAGGATTTGTTTATATTGAGAGCTCTAACTATCTGCGGTCCCAGTTGGCAGGATATTATACGGACTCACTACGAAAATATATGCATATTTGTTATGTGGTTTATATCACATTAGAGATCTCTTAGAATATGTAAATTATAGAAATTTTGAACATCTTATATGGGCCTAAATGGTTTGCAGGTTCAAAACTAGGCCAAAATTTTGAAATAGCTTCCATATATGAGGTCTAGTTGGGACCATGAGTTACATGTCATTTAAAATGAGTTACATGCTGGATATAATGAGTAACTATTGAATTTAAATTTCTTTGTTAATTGATTATTCCTAAGGGGGTTCGTCAAGGGAAAGCTTTTTCCCTTGAAGAATAGTTTTTAAGTTTTCCATCATTTGATAAATCAAATGACAATATTTTCAAGTAAAATCATTTTCAACTTTATGAAAAATACAATTTTCAAATTTGAATGCACGAAAGTTAATTTTTCTTCTATCACTTAAAATCAATTCATTATTTCCTTTCTTTTTAAACTCCTACATTGGCCTAGTTAGTTACTTTCTCTTTAATTTTCAAGTCTTGATTAGCTATTCTTTTTGCTCTTCCTAAATGGCTTAGTCAACTATTTTCTCTCTTTCTTATTTGATGCTCAGTTAAATACTTTCTTCCTTGTGTGATGCCTTAATCAGTTTTTCTCCCCCTCCCTTTTTCTCCCCTCTACTTGATCTCTCCCCCTTTGTCATCCACTAATATTACTGTGTCTCTCTTATCTCTCTACTAAACTCCTATTCCTATTCTCTTTTCCACTTGTCTTTATGCATTTGCATGCTCCTTTCACTACCTTATACTTGTCTTTAAGTAGAAGGGTTTTATAAAAGAAAACATCCAAAAACACTTATCATATTATCTAAGAACTACTTTATTTTCCAATAAACATGAGGAAATTAGACATCAAAATTTATTTTTTTGCAGAAAAACATTTTCGCCCTAGTAAATCTTCCCTAAAGTCTAAATGATTTTGTCAATGGAGAAAATTTGTTTAATTTTATGCTTGCTAAGTGGTTCTATGAGTAAATATGACATGTAAAGTTCTTCAAAAGAAATGAGTGAATGATCTTAGGTTATATGTTTGATATTATGAACGTTTTGTGTGCGCTAATATATGAAAGTGCCAAGTTTGATGTACTTATCAAAATCATTTTGAAACATACGAATGTAATTTACATGTAATTTACATTATAAAATTAGCATTCATATATTCGTTTACCGAAATATGAGTAATGACGTATCCATACTTCTTGTGCTTAAAAAGTAATTCACTTTTTTGTAAAATAATTACTAGCTAGAAATTTAGCCTTTTCTACCTGAAAAAATATGTAGTCCTTCTTATTAATGCAAGTGTGTGACTACGTCTTTTGATGGCATCTAAACAATAACGGAAAAAAAAAACTTATATTACTTTGCTCATATATAATTAAGAAAAAGTTAAAACAAGTGATAAGATACTCCATCATGTTGTTATTATGCAACACATTATAGAATATGAAAATGTGAGTGCTCCATATATGGTAGCTGATGCAAAATTTTATACAATGGTACCGAGTACCCTTACTTTTGATGTAACAATTTCTAGGATTCTTACTTTCCACAAGCAATTCTATGGTATCCTAACTTTTCATAAAACTAATTTATAGGACACTATTTCATATTAAAGACACATTTGCCCTCTAACATGAAATGACTTGCAAAGTGCAAAAAAAGGTTATACAAATTTATATAAAACATTAGAAATATAGTGTAAAGTACTTTAGAAAAATTTGAAAAAAAAATTAGAACATGAAGAATTACATAAAATACTTAAGAGAAGTGTATAAAAAACATGAAACATCATAATAATGTTAAAAAAATCCCATCAAAACATTTACAAAATAATATTCAATGACTTTCCACTGCCTAACCTCATCTAGACCACCACCACCAAGACCCCTCATTTATCAACAGGGCAACACACACCCAGTGTCCTCCACTACACACACCCCCTCATCCACCACCATAGTATCTCCTTCCACAAAACCTTATTGCCACGGTCCTTCTCCCCCTAAATCCATCACCTTTTCTCATTGCAAGCTCAACTGTAGCAAGTGGATCTAATTATATCTAGCCCAATTGTAAATGAGATAGAGAAGCTAAAAAGAAAACGGGGAGAGAGTACTTGACACGATCAAGAGGCGTAAGCCCTGATCCACAACTATGGCACTTATAACTTGACTCAGGAGTAATACAGTTATAGTTGACTTGGAAGAGAATACATTGGCAATGAAAGGAAAGAAGGAGAGCGAAATCTGAATGGAAAGAGAAAAAAATATACAATTAGAGGCATTATTGATGGCGACATAGGCACAAGAGAGAGACAAAGGGAGAGGAGAATGTTAGTGTCAAAGAAAGAAAGGGAGGCGTGGAAGAGACTTTACTGATTGATTTGGCTCAAGCAATTTAGGAGGCTGGGTCTAGTATTTATATTAAACATACTTAATTAGTTAGGTTTACAATAGATGTTTACAATATTCTTGCATATTTTACATATATTCTTGTTTACCATAGAACTATTTTATTAAGCTTCCTTAATCTATAAGGGGTGATGGAGGTCCATCCATAAGCACGATCATTATCCCTCAAAGAGGTCCAAGGAAGTCAAACTTCAAGAAATCAGGTTAGCTTGCCAAGACTCATTTCAATCTAATCTGTTCCCGGTTTCAGGCCTGTGCACAAGCTTGGTTTTGTGCACGTTATTTCTTAACCTTCCCAAGGGTATAATTTGGTTGCAGGAGGCCTAAGTTTAATTTTAAGATTTTTTCTTTCCAATAAGACTAGTTTCAAGTCATTTAGAGTTCATTTGCTACCTCAAATCAGTCGTTGAAGTCAAGTACTCCAAACTGCCCTAGTTCTAACCGGTTTTGGAAATGGGTCTGGTTGAGTGTCCAAACCTCCTCCACTTGGACTGAAACTTTTATGGCTTGAAAGTACATTAAAAATATTATCAAGTGGCCATAAAAAGGCTTAGCCAAATTACTCACATGAGGAGCTATTAACCAGTAAATTAAGGGAAGAAAATCCCTTTTACCCGGTTAAGGGCAGCCGGCTACAACCTTGCTCTTTTTGAGGTGATTTGCTCTTATCAAGGTCTAACCCACTTGCAAATGTCATAATTAGTGTACGTTGAAGTTGATTATAGCCTCCCAAGCTTCCCAAGTCGACAACTCAACCTCAAGATCATCAACTAAGTGTTGTCAAACCACGGTTTAATCTCCCCTTTTCTTGGCTGTTTTTGATTTTCGAAATGCACCTAGTTTATCTTGCTAATATGAATGTATAGCTGATATTTTGTATTTGGGAGGGAGTATATAACCCCCCAAGCCAGCCTTGTATGACACTTTTGCTTGTTTATGGAATAAAGTTGAGCCTTAACTCCTTTGAACTCTCAAACTCTCTTCTAACTTATCTCTATCTTTGGCCGGGTAGGGTGGTGTCCTAGTAAGAGTCTTAGCTTCTTCTTGGTGGTGTTCTGTACCTAAGAGGGTGTTAAGGGCCCTAGCATAAGCCGTGGTGGTGTTCTTGCATCCAAGGTTTGTGTTAGTTTCGGTTATCCCCCTTAAGTTCTAGTTTGAGTTTGTGGTTTCAAAGCTTGCTAGCTATTCAAGTTCTTGCTTGCATTCTATTCTCTTCTCCCCTTGATCTTCTCCTTGGAGAGCCATCACCAATTGGTCGCTTCCACCCCCAAACACAATCCAAACACAAGTCTTGCAACCAACTGTTTCCTGCTGTGCCAGGTAGTAAGTCAGCACGGTCACACCGTGCTCCTAAGCACGATCGTGCCACCCTTGACCGAATACATCATCTTTGGTATCATAGCTAAGGTTTCCCTTGGCCTATACCTTCTGCCCAAACACACTTCCCACAGCCTAAAACACATTTCCCCCACAAGTCAGCCCCATACATCCACCATTACCATGAGTTCTAGTATGACTTTAAAAGATAAGTTCGAAGCCCTCATGAAGAATTATGAGGCCATGAGTTCACAAAATGAGTATTTGAAGCGCCAACTTGGTGAATCCATGAGGCAAAAACGAAAGGAGCTTAGAAGTTCTTGATCCTCCAACTCGTCCGAATCTGACCAAGGCGAAGACAACCATGACGAAAACCATCACTTAAACTCTTCAAGTGAGGAGGGGCCTTCTAGGAGGCCAAGAAGGAATAGGAGGAGTGCACCTAATCTTGGGGACATCAAGGCGGAGGTTCTGAAATTTGAAGGGAGACTTGATCCCGACGAGTTCTTGGAGTGGCTCCAAGCCGTTAAGAGGATTTTTGATTACAAGGAAATCCCGGAGGAGAATAAGGTGAAGCTCATTGCCCTTAGACTCCGTAAGTATGCTTCCCTTTGGTGGCCCAACTTGTGTGCCAAAAGAGCGAGACAAGGGAAGGGGAAGATTCGCACTTGGGAAAATATGAAAGCCAAGTTCAAGGCCCGGTTCTTGCCACCATCCTATCTTCAAGATAGCTACTCTCAACTTCACACCCTAACTCAAGGTAACATGAGTGTTGAGGAGTATACAGGGGAATTTGAAAATTTGTTGATCAAGTGTGACCTTAGAGAGGCCGAAGAGCAAACCATAATGAGGTACTTAGGGGGACTTGATCCTAAGTATGCTTACGTGGTTGAGTTACAACAATATACCACATTTGATGAGGTGTGTGTTTTAGCCCACAAAGTTTAACAACAAAGAAAAGCCAAGCTCTACAAAAAAGACCCTCCAAAACCTTTCCCTAAGAGCCAACCTTTCAACAAGGGGAGCTCTCACCCACATCCCAAGCCTTCAGTCCCTACCCCCTTCACTCCACAAAAGCCCCAAGCCCCTCAAAAGAACCAAACCCCCCCTAAACTGGCCTAACCCCCCTCCTATGAACAATAGGAGATGTTTCAAATGTCAAGGTCTAAGTCACATAGCCTCGGAATGTCCTAATAGGAGAGTTATCTCCTTGGTCGAGTGGGAGGCATGTAAGGAGGAAGAAGAAGAGGAGGAAAAGGAAGTATACTTCATGGAGGAATAAGAGGAGGTCGTGGAGGAGACGGATGAAGGAGAGTTGCTTGTATTAAGGCGAGCCTTGAGTAGCCAAAAGGGAGACTTGGAAGAACAAAGAGAGAACATCTTCCATACTAGATGCACCATCCAAGGTAAAGTATGCTCTCTCATCATCGATGGAGGGAGTTGTGCAAATGTTGCTTCCGTAAGCATGGTGGAGAAGCTAGGCCTTCAAGCTTTGGCCCATCCTTATCCTTATAACATCCAATGGCTTAATCAAGGTAAAGGATTACAAGTCAAGTCGAGATGTTTGATTTCCTTTTCTATTGGCAAGAATTACCATGATGAGTTGTGGTGTGACATCATCTTCATGGATGCATGTCATCTTTTGTTGGGGAGACCTTGGTTATTTGACCAAAAGGTGATGCATGATGGATATTTGAATACCTACCCATTTCATAAAGATGGAAAGAAGATCACCCTTGCCCCTTTAAGCCCTTCCTAAGTCCACAAAAGAACCTAGACCGTTTGGACTTGCTCCTCACTTTCGGTGAGCCCCTTCTCAAGGCCTCCCATCATGAGTTCAAGGCCTTCAAGGAGTGGATTCTCACCTATTTAGGAGAATCCGATACCCCTGCTTCTCATCCCATAGCCATCACACTCCTTAAATGCTTTCCACATGTCTTCCCCGAGGAGATACCCTCCGGCCAACCCCCACAAAGATCCATCTAACACCATATTGATCTTATTCCCGAAGCCATACTTCCCAACATGCTAGCCTATAGAATAAACCCTAACGAGACCATGGAGATCCAAAGGCAAGTGGAAGAGTTGGTAACTAAGGGATTGGTTAGGGAAAGCCTTAGTCCATGTGCGGTGCCGGCCTTGTTAGTTCCAAAGAAAGATGGGAGTATGCGAATGTGTGTGGATAGCCGTGCAATCAACAAGATAACCATCAAGTATAGATATCCTATACCACGACTTGAGGATATGCTTGATGAGGTACATGGCTCAAGTGTGTTTTCTAAGGTGGATGTGAGGAATGGCTCTACCAAATCCGGATTAGAGAGGGGGATGAATGGAAGATGGCTTTCAAAACAAATGGAGGTTTGTACGAGTGGCTAGTTATGCCATTCGGATTGTCTAATGCTCCAGGCACTTTTGTGAGGCTCATGAATCAAGTATTTCGGCCATTCATTGGGAGATTTGTGGTGGTATACTTTGATGACATCTTGATTTATAGCAAGAATAAAGAAGAGCACCGGGAGCATCTATCTCAAGTCATGGAGGTCCTTGAATGGGAGAAGCTCTATGGTAACCTCAAGAAGTGTACATTCTTCAGTTGTGAGGTGACCTTTCTTGGCTACATTGTTACTAGTCACGGCATCAAGGTGGATGAGAGTAAAGTTGAGGCAATTTGGTCATGGCCTACACCAAAGAGCATTCATGATGTGTGAAGTTTCCATGGACTTGCCTCCTTCTATAGGCGGTTCATTAGAGATTTTAGCACTATCATGGCCCCCATGATCAAGGTGATTAAAGGCACAACCTTCAAGTGGAGTCCCAAGGCTCAAGAAGCATTCGGCACCATCAAATCCAAGCTAACTGAAGCCCCGGTCCTAGCCTTGCCATGCTTTGACAAGGTATTTGAGGTTGAATGTGATACATCAGGGGTTGGCATTGGAGGTGTACTCACTCAAGAAGGGTAGCCCCTAGCCTTCTTTAGTGAGAAACTTTGTGATTTAAGGAGAAAGTACCCAACATATGATAAGGATTTTTATGCGATCATGAGATGTCTTGAGCATTGGAGTCATTATTTGGTGGCTACTAAGTTCATTTTGCATTCGAACCATGAGGCCTTGAAGTATATTAAATGACAACACAAGATTAACTCACGACATGCCAAGGGGGTGGAGTTCCTCCAATAATTCCCTTTCACCATCAAGCATAAATCCAAGAAGCTAAACCAAGGAGCCGATGCCTTGTCAAAAAGGCATTTACTTTTGTTCCAACTTGATGCATGCATCCTTGGTTTCGAGCATTTGAAGTCCCTTTATGAAGATGATGAAAACTTTGGAGAGCTTTACAAGGAATGCAAAAGACATCCAAAAGGAGATTTCTTGATTCAAGATGGGTGCTTATTTAAGGGTCCTCGGCTTTGCATCCCTAGGTGTGGGACAAGGGAGTTACTCATTCGAGAGGTTCATGGTGGATCCTTGGCCAACCACTTTGGGGTGAACAAGACTCTTATCATGTTATAAGAGCACTACTATTGGCCGAGTATAAGCAAGGATGTCCAAGATGTATTGAAGAGGTGTGCTACTTGCCAAGTAGCCAAGAGTTAGTTGCTACCTCATGGCCAATACATGCCCTTGCCGGTTCCAACCCTCCTATGGGAAGATGTGAGCATGGATTTCGTGCTAGGGCTACCAAGGACACAAAGGAGCAAAGACTCAATCTTTGTGGTTGTAGATCGCTTCTCCAAGATGGCACATTTCATCCCTTGTACCAAGACAAATGATGCTACCCATATTGTCGAGTTGTACTTCAAGGAAGTAATGAGGTTGCATAGCATTCCAAGGTCCATAATTTCATATCGTGATACCAAGTTCCTTGGCCATTGATGCCAAGTTCCTTAGCCATTTTTGGGTAACACTTTGGAAGAAGATGGGCACCAAGCTCAAGTATAGTACTACTTTTCATCACCAAATGGATGGACAAACCGAAGTCGTCAACCGAACCTTGGGAACCCTTTTGAGAGTCTTGGTGAAATCCAATGTTAAAGCTTGGGATTTGCTCTTGTCAAACGCCAAATTTGCTTACAATAAGGCACCAAACAAAGCAATTAGCTTGTCCCCATTCAAGGTTGTTTATGGAGTGGATCCTTTGAGTCCACTTGATCTTGTGCCAAGGGAAATGAATGAGAAACCGAATGTGAAAGCTCGTAGGATAGTGGAGGAGATTCAAAAGCTCCATGAGATGGTCAAGTCTAAGATTGAGAAGGCCAATGCATCCTATCAAGCTCAAGCAAACAAGCATAAGAAGAAAGTGGTGTTCCATCCCGGTGACTTGGTATGGGTTCACTTGAGGAAGGAAAGATTTCCTTCCAAACCCAAAAGTAAGTTAATGCCAAGGGCAGATGGCCCCTTTGAACTCTTGGAAAGGATCAATGACAATGCGTACAAGGCCAATTTTCCCGGGGATTATGGAGTTTCAGCCAATTTCAATGTAGCCGATCTAAGTCCATACTTGGAAGATGATCATCTTGACAATTTGAGGGCAAATTGTCCACAACAATGGGAGGATGATGGAGGTCCATCGATGAGCATGATCATTAGCCCTCAAGGAGGTCCAATAAAGTCGAACTTCATAGGTAAAGTCCAAGAAATCAACTTAGCTTGCCAAGACTCATTTCAGTCTATTCTTGATTTCGGGCCTGTGTACAAGCCCGATTTTGTGCATGTTATTTCTTAACCTTCCCAAGGGTATGATTGGGTTGTAGGAGACCTAAGTTTAATTTTAAGATGTGCTCTTTCCAATAAGACTAGTTGCAAGTCATTTAGAGTTCATTTGCTACCTCAAATCGTGAAGTCAAGTATTCCAAACTGTCCCAGTTTTGACCGGTTTTGGAAATGGGTCTGGTTGAGTGTCCAAACCTCCTCCATTTGGACTGAAAATTTTATGGATTGAAAGTACATTAAAAATATTATCAAGTGGCCATAAAAAATCTCTGCCAAATTACTCACATGAGGAGCTATTAACTAGCTAATTAAGGGAAGAAAATCCCTTTTATCCGATTAAGGGCAGCCGACTGTAACCTTGCTCTTTTTGAGGTGATTTGCTCTTATCAAGGTCTAACCCACGTTCAAATGTCATAATTAGTGTACTTTGAAGCTGATTATAGCCTCCCAAGCTTCCCAAGTTGACAACTCAGCCTCAAGATCATCAACTAAGTGTTGTCAAGCCACGGTTTAATGTCCCCTTTTCTAGGCTGTTTTTGATTTCTGAAATGCACCTAGTTTAGCTTGCTAATCTGAATGTATAGCTGATATTTTGGGAGGGAGTATATAACCCCCCAAGCCAGCCCTGTATGACACTTTTGCTTATTTATGGAATGAAGTTGAGCCTTAGCTCCTTTAAACTCTCAAACTCTCTTATAACTTATCTCTATCTTTGGCCGGGTAGGACGGTGTCCTAGCAAGAGTCTTAGCTTCTTCTTGGTGGTGTTTCTGTACCCAAGAGGGTGTTAAGGGCCCTAGCATAAGTCGTGGTGGTGTTCCTGTATCCAAGGTTTGTGTTAGTTTCGGTTATCCCCCCTTAAGTTTTAGTTTGAGTTTGTGGTTTCAAATCTTGCTAGCTATTCGAGTTCTTGCTTGCATTCTATTATCTTCTCCCCTTGCTCTTCTCCTTGTAGAGCCATCACCAATTGGTCCAGCTTCCACCCCTAAACACAAGTCTTAGAACCAACCGTTTCCTGCAGTACCAGGCAGCAAATTAGCACGGTCACACCGTGCTCCTAAGCAAGACTAAGCCACCCTTGACCGAATACATCAAGGGGGGATCCACATACATATTGGACTTTTAAAATAGAAAACGAGAAAGGGGGAGAGATTTAGCAAAGATATCTGTAATGTGAAGCTATGTAGGAACATAACAGACGATAAGATCACCATGAGAGACGCATTCTCGAACAAAATGGTAGTCAACGATGATGTGCTTCTATGATCATGGAGGACAAAATTTGCAGTAATGTAGGTAGCAGAGATGTTATCACAAAGCACCTGCACCGATTCTTGGAGCACAGTACCTAACTTTGGTAAGACATAATGAATCCAGAGAGTCTCAGTGATGATGTAAGCAATGATATAACACTCAGCTTCGGTGGAGGACTTGGAAATGGTAGGTTGTTTCTTGGATCGCCAACAGACAAGATTTGGACCCAGAAAAATAGCATTGCCCATGGTAAAGTGAGAACTATCAGGATAGCCCCGTGCAATTAGCATCTGAGTAGGTAAACAACATAGAGAATTGATTGGCTTTCTTTAAAACAAGACCATGATCAACAGTACCCTGTAAATAACAAAAAATGTGCGGCACCACAAACAAGTGAGTAGTTCTAGGAGCATGCATAAATTGAGTAACAAGGATTACTACATAGGAAATATCTAGTCCAATCATACTTAAGTATTACAGAACCCCTACCATACTTTGATATTCATAAGGATTAGAAAGTAATACCCCATCAGTAAGTGACAACGTCATCCGGGCAGGAAGTGGTGTGTGAACGGGTTTAGAGTTGGGAATGTGAAACTTAGTAAGAGCATCTTAAACATATTTGGAATGAGAAAGAAAGAGCATGTCTAGAGTTCGCACAATCTGAACCCCTATAAAATAGTGAAGGTCCCCAAGATTCTTCACAGGAGACTGGGTGGAAAGAAGACGAATGTTTGTGGCGTAGAAAAAAGGGTGAGCTACTAGTGAAAATAATATCACCCGCATAAAGAAGGAGAATGGATAACATGAAACTTACGTAGAATGAACATGGAAGAATCAGTACGGTTGCAGGTGAAGCCCAAGGAGAGAAAATAGTTGCTGAACTTATGAAACCAGGCCCGGGGAGTCTATTTGAGTGATAAAGAGATTTGTTTAGCTTACACACATAAGTGGAAAACTCAGGATGAATAAACCCGTATGGTTGGGTCATATACATTTTCGTGAAGATCACCATGGAGGAAGGCATTTTTTACATCCAGTTGATGAATGACCTAGCCATAAGTAACAGTAATGGTGAGAACAACAACGATGGTGGTGGGCTTCATGACAAGACTAAAAGTCTTAGCATAATCCAATCTTACAAGCTAACCCAAGCCCTTGACAAACAGACATGCCTTTTAATGCATAGTAGTCCCATCATAATCATAGTTTATACAATAAACCCAGCTACAACTCAAAAAGTTCTTGTCGCCACGAAATGGAACTACATGCCATGTGTCATTTTGGATAAGTGCATTAAAATCCTTTACTATAGTCATTTTTCATTTGATATCTTTAAATTACTTAGTATACGAACTAGGTTCAAACTCTTGACAATTAGTATGTAAAGGCAAGTTGGTACTAGGTTTGACAATACTAGAGCGAGATCTAGTCTGCATAGGATGATAAGATGTAAAAGCAGTGGTAGAGATGGAAGGAGATCGAGGATAGGGTCCAAGGAAGGGATAGATTAAGTGGACACATCGAGGGAGGGATTGGGACTGGACCTGGAGAAAGGGGAGGACAATGTCCCTGAGCAAGACTCAACAAAGTGGCATGGGAGATTGAGCTAGAGTGAACTAGGGAGGACGCAGATGGGTGTGAACTAGGAGAGACTCTGGGGTCAGAAGACACAGACCAAGGGGCACCAGAACCTATGGGCCTAGGAGGGGTGGCTAGAGATGACGGAGACTGGACCAAAGCGGGAGGAGTACTGAGAATGACTAATTCTAGGGGACAAATATTATGGGACCTAGACTCAGGAGGTTCAAGGTCAGGATGTAGGAAGACATCCTCATGAAATAAGACATTATGAATGACATAAACACGACATATAATGGGGTTTAAATTCTAACCTTTGTACTATGAAGCATAGCTAATGAAAACATAACTTTTTGATCACAAAGCTAGTTTATGTGGCTCAGTAAGGAGAGTAGGAAAACATTCACATCCACACACACGAAGAGAGGAACAATCGGGCACCTTATGAAATACTTTTTTAAAAAAGAGAGTGATCATCTGAAAGTGGTGTGGGGAATTGAGTTATTAATATAAATGGATGCCTATGCCGCATCTGCCGAAAACTGACCAAGAAGATTGACATTAAGAAGAAAATTCCGAGCCATTTTAATAATGTGACAATATTTACGCTCAACAACCCCATTTTGCTCAAGAGTATGTGAACAAGATTTTCGAAAATAAATGCCATGTTGCAGAAAACAGTCTTTTAGTGGGTCATTATCAAATTCTTTACCGCCATCACTTTGGAAAATCTTGTTCTTGCGATCAAACGGGTTTTCAACCAGGTTATGAAAAGTAATGAATATAGTGTATACATTAGATTTGTGCCCTGATTGGATAAATCCTTGTAAAATGACAAAGCAAACATAATAGCGATAATGTAAATTCGAGAGCAGTGGAGGCTGCCGAACATTTGAGTGTATGAGATAAAGAGGAGTACTATGACAATGTTCTGCTTCACCAAAAAGTAATTGGTGGGCTTTTCCCATTTTAAATGACCCACACTTACCACCTAATATAGAATCAGGATAGATGAGTTGTTTCTAGCTAAGAGACCCTAAAACTCTAGAACACAGTGACCCAGATGCCGATGGTAAATGGCATTTGAAACCCGAAGAGTAACAAAGCTAGGAACACGAGAGGTCAAAGTATAAATGCCACCAGCACTGGAACTCTAAAGGAGAGTTGTCCTCATTTGTTTATCCTTAATAAAGATAGAAGATGAGTTAAAACCAACTTCACAAGTGGCATAATATTTGTACGGAGAGCAGATTATACTTTAAATCAGGAATATACAAAACATTATATAAGTGTAAAGGGTTGGCAGAGGTCGATAAGGACACATGACCTATATGACGAATGGGTAGTAGAGTGTCATTACCAAGAATGGCATCACTAGTACCACTATAAGGGAGTTTATAGGGTAAAATACCTTGTGACAGAATCACATAAGAGGCATCGGCAGAATCAGGATACTGGAGAACATCGTTCACTTCATTGGGCTGAATTGTAAGAAGAGCAGTCAGTCCTGAAGAGGAGGTAGAAGATGCCAGAGTAAGGAAGTACCGAGGACAGTATGGAGTAGTGTGACCTAGACTGAAGCACAATTTGTAACACCCCAGCCCCTAAGGCCGAAGACGTCACGTGTGCTTAACTTTCGTCCTAAATTCTGGGACAAAACGGACAGAGTTTCCCCTAATAACTGACCGTTTCCCAGGCTTACAGCCTTACATTTTAACCCTGCAATACATAAGGCAGTCAACAATACCAACAACTCAACGGCTACACGCCAGAGTCCCCAACTCTACGGGCCACACGCCCGGAGGATACAGAGCTTTCTACTTTTCATAAACTTTACAAGGAAACAGATTAATTACATAACCTTACAACCACAATCGACATTACATAACAATATCATAAACACGGCAACACAGTCCCAGCAAGTCCACCCTGGGCGCTCCACGCTGTAGTCACATACCTGTGAATCTGGGAAAAAGGGGAAAAGTAATGGGAATGAGCAACCACCGCTCAGTGAGTAAACCCTCTCTCCCAAAACATACTTAAAATACATATAACTTACCAAAAGCCTTTCGTAATTCATTTTAGTTGAAGACTTACACATCATACATCCTACTCGAATCATAAACCAAGCGGAATCATAGACATACCAAAAAGCTTAACTTTAGTGAAATCGTAAAGCATAAACCGTTGCGTGAAATCGTAAAGCATAAACCGTTGAGTAAATCCATAAACATAGCAAAACATAAGCTTACTGAAAACATACGTAGTATCTTATTCACGTAAATGAGGAGACTAGACTCTTAGAGGTACTTTGTTACTGCCATCCCGAGTCGGCCAAACTCGAGCGGCAACATACGCCTATCCGGACAGACATCATACCATGCTGAGACATAATTTTCATACATAGACTTCAGGCGGGAATCAAACCACCATCCTTGAATCTATCATAACATAACATACATAATACCAGGCGGGAACTAAGCCACCATCCCTGGGTCTCAGACTTAAGCTTAAAGTTTCTAGAGTAGCTCCTCCACATAAACATAGACATAAACATAATCATTCGTAAACATACATACTTATACTTAGACATAAATATAAGCATTCGTAAACATACATACTCATACTTAGACATAAACATAATCATTCGTAAACATACATACTTATACTTATTCATAAATATAATCATTCGTAAACATACATACTTATACTTATTCATAAACATAATCATTCGTAAACATAAACACTTATACTTATTCATATATATATATATATATATATCTTAAGAACTTATAACATTCATACACGTAAATACTTACATACACATACATACTTAGTAGACAAAACATACTTATACTTATTCATATATAGGTTTTATGAACGTAAAACATGAAAACATAATTTTCTTACAACTTTAGCTTTAGGCAAACAACGAGAAAGGCCTCTTAAAACATGGTGAGTATTCTAACTCACGATTCAAAACTTGGGTAGTTACTAGCATGTACTTCAAAACTAGGATTCACAATACACAACCCCAGTTGCCCTTTTTCAGATCGTTTCAACCCTTTTAAACGCAAAAGAATGAATTTGATGCAAATCAGGTTTACTAACTCATAAATCGATTTTGCGAATAGTTTAAAAGCTTTTCATATTCAAAATAAATCTGCTAACGTGTAAACTACTTAGTAAAACACATTTACGAAATCATTTCTAACTTAAAAGCTTCGTAAAAACGTAATTCGTTTGCTAAATCGTAAAACGATACTCGTTTGAAACATAACGTGTTTAGTTAATGCTTAATTCAAACTAAGTTCGAAGCTTAACAGCTTCTTATAAATGTTATAAGTTTATTAATCCATAAATTGACTTCCTTTGAAACTTCAAAGCTTCTTAAAAACGTAATAAGCTTGTTAAGTCGTAAAACGACTCCGTTTTCAATTTAAAAGTTTCATATAAACGTATTACAGATACTAACTCGCAAAATAATTTCATTTTTAGCCTAAGAAACTTCTTATAGACGTAAAACGTCTGCTAGTTTGTAAAACGACTTCATTTTTAACTTAAAAGCTCTTTTAAACACGTAATACGTTTATTAACTTGTAAAACGACCTCACTTTTGACTTAAAAGCTTCTTATAGGGGGTAACACGTTTACTAAATCGTAAAACGACTTAGTTTTCAACTAAAAGGCTCTTTATGAACATAATGAGGTTGCCTAATCATAAACGACTTTGCTTCTAACTTGACAGTTTTGCTAAATCATAAAACCGACTTCATTTGATTACAAACGTAATAAGCTTGCTCATAAACTTAATAAGCTTAACTCACTTGTTTGTCCACACATACATTTGAATACATATAACGACTTCGATTTAGCAACTCGGGGGTAAATCACCAAAATTGATTCAATCGATACTAAACATATGTAACTCACTTCCAATTAACACCTCAAGCCTACTTCTTCCAACTTGATTGAAGCTAGGCATATATAACTCTCTTCAAATTAACATCATTAGCATAAGTCACCCAAATTGATTCGAATCGAAGCTAAACATATGTAACTCACTTCGAATTAGCATCTTAAGCATAATTCACCCAAATTGATTCGAATCGAAGCTAAACATATATAATTCACTTCGAATTAACATCTTAAGCATAATTCA
>JACYFF010031955.1:52068360-52100860 GCA_017589665.1 Selenicereus undatus | reverse complement strand
CGATTCTAGACGTTCGTTTATTACATCGAAGTCATTATTCGAATCTAATTAAGTCATTTGAGCATATTACGGTTTTAGGCATTCGTTTATTATATCGAAATTATTAAACGATCATGATTTAACTAATCATATATATAACGATTCTAAACATTCATAATTCATTTCGAAGTTCATAAACGATTATGAATTAACTAAACCTCAGGTGTGTATAAACTTAACATATTCGAACCTAAACATATATACATTGATTCTAATCGTTTATAATTCACTTCAAAGTTAATAAACGATTATGGATTAACTAAACGTACATTCGTCATTTCTAAACATTTATAATCCACTTCGAGTTAGTTTTCAGGCATGAATTAACTTAATAGATTCGAATCAAAGCTAAACATGCATAATTAACTTCGAAATGTATAAACCTAATAAATTCGAATCTATTCTAAACATGCATAGTTTTTCTTCACATAATCCATGAAATTTACTAAACCTAAGCCAACATAAATCATCGTTTAGGTTAAAACGTTTTGAAATTAATACTAATTTAGGAGGCGAGGAACACCCACCTCGATCCAAGCTAAGGACCCAACTCCTGGGCTAATTGGGCTCAATTTGGAAGTTCTAAAACTCGGAATTCGTCCCTTCTCGCTGCTACTCTCAGACCCGAAGCAAGTTAGCCCAATCCCCGATTTCCCTCTTTTTCGCTGCTACTGAGGTTGCTATTGGTTGCTGCTTCCCATCCCCCATTTCCGGCCTTCAAGCCTACCAAACCGTCGCTGGTGGCAAAAGAAGCAGCGTCTGGGGGTCGCGGCGACTAGGGTTTGACCCAAGCCCCTGTTTCTCACACTTTACCCGAGCTTGCCTCCTCTCCCTCACTCTCTGTCGCTCTCTGGTCGCCGGCGACGTACGGATGTCGCCGCCTGACCCGCCGCCGGCACCGGCCCTCTTCTTTCTCTCTCCCTTGCTCGAACTCTCTTTCTTAGTCTGGGTTGACAGGAAGGGTTGTGAGAAAACCTAGAGAAACCAAACCCCCTCTTTTTGTGCATGTCGTGAAAAATAAGGGGCTTCGGCCCCTTATACTCCCTCTGTTTTTTTTTTGTGTTTCTTAGTCGCCTACTCATTCAACTAAAATCGCTTATCCAATCTCGCAACCTCCTATCCTGAACCCAATCGTTAGTAGGGCCTTCTATTGACTATTCGTTCCCAAATACGTCGAGGTCCGACTTTAATAAACTTCAAAACTAATTCTAAGGTTGAAAACCTAATTGTACTAGGGAAACGACTAAATGAATCGAATAACGACTAAATTAAACTATTGATCAAATTTAAAGGCACAGATAGCACGGATTAACTTTGAAATCAATAATAACAATAATAATTCTTTATAATAAAGTTATCGTTCACATAAGCACATCGATAATAATTTAACTCATATAGTTAATAAAAATACGATTTTATAACGTAAAAAGTGGGACAATCAGCTTAACGTAAAATAAAGAACTCGGGTCTTACACTATAACGTAAAAAGATAATACAGTTAGCTTAACGCAAAAACAAAAACGCGGGTCTTACAAATATATATATATATCATAGATAGAGAAAATGAAGGGGGAGAACCAAGAAGCAATCAGAAGGGAGAAGGGGAAGGATGGTGTAGGGATAGCCCTGTGAGATATGTCAATCTCTCCAAATCTCAAGACAGGCCCTAAAGTCCTCAAAATAGTAGTTTTTGGGGCCCATTATCCCACGATGCCCATCATATCGCTCTTGGATTTTGTCTCGAAGAGTGGCATGCTCAGTTTCCATTGAGGCTCAGAGGGAGGGTTCCTCCTCTTGAATGAACCTAAGGGTGGCATGAACCTCGTCAGATTCATGGTAGGAAGGCTAGGAGGAAGTGTTGGGGCTGCTATGATAAGTATGTGGCAGTGGAGGAGGTGTAAGACAGAAAACCTCTGCATCACCAGGTAACCGTGAGGGTTTACCCTGATGAACTAAGGTGGTCTGTTCAACATTGGAAAGCGGCAAAAGCTGATCCAGGGTATATTTGATATAAACAGCCAGCTCAATCTTAGAAGATTTCATCTACTCAAAAGTGGCTTTATTAAGTCATTCGGACCCCGAAACCTTATCCTCAGGGTGAGGCTCAACTCCCAAAAACTGAGTAATGGAGGTGATGAGACCCCTAACTACAATCCTACCTGCAGTACTAGTAGTTGCACTATATAATTGTCGTGACGAGAAAGACCCACGGTCAATCCGGTCACCATTCATCATACAAGACAAAAAGTACGAGTTAGGTAATTAAGGAAAATTCATACTACTGTCCCTAGCAAAGACACCATAAGAAAGTAGGAGTTGGGCCACCCGTATATAGGATCCCTAATGAAAGTGCCCTTATAAGTACTTGTGTTGTACCTATGATTCCCTAAACTTTCATTCTAAAAAGCATTCGGGTTAAACTCATAGGGAACATGATGCCACGGTAAAAACAAAATAGGTGGAAAGCCAAATATGTTAGAAAGGGAACTAAGGTTCAATTCATAGAGTTCCACCTGTAAATAGAAGGAGAGGTGCCCTTCTTGACATCTAGGACCTCGAATGACCTACATATGCGAGATGCTGAAGAATTCAAGGGTAAGGTCCCTATAGGTGTGGTCCTTTATTTCTATAAAGTGACCCATTCCATCCTTTGCCAATAACCACCTAACATCATCCAATAGCCCCAATTGGTGCAAGAAATGTTGCTTATAATAACAGGTAGCTACAACAATTCAACTACTCAAGCAATTAGAACGAGCAATATGATTGGGGTGAGTCTAATCCAAGAGGGTGAGGGGCATTACCTCAGGTCCAGGCATTAACGAATGTTCGGGATGTCCATGTGGCCCGTTGTGGTGCTTTCCTCTCCTTCGGTGATCCTAAGTCTCTACTGCCATTGAAGGTCTTGGGTTAAGATGGAGTTAAATGGGAATGGTTTGGAGAAATCCTCAACGGTAGAGCATAGTAGCATATGAAAAAGAGAGAAAATGGAGAAATGGAGGAGGTTTGGGCAATAGAATGTAGAAAGAGTGAATGTGAGTAAAAAATATGAAGGGTGTAAGTAGTAGTAGATACAAATAAAGAAACGAAGTATATGAAGATGAAGGGGTGGTTAGAGAGAAAAGAAAAAGAGAAAACTTGTGTTAGAAAAAGGGAAATTTGGAGAAAGGAAGATGAATGGGATAAAAATGGAGATATTTTATGGGACATGGTGTGAAAATGGAAGAATAAGTGAAGGAATTAGAGGTTTGGTAATGGAGGTTTTAGAGAGAAAATGTGGGAGGTAGAGTGCGAGTGTGTCGGCATTGAAGATGAAAAAGAGGGTGAGAGAGTGGGCACCATGATCAAAACCCTTGACTGCGGCCCGCAGCAGCTCACTAGGGTTTGTGGTGGCTGCTACATCCGAATTTGATTAGCTTGTGCATTTTTTTTTAAAAAAAAGGGGGTAGTTATACCACGACCGGTGGTGGATACCCCTAATGAGCCATGGTAGTGGCTGCTGACTACCTCTATCTTGGAAATTTTCCTTTCTTTTCTCTCTTTTTTTATCTTTTGTTTTTGTTGTAGTTTTTTTCTTTCTTTTTCTTTTTTTCTTTTCACGTAATGACGACATCCTAGATCATATATACGTCAAAAAGGAGAAGAAAGAAAAAAAATACTTAGGTTACCTCCCAATAAGCACTCTTTTAGGGTCGAGAGCTCAACCTTCTTCCCTATGCTTACATGGGATTGGTGAGGGTATAAATAATGGCTTTTGTGATGGACTACCCCAAAATAGGGTTTAAGTCACTACCTATTTACCTTGAACGTACCGCTAGACTAATTCCATATCTGTACCGCTCAATGAGGAAAGACCTTGGTGACTTAAAATGGTCCCAACCACCAGGATCTCAGCTTACTCGGAAATACCTATAACTTGGAGTTAAACAACAAAACCGTGTCACCTTCGTCAAACCTTACCTTCTTCAAACTGTTTATTCATAATGTGTTTGTCATGCCATCTCTTCGTCCATTCTATATAGATCTTAGAACTCTCATATGCCTCCGACCTCAATTCATCAAGCTCACTCAGTTGCAACATCCGCCTTCCTCCGGCCACTTTAAGATCAAAATTGAGCATGCGAATAGCCTAATGCGCCTTGTTTTTCAACTCTACTATTAAATGGCAATTTCCCAAACACTAGCTGATATGCAGTAGCGCCTAGAGGAGTCTTATGGGCAGTTCCGTATGCCCATAAAGCATCATCAAACTTCAAAGACCAATCTTTGCAAGACCAATCAACCAACTTGGCCGTTAATTTGGGGGTGATAAGGTGTGGCAACCTATTGAAAAACTCCACACCTCTTTGAGAGAGATTCCAAGAGATTGTTGCAAAAATAAGCCCCATTGTCACTCAAGAGAGCCCCTGGTGTGCCAAACCGATTAAAAATATGCTTCTGTAGGAACTCAATCACCATCTTGGAGTTATTGCCAGGAGTGGCTACAGCTTTCGTACACTTCAAAACATAGTCGACTGCCACTAGGATGTAGAGATTATTATGAGATGCAGGGAACAGACCTATGAAGTCAATTGCCCAAAATCAAAGAGCTCTACCTTAAGAATTCCACCATTCGGAAATATTCCCTGTTCATTAGCAACGATCACATGTAAGTAGAAATTTCCTAACATCCTTAAAGTGAATGGGTCAATAGAAGCCCACTTAAAGGACCTTAGCAATAGTATTGTCTAGACCAATCTGTCCATCATAAGTTAAAGCATGGTAATGGTGGAGGACACCATGGCCGTTATCCTACAACAGACATCTCCGATAGAATTTTTCTGCACATAGCTTGTAAAGTAAAGGTTCTTCCCACACATAATATTTAGCATCGGCTAAGAACATTTTCTTTTGCAGATAAAACAACCCAAGAGGCAACACTCCACATACTTTATAGTTCACCAAATTCGCATACTATGTACTGGCTTGGTGAGAAATGGTAAGGAGTTTGTCATTCAAAAATGAATCATCAATCAAGAGCTCTTCAGTATGAGTGGCCATAAGGCCCAAGCGGGATAAGTGATCGACAACTATATTCTCTAGCCCAACCTTGTCTTGAATCTCTAAATCAAACTCTTGGAGGAGAAGAACCCATCGAGTAAAGCAGGGCTTAGAATCAGACTTTTTCAATAGCTGCTTCAATGCGGCGTGATTGGTAAAAACTATTACCTTCATATTGATCAAGTATGACCAGAATTTTTGCACAGAAAGTACCACCAATAAGAAATCCTTCTCCATGGCGGCATAATTTACTTGAGCCTCGTCAAGAGTTTGGCTCGCATAATAGATGGCATATGACTTGTTGTCTTTTCTTTGTCCTAAAACGGCTCCTAATGTAAAATCACTAGCAACGCGCATTACTTCAAAAGGAAGCCCCCAATCCAGGGTTGCATCACCGGAGCTGAAACTAGTGCCTCTTTCAACCGAAGAAAAGCACTCAAGCACTCTTCTTTAAAGTCAAAAGGCACATCTTTGACAAGCAATTATGTGAAAGGTCTTGTAATTTTTGAAAAATCTTGAATGAACTGCCGGTAGAGGCCAACATGTCCAAGAAAATGCCTCGCACCTTTTATAGAAGTTAGTAGTGGTAATTTATCAATCATCTCCACCTCTGCTTTGTCATCCTCAATGCCTTTGTTGGAAACAATGAGCTGAAGGACAACCCTCTCTTGTACCATAAAATATCACTTTTCTCAATTCAAGACCAAATTCAAATCTTCACATATTTGCAATACTTCGGAAAAATTTTGCGAGCAATCGCCAAAATAGGTTCTATACATAAAAAAATCATCCACGATCACCTCCATAATGTCCTTAATAAAATCAGAGAAAGTGGGCATCATTCAACATTGAAAGGTGGTGGGGGCATTGCATAGCCTAAATGGCATCCTCCTATATGCACATGTCCCATATAGCCAACTAAAGGTGGTCTTTTCTTGGTCACTAGGGTGGATAGGGATTTAGAAAAACCCTAAATACCTATCTAGGTAGAAAAATAGGAGTTCTTAGCCAACCTCTCAAACATTTGGTTAATGAAGGGAAGGGGAAAATCGTCTTTATGGGTGGCCTTATTTAACTTCCTATAGTTAATGCATATACGCCGACCCATGACTGTCCAAGTGGGAGTCAGTTCATTGTTCTCATTTTTCACAATTGTCATCTCCCCTTTCTTAAGCATAACATAGACCAAGCTTGCCCACTTACTATAAGAGATAGGGCAGATAATGTCGGCTTTAAGCAATTTCAAAATTTCCCTCTTAACTACCTCTTTCATGTTAGGGTTTAACCTCCTTTGGTGCTCAATTGAGTGTTTATGGTAATCTTCCATCAAAATGCGAAGCATGCACACAGAATGGTGAATTCCTTTTAAATCATCAATAGTATATCCTATGGCAGTTCGATGCAATCAAACTACTCTAAATAAAGAATCAATTTGAGATGCATTCAGATTAGCATGAACAATCATAAGGTATGTAGAGTTTGGGCCATGGAATTCATACCTCAAAAATGAAGGGAAAGGTGTCAACTCTATGTCGAAGGCACGTTCCTCATCGAATGAGGGCTTATTAGAAGCTAGTTCTTCCACCTTTGCAAAGGAAGGTGAAACTTATACAGAGGCTTCCAAGAAGTGAGCACACATGGCAACTTCAGGATTCTCATACTTAGTAGCACCGTCATTCCACATACAATGCTCAAGAAGGTCACTAAAAACATGGTTAGTGCCTTCTTCCCTTACTAAATTATCAATCACATTGATTCTATGGCACTCATCATAAATACAAGGGAATTTAGAAGCTTTAAACAAATTCAACCCCATATGATGGCCCCACACATCAAAGGAGAATTTACCATTCTTCACATCAATACGGCACCCAGCGGCAGCGAAGAAAGGCCTTCCAAGAATGATGGGGGTGAGCGTATTCTCTTCCATTTCAAGTATCACAAAATCAACCGGCACATATAAATCTCCCACCTTAATGGGAACATCCTCTAAAACACCTACAGGGTATTTCACAGAACGATGTGCTAATTTTGGAGAGATGGTAGTGGGTCTCATTTCTCCTAAGTCAAGCTTCTCACACATAGAAACATGCCTTAAGAGCACACTTAAGCTTAAATCACAGAATGCATGGTTAATACACACATTCCCTATCAAGTAAGGGATGGAGAAGCTACTTGGATTGTTAAGCTTAGCGGGAAGCTTATTTTGGATCGTGGCACTATATTCTTTAGCCAATGCTATTGTCTCATGCTTTTCTAGTTTTCTATTATTGGACAAAATCACTTTCAAAAATTTAGAATACGAAGGCATTTGAGATAAAGCATTAGTGAATGGAATATTAATGTAGAGTTTCTTTAAGACCTCTAAAAACTTCCTAAATTGTAAATCAAGGTTAGCCTTAGCCATTCTTTGAGGGAAAGGCAAAGGCGGAGTGTAGGATTTTGGGAACGTATGTTTAGGGTCTTTAAGAATCTGATTAGTATCCTTCACGACATCATCATGTACATCATTTGGGACTAGACACAACATTCTCATCATGATGCTGACTCACATCATCATGAACCCCATTAGGCCCCTCAAGTTATTTAGCCCTCTTAAAATCATGGAATTACATTGTGCTTTAAGATTAGGTTCGAGCTTACCAGGAAGTCTTCCTAAGGGTATGGATGAGGAACTACCTTGTTGGGCAATTTGGGCTTCCAACATCTTATTATGAGTAGTAAGCACATCAAACTTCGAGGCTAATTGCTTTATGTACTCATCTTGCTTTTGTTGTGCCATGGGCACACTTAGCATTATAGCCTCCAAGTTAGACTTTTGGGGAGCTTGTTGAGGAAAGGGAGGCCTTTGAAACCCAATGGGTGGTTTAGCATTCATTTAGGGCAAATTAAGAGGGTTAGACCTATATAAGAAATTTAGGTGATTCTTTCAACCCGGATTGTAGGTATTGGAATAAGGGTCATTGGTCAGTCTCTAGTCATAGTTAATATAATTAACTTGGTCACTATTGTCTTAGGTAAAAGGACTCCGAACTTGGCAATTTATAGTTAGATGGCCAACGGAGCCACAAATTTCATATAGGGGAGGGGCACTTGAATATACAGTACTAACATTCAAACAATCCAATCTTTGGGTCATAGCATCTACTTTAATAGAAATTAAAGTAAGCACATCTACTTCAAGCTTACCTCCAACCCGTTTGGGTTGGCCTTTCTCATCAGACCATTGGAAGTTATTGAATGTCATCTCCTCAATAGAGTTGTAGGCTTTATCCTCTATTTTGTTCATCAAGGTGCCACCCACCGCTGCATCAATGGTAGATCGTATAGGTTAAGCAACTCCATTGTAGAACGTTTAGACGATCCTCCATTTTTGGAGCCTATGGTGAGGCACAACCACAATAAGTCTTTGAATTGCTCCCATCCTTCATAAAGTGCCTCATCATCCCTTTGAGCAAAGGTAGTCATTTGGTTCCTCAAGCTTGTTGTCTTGATAGAATGGAAGCATTTGACACAAAAAGCCCTAGTGAGCTCATCCCAAGTTGTGATGGACCCTGGAGGCAATGAATGGATCCATGTCGGTGTCTTATCCTTTAGTAAAAAGGGAAATAAGCGAAGGCAAATGGCCTTGGTTGAGACTTCATTTATCTTTAATATATCACACATCCAAAAAGCCCAAGAGGTGTAGATTAGGGCATTTCATTAAAGCAGTATGAAATTGTCCTTACTGAGCCATAGAGATGAGTGCTAATTTAAGCTCAAAATTATGAGCTTCCATAGTTGGTCAAAAGATACTAGAATTGATGTCGTGGACTCCCAGGGTAATGAAATCCCAAAGTGTCCTTCTTCAGTCTCCCATACCATTAGATTGCACCTTTACTTGTCTAACCTTTGCTTCTTCCTCTTTTAACCAAAAGTCATTTCAATCTCGGGATCAAGTTCGTATGAAAATATACTTGGAATAAAAGGGAAAAGAATTCTTGTAAGCACCAACATAAACACTACCAAAGCAGATCAAAAATCAAAAAGAAAAGTACTGAGTCAATTATCTAGGATTAACTCAATATTTGACAAATTAGACCCCGGCAACAGTGCCAAAACTTAACACAACCTGCAAGTTCATAGGTATTGTAGTCTAGATTAAATATCGTCCTTAGAGACTAAAGCAATCTATCGAGTTTTGTCCTATTAAAAATGCTAAGAAAATAAATTTGCAATTGGGTGTTTTAATGATGCTAATTGACTTTAAAGCAACAATCTCGAGAAATCAATCAAAGCAAAAGCATCTATGGATTTGTTTTGCCTAGCAAAGAGCTAGATCCTTGGATTTATTGTGCGCTCTTTTCTATTTTGGATTATTCAAATGAATGCAATCTAATTTAATTCAATCTTTTCTTTTGAAATAAATCGAATTGCCTATACTAATCCAATTACCATTCTATCAAATGTCTTTGTTTTGGTCTAGTTTATTGGTTTTAACTACTAGTCTCCTCTACAACTCTTTTTTCAAGAATTAATAAGTCAAGTTCAATCTTGTAAGTCTAATAGTGAGTTTCTCCTTTTGGCACTTCACTCAACCATCTAGCATGTGCAAGCAAATCTGGCCAAACTCACTCACAACAATTCAATCACAAGATAAAATAAAATCATTCCAAGATCCAATAAGCACAAGTAATAAAATTAGGGATCCAACGTCAATGTTTTGGCTAGCAAATCCCTAGATTAAAGTAAACTACTCACACATGTTCAAATTAAACATCATCTAAATCAAGTTAACATGAGTTCAAGAAGAAACAAAAGGAAGAGTATGCTAGCAATCTATGGAGGTTCTTTACTGATCTCTTAATCTTCAAGCATCTTTATCAATTTCTTCGTTCAAATCCTATTTTTCCTCCAAATGATTAGAAAATTTCCATACTCATGAGAGAAATGAGTGAAACGGTGAGTGGGGATGGAGTTGCCTTCAACTAAGGACACCTTCATATACATGAACATGAGCATTCTGAGCCACACAACGAGTGAAGGTGAAGGGGCTAGCAGTTTTCAACCGACCATGGTCAGTGCTAACTCCAAGATCCCATTTTCTTTTTTCCCCCACGGGGGTATGGGATGAGATTACCTCTATGGTGGCCTAATGGGTCCTAAAACCTATAAAATGCATTAAAGAAGTATATCCAAGCGTAAAACAGAAAAAGGGGCGCAAATCATTCGCTTAAACACACAATCCCCTAAGAAATGCTATCAAATAACCCTAAATTGATGCACATTCTTGGCACTTATCAGATATATTGATAGACGTGGTAAAAGCCAGGATGAGAGCACCAGAAGGAAGAGGAGCTACGGGGGAGGGTCCGAACTTGAGGTGTTGAAGGCCATTGATAACTTAGTCGAGGGTGGGCGCAATAGAGGTAGGAATTGAGTACTGGTGAGGACCAGCAAAAGCAAACGGCGTGCCCAGGCCACTATCTAGAGGTGCGACAGAGGAAAGCGTTGCCCATGGAAACACCATAGACAGCAAAATAGAGGTCGCGACAACATAGGAGGTGGCAAAAATACACTGGTAGCAAAGGTAGAGGACACACCAAAAGTTGGATAGATTGGCAAACTGGTGGTCATCGGAGGGTGTTATGGCGGCAGTTCAGGGAGTGAGGTTGGACTGTACGGGGGCTGGGTATAATTCGTCGGTGGTTGGAGCAGCATGCTAGGCGTGGTGGTGTCGGCGGAGGAGATGGGATCCTCAAGGCCAAAGCAAGCTGGTGGAGGAATGAATGATCACTGGGTCATGGCTCTAGGAACAGAGCTAAACAACCATTGGTGGCATACGGGAATGGAGGTCATGAATTATTAGGGAAGAGAGCCATAGGAAGCACAGTAAAAAAAGAAGAAAGGAAAATAATAATTAAAATTATTTCAAGCTTATGCAGCCACCTGCTCTAATACCATGTGGAAAGGTGTGGGAGCACTAGTGGAAAGGTGTCCATGAAAGGAACCAATGCCTAATGGATGAGGCTGCTTGATGCAAGGGCCTATTCAAGAAGGGCTAGTGGTGGTGGTGGGGTTGGCTTGGGTGCAAGCAAGGGGTTGGTAGCTATGGAGGCAAGGTAGTGGTTGGGACAAGGGTTGAGAATGTTTAGATTTTAGATTTTCATTAATTTCATTATATTTTTATGGTTTCTATAAAATTCTATTTACTGCAAAAGGGTGTTGATAATATGCTTATTTTTATAAGAACATTAAGTTATTGAAAAATTTTAAGAGCATTTGTGATAATTAAATGTGGAGATAGTATAACAATAATTAAAATATTGATTGTCATTTCATATAATTGTTTCCACTATATGAGTGAATAGTCACGATAATGGGATCTATTGATGAGATATGATAAACTATGTTAAAAAGTATGCACTTTATTTAGATACTGTGTATTTGGAATAACATCTATTCATATTGTATATATGAAAAGTATGACAACAAAAGTAACATATTTAAAGGTATCTGTTCATATATGAGGATAACAATACTCGCGCAAGTGTATGGTGATAGTTAGGATACCAGAACGATGTTGAATATTAAAATATATAAAAGTGAAATAGATAATTGTGTTAATAGTTAGGAGACATAATTTTTTGATGAATTTAGTTTTTTGTGTAACTAGTCACCACGAAAGAAAATAAGTGGTAAATGTAATGCTTCCTAAATAAATGTAATGCTAAAATTGGTGATCCAACCTCTACATGATAGGAGATCCAACAAGTAGATTCATATTAATAAAGATGAGTTCTTAGTTGGCGTAGACTTGCAGTGCTGAACGTCATTAACGGGTTCCTTTTTGTTGTGTGAATTATACAAAACTACAATGTCTAGGTTTATTTTTACTCTTCAAGAGGTCGGGAACTCATTCATTTATGGTGTCTATGTCATAGTATACACAATTGGATTTAGCTATATGAGGCTAAACCTTAGGCATGGTTTTTAGAGTACTCAAGAAAACCGAATTACGACGTGAGTTTATGGTGCCAACATGCATTAAATACTCCAGCTTATAACTCTAGTTCATAACCTAAAAACATACTTAACTGGATGCATTAATTTAGTTTTTTCTAATATATCTTTATTTTTTTGTTCCTATTATTAATGCATATTACTAGGAGAATATTACTAAGAGAATATGTTGCATTCTTGGGAGGTAGACCTGGGCAGTTGGTTGGGTCGAGCTGGGTCAGGGCAAGCCCTATAGCAAAAAGGAGAGGGTAAGTTTAGCAGTAAAATTTTAGTGGGTCGGGTCAAGTCATGGACTAGGCGACCCTGACCCACCCAATTTAACATTGCTAGCTTTGATATTAGGACGTTAAAAACAATATGGTTGAACTTGAATTCTACGTTTAGTGGCTTGTCTCTCAGCATATAGAAATTGTAAACAAATTACTGTGAAAGTTCATAAAAGGCCCATAATGAACAAGACAAGTCCTACTACAAGTAAAATTTTTTTAATTTACAAAGACTGCAAATTCAAGAGCCCAAACTTGACTGCTTGCTCCAAATGCCCAGCTACTACCCTCGTTCACTTCAGCAAAAATTCAACTGTCGAAAAACCCAGAATAAAAAAGCAGAGAAAAACCCATAAATAAAGTTCTTGAAACCCAGAAAAACAAGTAGAAAAAAACCCAGAATAAACAACAGCAGTAATAAGCTCAGAAGAATCTAAGCACGCTAATATGATAATATTGGTGCTGTAAGTTATGTTATCATTCCAAATATCAGTAATAAGCAACAGCAGCAACAACCCAAAATCCAAAAAACAAGCAGAAAAAAGCCCATTTCGAAGGGTCTAATATAATCACCAAATTACCACTTATCAGGGCAACCCCTGCTAATTGCAGCAATGAAGGGTTTACTCCTTCAATCAAAAACCCCATTTTGAGAGAGATTAGCAATTACGGTCTAGAAAGAAGTGGTGAATTGAAGGATTGAAGACAAAGAAAGAAAGGGGTTTACCTGAGAAGCAAAAAAACCATATCGAAAACCCTAGGTTCAATTTCACCGACTTCAGCCTTGCGTCAGCCCTGAGGCCCTGATTTTAACTGAGATAAAAAAAAAAAAAAAAACAGAGAGTTCTGAGATCGATTGAGAGACGCTAGAGAGAGAAAGAGAGAGAACTGCAAAGACGATCGATCGGGAGAAACGATACTTAGAGAGAGAGAGAGGGGAAGATCAGCGATACAGAGAGAGAAATTACTGAGTCGAGTTCCAGAAACTTCTGAGACGCTCATTCATAGGCCCTTAACGGCTTAACCCATATCCCGACCCTCGTCCGATCCAATTTTGTCCCTAATTGAATGACCTGTTAGAAACATGACCCATTTATCATTTAAGTAGGCATTGACCCTTTTTTTATTGGCTTGACCCAGATGGTTCATTGGGGCTCCCACCCACTGTCCAGGCCTATTGGGAGAATAGATGTATTAAATACTCCAGCTTATAAATCTTGTTCCTATTATTAATGCATATTACTAAGAGAATATGTTGCATTCTTGGGAGGATAATCATTAGAGCTTTACTTTATAGACATATTTTCAATAGGAGTAAATCTTGTACTTAAGGATTGTGTCAAACACATATTAGTTGACAGCTTATTTTCTTCTTACATTTGTTATTGTGTTTTGACATATTATAAATTATTTATTTCTCCTTATAAATCTTTCCTAATACTATCAGGTACAATTATTTAATTCTTATTTATGTTTGCTTTATGTAATGTTGCTAAAGGTTGCATCACCACCAGGGAGCTCGGAACAGTGATGCGTTCACTTGGGCAAAACCCAACTGAAGCTGAGCTCCAGGACATGATAAATGAAGTGGATGCAGATGGGAATGGCACAATCGACTTTCCAGAGTTCCTTAACCTTATGGCTAGGAAGATGAAAGACACAGACTCAGAGGAAGAGTTAAGAGAAGCTTTTCGAGTTTTCGACAAGGATCAAAATGGTTTCATTTCTGCAGCTGAGCTTCGCCACGTGATGACAAATCTCGGTGAGAAGCTGACAGATGAAGAGGTTGAAGAGATGATTCGTGAGGCTGATGCAGATGGCGATGGTCAAATAAACTACGATGAGTTTGTCAAGGTTATGATGGCCAAATGAGCATTAGTTGATTCAAGTCCTTCAAGTAAAATGGCACATGGAAGATTAATTTATTGAGATTTCTAATTATATCTCTTGTAGATCAAACCCACGTGACACTTTATTAGTTTCTATTTTTATTCGACTTTGTTTTTGCTTACATTGTTGTGTATATGACTCTACTTCCTCTATTGCAGTTTTATTACTTTGTGGTCAATAGTCGTTTGTTTCTTTGAAATGAATTGTTAACTTTTTCCACCTCAAGCTGTTTGTCATTTGCAAGGATTCTTGCTCGAATAAGTATGAGTCAAGGCACCATACCTTAATGTCTTTACACTTTTGTGGTTACTACTTAGTGTGGAGCTGCCCACAAATTTTGTTGAAAATACACAAAATTCATCTTATTGCAAAAGATGTTTCTGTTAGTATTAGAACCGTCTAAACCGAAAGTAATAAAACAAAAGGGTCGTGGTTCCAATCAAGAGGAAGGTTTTGGAACACTATGCTTGCATCCAAGGTGTGGATTGTGTGATAACATGGTCACAAATCAATAGATCAAGTTTGAAGGTATGGTTTGATGGCAAGAACCATCATCGAACAATTCGCTCTGGCGATTTCTAGTAAGTATAGTGAATTTATCTTTAGAAGTCCATGCAAATAAGATATCTATGCTTTATTTTGTTGCAGGTCTTTTACGGTAGTTCAAGTAACTAAACCTTACATTTGCAATCAATTTTTTTTAACATAAGTATTTCATTGACAAACAAAAAATGAATGAAGAATATGGTAGCCTTAACTTTAGCATCACCTTAATCATAGTTTTCTTCCCAAGAAGTAATAGGCAAAACTTAAGGGAGATTGAGGACAAATATGCAAAAATATATGTGTGTGTTGAGAGAGAGAGAGATCGACTTCTGAATTCATCGTGGTTTATGTTAGAAAATTTGGGTTGAATGTGGTACAACATAAACCAAGTAAATCGTGAAAAGGAATACTTTTCTTAAGACTTATTTGTTGCACCACAAATAATCTCAGGGATAATCTACTTGGTAAAACAAGTGTGTGTTTCGAGGTTCTCTCAAAAGTTAATTGATGAGGGTGCTGCAGTCACTTACATTGATTTTATGCCTGTGATTGTGATTTCACTCCTTCTTATATAGGGGAGTGATTATGCATGAAGAGGCACAAAAAATGGATAGGGTAGGGCGGTTAAATCTTGAAGAGGTACCATACTTATCCACCTTTTCATCGAAAGGATTGGATAAGGCAGGTAAACTTGAAAGGGCACTATGCTTATCTAACTCTTCAGATAAGTATTATAAAAACCTGCCATTTTTATTTTATTCTTGAAAAATTTCAACGATCCCCCGCCTTTACCAAGATATAGAACAAACCCCCGCCATTCCAGCAAATACACAATCACAGCCGAGAACACAAGGAGATTTATACATAAGAGAAGTATCTTGCGATTTGAACTTCCATTTAGTGAAATATAATTTCAATTAATCTGAATGTAAATAGTAGACAAGTCTTTGAACTATACATCCTCTTTGATTAATTGGATACGTTTCACACACAAATCTCATTAAACACTTAAAATTTGACACTATTATCCAGCCATGTGTCCATATCCATTATGAGTGCATCAAGCTAAGCCCTGTTGCTCTTTGGAGTGGCCACACTTCACATTCACTTGGGTAGACCTTAGAAATATGCTCCTATAACACAAGTCATTCAATCAAGATCTATTAAGAGTATAAAGCTCACTCTCTTATAACATTACAGTACTCAATCACTCTTACCTTGGGATAAAATATATTAGTGCTTCCAATCACTATGCAAAGTTGTCGCTCATTGAACTTAGAACATGATGTCATACCATGAATTAAGTTGAGGCTTTCTTGCTAGTAATTGTAGATATGGGGTTAAGTCCCATCCCCCTTGATGTTCTCAACACCAAGTCTCTTGCTAGACCCTTAGTTAAAGGATCTGCAAGATTCTCATTTATTTGCACATAATTAACTGTGATCACTCCATCTTTGATCAACTGATGGACATAGGCATGTCTAAGTCCAATGTGCCTTGATTTTCTATTATAGGCATGACTATAAATCTTGGACAATGTGGTCTTGCTATCACAAAGTATTGAGAGTTGCGACATTGGTTTTGGCCATAAAGGCACTTCCAATAGCAAATTCCGCAGCCACTCTGCCCCCTTACTAGCTATAGCCAAAGCTGCAAACTTAGTAGCCATGGTGGATTCACTAATGCAAGTTTGTTTCTTGGATGCCCAAGGCACTGCCCCTCCACCAACCAAGTATATATAACCTGACGTAGAGGCATAATCCTCTTTGTCAGTTATCCAACTTGCATCTGAATATCCTTCCAAGACCGAAGGATAACCTGAATAGCATAGGCCATAATCTTGAGTTTTCTTCATGTATTTCAACACCCGACGTATTGCATGCCAATGAAACTTACTAGGATTACTAGTATAACGGCTTTACTTTCCAATGGCAAATGCAATGTCCGGTCTCGTGCTTGTCATGGCATATATCAAGCACCCTATGACCTTTGCATACTCAATTTGTGCAATTGGTCTCCCACTATTACGAGTTAACTTGTAACTTTGATCGAAAGGAGTGGCCACTGGGGAGCTTTGTAATTGAACCTCCCAAGTACTTTCTCAATATAATGAGATTGAGACAAGTGAATCCCATCATTATTTCTAATGATCTTAATACCGAGTATAACATCGGCCTCCCCCATGTCTTTCATGGAGAACTTGGAAGATAGAAAACACTTGGTTTTCTTTACTTCCTCTAAGTCGATGCCAAAAATTAGCATGTCATCAACATATAAGCATATAATCACATATTTTCCATGTTCAAACTTGGAATATACACATTTGTCAGATTCATTGATTCTAAACCCATAAGATAGCACTACTTCATCAAACTTTTGATGCCATTGTTTAGGTGCTTGTTTTAGGCCATACAATAATCTTATGAGTTTGCATACTTTGTTTTCTTAGTCTGGAATGACAAAACCTTCTGGTTGTTTCATGTACACCTCTTCCTCTAATTCACCATTTAAGAATGTTGTTTTCACATCCATTTGGTGAATTACTAGCTTTTGAATTGCAGCAAGAGCAATGAGAACTCCTATGGTTGTAATCCTAGCCACCGGTGCAAATGTGTCAAAGTAGTCAATACTATGTTTTTGGTTAAAACCCCTTATGACCAACCAGGCTTTGAACTTTTCTATGGTACCATCTACTTTCCTTTTTCTTTTAAAGATCCACTTTGATGTGATAGGCTTACATCCCGGGGGTAAATCAACTAAGACCCATGTGTTATTTTCCATGATTGTGTTCATTTCATCTTGGACTGCTTCTTTCCAAAAAGAAGCATCTTGAGATTCCATAGCCTCTTTAAATGAGTTAGGATCCAAATCAATGCTATAAACATAGGGTCTTTCATTTTCAATGGAATCCCTTGTTCCCTCTATCAAATAGACAAAGAAATCAGAACCAAATGATTTCTCCTTTCTAATCCGTTTACTTCTCCTTACTTCCACTATGTCTCCTTACTCTTGATCATTACTTGGAGTCATAGTGGTTGGAATAAAATCATTTGGTTTGGGAATTGAAGAGAATCTAGTTTCATAAAAAATGGCATCAATTGATTCTATCACGGTGTTAACCGTAATAGAAGCATTTGGTTTTATGACCAAAAACCTATAGGCTTTGCTACGTTCAGCATAGCCTATAAAGATGCACTCAATTCCTCTTTCCCCCAATTTTCTTTTCTTGGGTTCCGAGACTCTTACAATAGCCCTACACCCGCAAACTCTGAAATAACTCAGGTTTGGCTTTTTCTTATTCCATAATTCATAAGGAGTAATTGAATTCCTTTTATTAGGAACCCTATTTAGGATGTAGCATGTTGTGAGCATCACTTCACCCCAAAAGCCTTCACTTAAAACGGATTTAGAAAGCATAGCATTGATCATTTCAGTTAATGTTCTATTTTTCCTATCTGCCACACCATTTTGTCATGGTGTATCAGGTGATGTGACCTCATGGATTATACCAGTTGATTGGAAATAATTTGGATCATAATATTCACCACCCCTATCCGATCTTAATCTTTTAATGAAGGTTTCACAATACAACTCAGATTCATTCTTAAATATCCTAAACATGTCTAGTGCTTCACTTTTAGCATGTAAAAGGTATACTTGGCAATATTTTGTAAAATCATCAATGAAAGTGACATAGTATTTCTTTCCCCCAAAAGAGGGAGTGCTAGGAAAATCACCTAAATCACTATGAATTAATTCAAGTAATTTGGTGATTCTTTGAACAGTTGGAAAAAAACTTCTAGTGACCTTTGTTAACATGCATGTCTTACATTTCTCTATGTTTCCATCAAAATAAGGAATTAACTCAAGTCTTGACATCTGTTTTAATCTTTTGTAATTAAGATGTCCAAGACGATTATGCCATAGAGAAGATAAAGAATAAACAAGCATGTTAGCAGAATCATTCATCTTATTACCACTAGAAGGAGTAATTACATTTAACTTAAACATGTCACCACTAGCATAACCCTTCCCCACAAAGACACTCCCCTTCGATTGGATAAACTTATCAGCCTCATACACTTGTTTCAAGCCAAACTTATTAAGAAGAAAACCAAAAACAAGATTCTTTCTAACTTCCGGCACAAAATATACATCATTTAAAGTAAGAATTTTTTCGGAAGTGAAGACTAACTCTACTTGGCCTATTCCTTTAACATCAACAGTAGAAGTATTGCCCACGTAGAGCACTTTTTCATCTTCAACCGACACAAGAGTCTTGAAGAAAGAGCGATCCTTACACACGTGCTTGGAAGCACCCGAACCAACCCACCAATCATTGTCACTTTGGACAATGTTGATTTAATCATTGATCATGGCAACAAAGTTGTCCTTTGCCTTTGCCTTTTGGTTGTTCAAGCCATGTTTGCGTTTCCAAATGATACAATCTCTTTTCTTGTGGTCCGGTTTGTTACATTCCCAACAAACCACTTTAGCCTTCTTGTTGCCCTTATTGTTGTTGTCTTTATTATGCCTCTTCTTGTTTGCCTTTGGCACTTGACTTGACTTGCCATCTTCGATAACATGAATCTTGGAGACATGCTCCTTTGACTCATCCTGCACACGCAACTCTTCTTCTATTCGAAGATGGTTAGCCAATTCCTCAAGTGACATTTCTTCTTTCTTATGTTTTAAAGTTCTTTTAGTGTCTTTCCAAGAGGGAGGAAGTTTGTCCACTATAGAGAAAACTATAATGGTCTCATCCATGTGCATTTTATGTTGCTTGAAGTGACTTAGGATTCGTTGAATTTCATGCAATTGATCGAGAGCAGAGCGTCCTTCGACCATCTTATAGTTATTAAAGTGACTTACAAGGAAGTTCTTACTAGAGGCATCTTTTATCATGTACTTGTTCTCTAGCATCTCCATAATTCCTTTGCCGATTCCATGCCTTGATAGACATCGAACAAGGAATTCGACATGTTATTCAAGATATGGCTTCGACAAATGTAGTCATCGTTCTCAAACTTGGATCTTCAGCGGGCTTGCTCCAAAGTCTCATTTTCCGTCTCTATTGGGTAGGGAGTGCTGAGCACATACACGACCTTCAAAGTTGTAAGAAGGAAATGCATCTTCTTTTGCCAAGGAGGGAAGCCCACACCTTCGAACTTGTCCAACTTCTAAAAGTTGGATGTCATTTCACGAATTGACGCAATCTAAAATAAGTCTTAAGATTGTTAGAAAATTTGGGTTGAATGTGGTACAAGATAAACCAAGTAAATTGTGAAAAAGGAACACTTTCCTTAAGACTTATTTGTTGCACCACAAATAATCTTAGGGATAATCTACTTGGTAAAACAAGTGTGTATTTCAAGGTTCTCTCAAAGATTAATCGATGAGGGTGCTGCAGTCACTCACATTAATTTTATGCTTGTGATTGTGATTTCACTCCTCCTTATATAGAGGAGTGATCATGTCTGAAGAGGTACCAAAAATGGATAGGGTAGGGCAGTTAAATCTTGAAGAGGTACTATACTTATCCACCTTTTCACTGAAAGGATTGGATAAGATGGGTAAACTTGAAAGGACACCATGCTTATCCACCTTTTCGGATAAGCACTATAAAAACTTGCCATTTTTATTTTATTCTTGGAAAATTCCAACAGTTTAAACCTAAAATAAAATTCTCCCATAGAGATTGATGCAATTGCTCATTCCATTGAAAAAAAGAAAATAAATCTCTAGCACCAATAGAGTTAATCGGTCTTAATATGAAATCCAAATTGTTGTCTTTCGCTTTCAACTAAAAAATTAGTCTCCATTTACAAAACAACATCATTATTCTCTAACCTCCAAAGGAGTGGCCCAGTAAGAGTTTACCCATCTTCTAATAAGGATTGTATGTTCACATCCCACTAGATGCATGAGGGAGTTTGCTCTCCTCTTGTTTCCCTTCCTTTTGTCATACCTTCCTTCTCCTAGGGTTGTCTCACGAGATATGACCCTGGGGTTAGTTTGCCTAACATTCCCACCAAAAAAAAAAATGTTAGTCTCCACTTTTAGGATTAGAAAATTAAATATCTATCAGAAACCACCTTAATTGGTCAAAATTTGATATCTATGATTAATCAATCTAAGAAGTTTTCTCTAAACATAGTGACCAAGTACTCTTTTAGTCATTGCACAATTTGCAGACTAGATGGTAAATTTGGCACAAATTGACCTAAATCCCTAAATCTCCCTCAAGCCACCCAAAAGTTTTGGGTTTTGAATGAAAAGTTTTGACTTGAAACCCCAAACTACTCGAACCTAAAAACTCAGAAAAATTCTTTTTAGTTTGAGTAAGTTGGCTCGTTCTCTCTCTCTCTCTCTCTCTCTCTCTCTCTGTCTCTCAAAAGCTTTTTCTTCGCCTTCTCCATGAAGTTAGCCCATTCTTACCTACAACTCTGCTCCTCTTATTCTATTATTTAAGCAACATCACTCCTCTAAGTTCCTTGCTTTTCATCTCTTGATAATCTTGTCCATTGTCATCTTCTGTACCACCACCTAGATTATAAGATTGGTGATCATCAGAAAAGGGCTTTAGTTCCCTCACAGCGCCATGTGGAAGGTCTCCTCTGTGTTGAACCGATAGGGTGTCAACTCCCTCTCGTTTGCCTTCATAGGGTTTCTCCCCCCTCCCCCAAAAAATTCCATGGACATTCCCTATTTTTTTCGTTTTAGTTAGAAGAAAAGCATTGTGATGGTTTCTGTTTCTTGTTTGGTTTTTTTGTGAGTAATTAGTGATGTTCAATTTCAATTGCGTTTTTAAGGGAATGACATTTAAATTTTGTGCTCAATTGAAGGCAAGGATGTTTGTGCTTTATGTGGAGCTTTGATTATGCTCATTTAATCATGTTGACCTTCAACAGTTGAATTTTCATATTTTGCTTCTTCTTTTTTTTTTGGTATTTCCATCCTATTTTCTCTAGATTTAGTAAAGTGTTTTAAAATCAAAGTGCAATATTGTTAAGTGCTTATGTAACCCTGATAGTATCAAGGATAGGAGGTTCATAACAAAGATTAACTATGTGGTGAATGAGACTGATGAGAAGATTCATGGTCATAACCAAATCAAAGTTATTTTCAAGAAAATTTTTATTAGGATGTTGGGAACCTATCAAGAGGAGTTGCAAATGTTTGATCTTTCTACCATTTATAAAGGTAAGAGAGTAACTCTTGTACAATAGGCCTATTGTGTATGGAAATTACTAGTAAATGAAGTCAGACGTGCAATTTGGGAGATGATGACTAAGCCCCATAAGCGGGCAGTTACCCATCAACTTCTTATAAGAAAGCATGGGATACTATTAGGATGGACAATATGGTTGTGGGCGAGAAGTTCTCCACTATAGGCAAGACGCTCAAGAGTGAAGATTGTACCACTGTCACCCTTGATACAAAGTTAAGCAGCCTCTAAAGTTATGTGAATACAGACCTATTGCTTGTTGTACCATATTCTACAATATCACATCCAAATTCTTTGCCAATATACTTAGCATGGTATAGCCTAATATTTTTGTAGCTCTTAGCATCCTTTATACTTGGAAGACACATTGACGATGATATTCTACTTTCATATGAGTGAGCTACATGTTATGATTGAGCTAGTATACCCAAGATTCATGTTTAAATTAGTCCTCAAGAAAGAATATGATTCAATCAAATGGCCATTGTTTAAACAAGGTAGGCTTGCTTTTAAGATTCCTTATGCAACCTGTGAGCTGGATTTTCATATGCATCAGCACTAGGCTTATAGTATATGATTTAATGAGGAGTGTTTATCATGACTTATCACTAGGAAAGGGTTCAGGTACAATGACCACTATCACTATACTTATGCACTATTATTGTAGAGCTCCTGCCTAGATAATTACTTAACCTAGCTTGTATTCCATATTTTAATTTCTACCTAGAATGTGAAAGATTCTGTCTTACCCCACTCATTTTTACTAAAGCTACATTACTCTTCTCTCGAGCTAATAACGTCTATATGAATTCACTCTTTAATTGATTTAATGAATTTGCTCAATTGTTTAGCATGCTTGCAAATTTGGAGAAAACTAAAGCTTTCTTCAGCAGTGCTAATGCCCATCACCAACAACAGATATTGAATAGTATTATAGTCAAGAAAGGGATTTTTCTATTAAATATCTCAGTATATTACTCACTAGTAAGGAATTATCTATGGCTTTGTGGACACCTCTAATTAACAGAATAATTGCCAAACTTAGCTCTCAGGCCAACTTATTCTTATCATATGCATGCATATTACAACTTCTACGGCCAATTATCACGATGATGCAAACCTTGTTGGCGTAACTGTTTATTTTCCCTAAGGAGGCGCTTAAGTATACTGAACAAAAGGTCAAGCCAGTTTTATAGACTAGCAAGAACACAACAAACAAAAAAAAAGCCCTTATTGCTTAAGAAAAAATTTGTTGCCCAAGGAATCAAGGTGGACATAGGTTATTTAACATGTAGATATGGAATACTACACCAATAGGGAAATTTTTTTGGGCTTTTTCCATTTGAAGAAGAAATTATGGATCCAATGGGTCCATAGCTATTATACCAAAAGGGAGATCTTTAGGAGATTAAACTTCCTTTTGTAGGTATATTCGATAATCCTAAAGTTATTTAAGAACAAGGAGGCACTAAAATGTGCACTACTTGCTTAGTATGGTGAATATCACATCAAGATAAGCTGTAAAAACCTCTTAGAGGGTTCTAAATGAGAGAATAATAGGTTTGTTTAGTGATTCTTGCTATCCGAACACATGTTTTTGTGTTATATATGGACTTTGGCTCACACTTTAAGCTATTCACGAAGGACATGATGCTACAATTATGAATTGGCTCTATCTCTAATGTGCAATGTGTGTCATGCCAACAAATAGATGAAAATTACTTTTTGCGTGTTGTTTTTTAGCTACTGTCTAGGCGCAAGCCTGTAATTGGCTACATGTATAGCTTGGGCAAGTTTGGGATGGTATTATGCTTGTTTATTACCAAGGGGAATCACAAGAAAGTGATTGGCAAAGTTAGCTCATGTAGTAGTGTAGATGATACGGAGAGAGAGAGAGAGAGAGAGAGAGAGAGAGAGAGAGAGAAATTTGACAGTTTTATGAAGTAAGAGGATACTTCTTAAGGATCTACTCTATGGAATACAACTTACTATCCATTTGAGGGGTCAAGTGTCTAGGAATAGGAAAGTGCATAGGTTGATACATGATTGCCTTTTAAAATGTGTTTTTGAGTTTCTACTAATATGTATAAGGTGTGCCTTATGAGTCATGTATGTACTAGGATAGAGCTTGAAGTCCTGCCTTTGTATACATAGCTATATTTTTAGAAGTAATAAAAGAGTTTACTTCAAAAGAAAAAAAATGTTGGTGCAAAGAGTGGATTTGGTTTTTTTATCATCATATTTTCTCCCTTTTAATTTGGTTTTGATAAGTGCAAAGTGTTTGATTTTGATCATTTAATTGAGAGCCTTGGTCAAATAATACAAATTTTGGAAACGATAATACTGTAAAACTGCTAGTATAATAGCACCATCCTTATAATGATGCAAAAGAAACGTGACTATCTTCAATTAAGGGCACAGTTAATGATGAAATTATCATAAAAAATGCCCATTAATTCTCTATTGTTTGTTATAAGTTATTAATGCATTGATGAGATGCTCTCTAATTTTGTTTTAAGTTGAAATGCTAGAAACTTAGCATCAATCATTTACTTACATTTAGCTCCTGCATTAAATTTTTTAGGAAATTGTAGTCCGCTTATAGTTGAAAGAGATGATGATGTTTCTTCATCAAAGAAGAGACGATGGACTTCTAAGGTGTGCGCACACTATAGCATTAGACATTCCAACCTTTTCCCAAATGGTATTCCTTATGCTTATTATAGGTATTGCAATGGGGGGCCTTCAATTGCATATTCTAGTAAGGGCACATCCAATTTTAAACATATCACAGAAGCTTACATTGTTTGTGTGAGTAGTGGTGTTGATCAATTGATAGCAGCTAAAGATTAGAAGTTCACAAGAAAGTTCGATCCATCTATTTATAAAGAGTTGGTTGCATTAGCTACAATTAAGCATAGTTGTACTTACACATTTGTACAATTTGAAGGATCGAAAATCAAAATATTCATATTTATCTAAATAGATATTTGTGATGTAATACTTAGAAACACGTCAAAAATCACACTTTAAGGATCCAAAAGCATGAAAAGGAAAGGCTTATGAAATCATTAACTCAAACATTTAAGTAGAATCTCTTTCAATAGTGAGTTGAGGATCTTATGTAGCTCATGTTTCCTGATGGCTCACTGTATTGATTTGAGTGGAAGATGCAGGCTAACATTCTGAGCTGTTATCATATGCCCTCTTATAATAACGTGAATGTTTTCATGGGAAACTTCATGATTATTTTTTTAAAAAATAAAAAACAAAAAATAAAAAAATTCATAATAACAAAGCAAATGATAGCATGCCAGACTCGTTATAGGACTTGTAATACACTTACTAGTTTGCCTTATGTTTTGTGAATTTTTTCATGATCACTTTAGTGCTTATATGTCAGATTTGATTGTTAAAAGGGGCTTAAAATTGATTGATGTGGGGATAAGATAGGTTAAGGAGTTGATGAAATATGTTAGTAGTTCTCGGGAAAGAAAATTAAGATTTGGAGAAATGACTCTAGGTCTTAGCGTTGATTATATTGTTACAAGGGGCTCATGGTTAAACTATCTAACTAGTGGAGCTATACCTACAAAATGCTAGTTAGAGCATTACCTATTTAAGTTGCTTTCTTAAGTGTGAAGTGGATGGAGAGGTGGATGGGTGATGAGAGGCACATAAACAAAATTTGTGATCTCATTGAGCTTTTTGATGAGACAACTACTCTTATTTCTGGTATACAGGTATCCAATGACAAACTTATACTTAAAAAATATGTGATGGATTGAACAACTTTTTCTATCATACGTTTATTGTGAGGATATTTTTTTTTTGGAAAAGTATAGCAACAAAAATGAAGGAAAAACCTAACGACTCTCAGTAATCTTATAGTATGATTCTCTCTTTCACTTCCATTATAGATTCTCTCTGTAAGTCTCAATTTGCCAAATATTGTTTCTCACAATTGGATCCTGAAACTGGGGAGATGAAAGAAAATCCAAATCTACTCCTTTCCTTAAGTGATATGGCAAGAGATATATTGAGTATTTCCATTACTATTGTAGCTTTTGAGTCATGTTTAGGTACATATGATAGATTCTTGACCAAGTGGAGAGCTTCTCTTAGGCCCGATCATGTCAGGTGTCGGCCTCCACTCATACTTGGGTATTAGGATTTCAAATGGGAGAGGAAAGTTACGTTTTAGATAGTTTTCTTTTACGTTCAATATTTGTGTGAATTTTATATCTTGCACCAATATTAACTTCACTCGTAGTTTGTAAATATTTTGTGGCACAAATGCGAATGACCAAAAAGTAAAAGGATTGGCAGCTAACTTTACCAAAGTTCAAGTGAATGTTTATGAACAACAACAAGAAGAAAACATGGCGTTATGGAGTTAAAATCAAGGTATGGAAATAAAAGCCGGTGATTCCATCACCTGGTAGTTCATTAGTACGAATAGTGTGTTGTTGGACTAACGATTTTATTACTTTGGCATATGGTTCGTGTAACCGACTATGGTTCTATGCTGTATTTATGTTAGATGTAGATACTATTTGATGTTTAACTATGGCTTATCTATTTTGTTGTTTAAGACTTTGTAGTATGCTTAATTATTATAATTTTAAAGTTTAGTAGTCTATTATCTTCTTTGTTTACGATAGGTATTTGAGCCAAGCACATTTTAATGGTATCTTTATGCTTTTTACAGACTCACGAGTTAACAGACTTATAGATTGCTAATTGTTGTCTAATTTTTGGTTCCTTGTTAATTCGGTTTAACCGTAAATATAGGCATAAGTTGTTCCCATCGAAAGTGAATGGCATATTTGACAAATATTTCATTAATTTGAGTAGATATAGTCAATTTTATTTGCTCCAGATAAGATAAAACGACATTTATAACCTATTAGTTTGACCCAAAAACTCGCAAACATTGAACTACTCGACTCATGTTTATCCGAAACCAAAATACACTAGAACATTATTTTATCCATCTGCTCAAATTAACAAGTCTAACTCCATATATTCCTTCAAATTACCCTCAAATCGGTGCCTATATTACATTAGAGATTGATTTCACTAATTTGGACCCTGAACTATTCAATCTCTACAAGTATATTATTTTTTAAAGTGGGACCCATTAATGTTAGGCTCATGATTTCGATTAGTCGTAGGGTTTGCTCTTTCTTATGATGTCTCCATTCTTTGGATACATTAAAATTTGTGAGAACGGGCCACTCTATTGATTACTCATTTAATTACCATGGTATCCTCATCATCATTAGGGGTGGACAACGAACTGGGTTGGGTTAGATCGGGTCAGCCCATTAACTAAACGGGGCTGACTGGACCCAAACATTTGTTAATGGGTCGGGCAGGGTTATAGGCCAAATTAACTTGGCCCACCCATGGCCACCCATTACTACCTAATGAGTGTTTTTGGTGAGTTAATTTACTAACTAATATCCTTGTAATTTTCCAACCAAACTAAACTAGTCCAAATTTAAAGTTAGAAAATACACAACCAAGGTAATTCAAATTACAATAAGCACAAATTCAAAGTACAGTACCTAGCCATTACAAATTAAAGATGATAATCTGTGAAGCCAATTCCACCAAGTGATAAAGTCCAAATTTGATGACGAAGCCACGAAGTAGAAAGTCCTCCACTTGAATTTCATATGGAAATATTAGCTTCATATAAGTGTTGCTCACAAGTATAATCTAGTAAATATAATCTATTATAATAATCAAAAGAGCTAATTACCTAAAAGAAAAGACTTGTATTGTCCTCCTCATCCTCATATGCTCCTTCCTCGTCTAAATTACAATCATTATCGACCGCTGAAGTGGCATCATAGTTTGTACGTCTCCAGTCTAGCAAACACACCAATGCTTGTACGGTCTTTGGTTTCAATGCACTACGAGTCAGGAAGATGGTTTTCCCACCAATACTAAATGCAGACTCTGAGGCTACAGTACTAACTAGGATAGTCAACAAGTCTCGTGCCATTATAGAAAGTGTCGGGTATCTCATGAAACTTCCATGCCAAAACTCCAAAACATCTAACTCCATGTTTAACTCAAGGGTCAACTCCTCCAAATACAAGTCAAGTTGCGATCTCCCTGCTTGTGGGCTAGACCTTTACCACTAAAACTATTATAATGATCAAAATAATCACCCCCATAACCACTTACAATAGGAGAAGAGCAGACAATTGGTGCAGTTGATGTAGAATGTAACTTGTGCTCATCATATAGGAAATGTAAAGTACCCAATACATTATCCACCCGTTCTATGGCTTCATCACGGACAAACAGTTTACTAAAACAATACTCAACAAATTTAACAATGCATCTAGGATCAAGAATGACAGCACACGATAAATATAGGTTATACTTGGACCAATACTTTTCAAAATTCTCAAGCATCCTATTTCCCATATCCGTTAAAAATTCATATGGACCCTGAGTAGCCTCAAGCAAATAACTATGGACCATCCACGCACCCTTAAAATACAAATTCGAAGTTGAGGTATAGATTTATATATGACACAATGGTTCCATAACAATCATCAACCCAAAAAAAAGAATAAGATTTATTTCGAATTAAGAGGGTTGGTTTAATATATGTGGACACCTTTAAAAAAAGTGTTCCAAGAATCCACTCTTCAAAAATGTTCACATGAAATACTGATGTGTTTTATTTCCTTTTTTAAAAAATAGAAGTCCTACAAGCCTTGAAGCCCCTACGCAAGGGCAAATGCCCAATATTGCACTTCTACATCCACCCCAGACCTTGTGAAAGAGTTCCAAACTAAATAAACAAATTCCTAAATCTCTCTCTCTTACACACACATACACACACATGCGTGGACACATATGTATACACAGAAAATGAAAACACAAAAAAAGAGGGAAAAAAGAAATCAAATGCCCCAAATTCAACTCTCAATAACTTAATAATATATATATATATATATATATATATATATATATTGATTCTCACTTTTCTTTAGCCAGAGAAGGCTAAACCACGATGACAATATTTTGGCTATACTACTTGGGCAACCATGTTTCAATGACATTAAAAGGTTAACCCCTAGCCTCACTTTTTGGCTTTTATAATTTGTTCATTAATGTTTACAATTTTTATAGTTTGAATTTAATTGCATGTTCATTTGATTTTTCTATATGTTAGGAAATTAGAGCAAGCTGATAGCAAAAGCGATAGGATAAAACAGATATTCAGAAATTTAAAGAACGATAACAAGAACAAAGCAATGACACCCTAGATTTATGTGGAAACCCAATGCGGGAAAAAACCACGGATAGCGACGAGCACAATCAATCCACTATAAGAGTAGGGAGAGTACAAAACAATCATAATCACAACAAGTGATTCGATCCAATAGCAGAATTACAACCTCTGTTGTATTCTCTCTCAAAATCTCTCTACCTCTCAGTGTGTTTAGGGATTCAGGGATTTGAAGTCTGAAGCAGTGATTTTAGATCCTAGGCAAGGACTCTTTATATATAGTCTAGAAGTCCAGGATTTTACTCCTAGAGGAGAGCCCTAGCCGCCAAGAAGACTGTACACCAAAAGCAAACCCTTGCCGCCAGGAAGCCCGCGCCCAAAACACACGTGGCACAGTCCCACCATGCCATGGTGGCACGACCGTGCCACATGGCACGTCACCCCCATGCCGGTTCTCTGCCCTCTCCCGACATATCGCTCCTTCGACCTGATACGTCCGTGTTTGTTTAGCGCGGTTTCATCGTGCCGATGCTTGGATTTTGGGCCACGAAACCCAACAATCTCCACGTTGGACCAAAATCTCCAATCACCAATTCTCTATCGCCGTCATCGTACCCCGAAGGGTGATGCCCCCCAAGGGGCAATGCCCCGAAGGGCGCTCAAATACTGGGAAGGCCAACTAAGTCCAAGCAATGCTTGAACTTAGCTCTGGGAGATGACTTATATGAAGCTTTCTTCATATAACCTGTCGTAGTAGATGTCTGCAAGACATAGAGGCTTCCATGCCTCAAACCCTTCAATAGAATCCGACTGCCCTTCGAGACCTTTAGAACTACACTTTCAGATGAATATTTGCACCCCTTGAATTCAAGTGTGCCCAAAGAGATGAGGTTAAGCTTCAAGTCAGGAACGTGATGAACATTCGATAAAGTCCTAACACAATCTTGGGTCTTGATTTTAACAGTACCAATTCCAGTTACATTACATTGGACATTATTGCCCATGTGAACAACAGTTGAGTCAGCTGGATCATATGTTGAAAATCAATCCTTGTGAGGACACATATGATAGGTACACCCAGAATCAAGAATCAAATTAGAATTGCTCCCCCTTTCAGTAGAGGTAGCAAACAGAACGTCACCATCAGAATCAGATTCAACAAACAAAGCTTCTACAGGCTCACGAGAATTATCTTCTTCTTTCTCCCTTTTCTTTTGCAATTGGCAACAGTTAGCAACAATATGACCCAATTTACCACAGTAATTGCAGGTCTTACCAGCGTAAGGATTTTTAGACTTAGAACGGTTCTTACTCCTATTATCGTTCCCCTTTCAGTTGTTTTACCCCTTACTACTAATCCCTCACTAGAATCAGCATGAATGTCAAGATCAAACTTCTCCTTAGACAACAGGTTTGACTTAACATCCTCAAACGATATAGTATTTGAATTACCATATAGCATGATCTCCTTAAAGGGTTTATAGGAGGGGGGTAAAGACACAACAAGCAGAATAACTTTATGCTCATCATCAATGTTTACATCCAAACTCTCCAAATCAACAAGAATAGAGTTAAACTCATTCAAATGTTTTTGAACAGGGGTACCTTCAGCCATACGAAAGGTGTACAACCTTTACTTCAAACGAATCTTGTTGGCGAGACTCTTCATCATGTAGAGTTTCTCCATCCGAACCCAAAGATCCACCGCAGTTGTCTAATCAAGCATCTCTCGTAAGACATGTGGTGCCAATCACAACTGTATGGCTGAAACTGCCTTCAACTCCATTTCCTCCCATTCCTCGTCTGTCAATGATCCAAGCCTCTTCTTTTGGTCTGCTGCCCATTGTTCATCAGTCATCTTCTCGGGTTTTTGGTGAGGTCCTTACAGAATCTTCCATAACCCATGCTGGATGAGAACTGCTCTCATCTGCACCTTCTAGAGATTAAAACAAATCCCCCCATCAAATTTCTAAATATCAACCTTCATAATTGAAGACATCCTAAACCAAAGCTCTGATACCACTTGTTAGGAAATTAGAGCAAGCTAATAGCAAAAGCGATAGGATGAAGCAAATATTCAAAAATTTAAAGAACGATAACACGAACAATGCAATGACACCCAAGATTTTACGTGAAAACCCAATGCGGGAAAAAATCATGGACAACGACGAGCACAATCAATCCACTATATAAGTAGGGAGACTACAAAACGATCACAATCACAACAAGTGATTCGATCCAATAGCAGAATTACAACCTCTGTTGTAATCTCTCTCAAAATCTCTCTACCTCTCAGTGTGTTTAGGGCTTCAGAGATTTGAAACATTGATTTTAGATCCCAGGCAAGGTCTCTTTATATATAGTCTAGAAGCCCAGGATTTTACTCCTAGAGGAGAACCCTAGTCGCCAAGAAGACTGTACGCCAAAAGCAAACCCTAGCCGCCAGGAAGATTGCGCCCAAAACACACGTGGCACGGTCCCCCCGTGCCACATGGCACGACACCCCCATGCAAGTTTCCTCCCCTCTCTCGACGTATCGCTCCTTCGGCCTGACACGTCTGTGTTCGTTTAGCACGGTCCCGCCGTGCCGATGCTTGGATTTTGGGAAACGGAACCCAACACCATAACATAGTTCTTTATGACTAAAATTTATTCTTTGTATCTCATAAATTTATTGGTTTCTGGATTTTAGAATTATAATTTAATTCTGGAAAATTCCATTTCCTGACCTAAATGCCTGTTCTATTCATTGTACCTTCAATTTTTTGACTACGAAGAAAAGATGGGATCGATATGATGCATTTTGCCTCGTAGAATATTGGTACTCGCATGGGCAAGTCAATATTTTCCATAGGCATAAGATGATTATAGCTTGTATTCAACAAACTAAGTGGCGGGGGGGGGGGGGCTAAAGCTAAGGAGATTGACCAGTATGAGCTTTGCTACTTAAGCTTTTATAGAGCCCAAAATGGAGTTGGCATTTCAGTCGGTAGGTAATTAGTGGAGCAAGTTGTGGAGGTAAGGATTAAGAGTGATAGCATAACGTATAAATTTGTTGATGGGTCCCGAGTTCTGTAACGTGGTAAGTATTTATGGCCCTCAAATAGGGTTGGAAAAAGATACTAAGAGGCTTTTATGGCACGACATAGATATGTGCGTGTGTGTGTCTGTGCGTATGTAAATACAAATATATATATATATATATATATATATATATATATATATATA
>JACYFF010031955.1:51961581-51995877 GCA_017589665.1 Selenicereus undatus | reverse complement strand
CTCTCTCTCTCTCTCTCTCTCTCTCTCTCTCTCTCTCTCTCTCTCTCTCTATATATATATATATATATATATATATATATATATATATTCATGTTCCTTGTGATTGTGTTGAATTTTCTGTGTATAATGTTCTGATTTTTGAAATTTTCTTTTCTTTTTTATTTTATTTTTAGCTTTTTCTTTTTAGGTTTTTGTTTTATTTTCTGTTTTTGTGTGTAAAAAAAATCAGAAAACGGAAATAATGCTCATGCTTTGTTTTTGTGCTTCTTTTTGCACATGGGCACTGTTTATTTTTCAAGTCTTTTTGGTATTTCTTTTCTTTTTGTAATATAGTTTTATTTTTGTTAGCTTATTTTGTTTTGTTAACTTAATTATTTAGGTATCTTATTTTTGTTTTAATCCTTAGTTCATAATTAGTGTCTTAGAGTCCTTCAATTTTTTTCCCTTTTAAGAAATCCTTAAAAATTTGACCCAAAAAAATTGGAAAATTCTTAAAACTTAAAAAAAATAATTTCAAAAATGTCAGTTTCAATTTTCCACAATTTGAGTATGAACCTTTCTGAATTTATCTGTCGAGACTTAATGATTATCGTGCTCAATTGAATCAATGTTTTCAAAAATGAAAAATTTGTGAGGTCATCGTTGTGGGTCTGAGTGTTGAATTAGAGGTTATGTTGAGTCTATGTGTCCAGAAGGTCTACCATGAATGTTGTCTAGAACTCAAGAAGAGGTTTGGAATTTCTTTGAAAAACTAGCTTGGGATACTTATGAGTTTAAACAAGCTAGAGAGACTTTCAAATATCCAACTCATGGCGAGTGTGCTTTTTCTACTAAGCCTTACCACCAAGATCATTTGAGGAACTATTATGATCCATCTTGCTCTTATACGCCTCTTGTTTTGTGTGATTATTGTGAGTCTTCTGATCATGATGCTCATAATTGTCTATATTATAATCATGTTGATGCTACATATGCAAGTGTTGAAAAAAATATTAAATGAATGACTGATAAATGGTACAGACTATTAAAGAGAGAATTGCTGAATATTCTCAATATGTTAATCAAAGTAGGGAGGAATATAACATGCATGAGTCTGACTCTAGTTTAGAATCTCATAAACCTAAAGTTAGTCTTTTTGATGATTGAGCCATCTTATTTTGCTACGCCTGATTTGCATGATGATATGACTTTATCACCTCACTTAGCACTTGAATTGAGCTCACCTAAGGACGTCACTGAGGATGCTCTATTTTCTACCGACCCACCCACCCATTCTAATAAATCTTTTGAGTTTAACCTCGCTAAAGAATTTACGAGAACTCGTAAGTTAGATTTGAGCATCACTACTGAAGTTGACCATTATGATTTTGATGAGCCAAGCTGGTCATGTAAGGATGAAGTTGAGCCCATAATTCGGCATTCGATTATGATATTCTTTTCATGGAATTTGAGTCTTTTTCATGTGAGTTTGATATCAATGAAAGTTTTGATGAGGGTTTTTGTGTTGAATATGAATCCTTCTCTTTTGACCCTATGATAACTGACCTCCTCTTTGAATCTTCAAGTCTAAATTTGTTGAGTCTGAGGCTATTATAACTAAGAAATTTGATTTATACCAGACTCTTGAGCACATATCGAATTTATCGAGTCTGAATTTGATTTAGACCAAACTCTTGAGCACATTGAAAAAAAAGAGAGCTATGGACTTAGGACCCATTGTTTTGCCTAGACCGTTCATTCATGATGACTCACTTTCTAGGCCGATGACTCACTTGCTGGCTAATTTTGAGTATATTTATCTATTTTCTAGTTGGCCCAACAATTTGTTAAGTTGAAGTAGGCCCTTACTTTTGTTGCATTGATACCATGGATGTATTCTATTTGGCACCATCTCTTTAATTTCCAATCTCGTAACTTTATTGAGAGTTGTTCTTTCCAGTTTGATAAGCTACTTTGTGTACCCATGGGCTTTAATTTGAGTGGCAATGTTCATTTTGCTATGGAGTGGTTGATACTCCATGAACCTCTATCTAAGCAGATTTTCATGGAGGCTGTAGCTCGGGTGTACTTGGCACTCGACTTGGTTGTATATTTGGATGCTTTTCTTTTTCTCTTGTGTTTATATGTTTGTACATTTGTTTTTTTTATCGTGTCTTTTGTTTTTGGGTCTTCTTTTTCTTTTTGTATATTTGTTTTTATTTCTAGTCTTCATTTTTGTGTTTATGTTTCTGTCACTTTCAATGAGAACATTGTTTGATTTAGGTGCGGGGGTGGGGAAACTTTGTTTCAAGTTTAAGAAATTGAAAAAGAAACTAAAAAAATTGAAAAATCCAAAAAGATTTTTGTTTTGTTTTGGGAAATATATGTGCTATTTTGATTAACTATGTTCTCTTGTACCTTAGTATTAGGTTGTAAATAGACATGGTGGATATTGATAGAACTTAGTCCAAAGTATAACGTTCATATACGATCCTAAGCCCCGACGTTAATTCTAAACAAGCTTGAATATGGTAGATGAACCTGTGAGATTTGGAGCCTTAAAGCTTAATTCATCATATTAGTCTCATATTTTTCTTTCATATGTGTCTCTTCTATGAGTACATCTCTAAAACTTGCTTTGATTATCTTTGAAATCACATTAAGCATATGCACTATGATAATATGATAGAGACATTCTTTGTTTTGTGAACTGCAATAGCCAAATTGCCACCCAAATTTGACTGTTTTACTTGACCATTTTTGTTGTGAACCATGCATTTTAGTGTTTGGCCAAAACACATTTCCTACACCTAAGCCAAGTTTAGTGGAGCAACACTTTGACATATGTTAGGTAGCTTTGGGTGTTTTAACGTAATTGGTGTTGATTTTGTTATGGTAATGTTTCATTGTGACCATTTAGAAATTGAGTTGTATTGTTTTTGAAATTTTGTAAATCACATTCATTCATCTTCTTAATGGAAAAAGAAAAAAAAATGCAAGAAAAAAAAATAAAAAAAAGGAAAATTGTTTTTAAAAAGGTTGAAAAAAAAGTCAAAAATCACTTAAACAAAAAGGTGATGCTTCCACCCTTATTTAACCACACATGGCTATGTGTAGCTAGAAAATAAGCAAAAATGAATGCTTAGAATTATCTCCGCGCATAATAAGTGATGAAAAATATAACCACTCTTATAAGAGTGGGAGTAACTAATTAAGGCATGTCCACACATGTTAAGCGTGGAGATTTGTATCTCATGAGTACGACACTCTTAGCACAGATATTAAGCGTGGTAGTATATTTTTAAAAATTTTTTGAATTTTATTTTAAATTTCCTGGCCAAATGAGCATTGAATTTTTAAAAAAAAAAACCGAAAAAGGAGTGATAAGTCTTAGCCTGGCAGACGCCAAGTCACGCTATCATCGAGATTCATCATCCTCCATCCCAAGTCCCTTCATCTTTTTCCAAACCCTAGCAACTTCGTCTCTAGTTGTGGTTGTGGTGCTTCTGTTCGGCGATGAGGCTTCCGGCGGTTATGGAGACTTCATCGGCCTTTCTATTGGTGGCCATTCGCTCCTCTACTTGTCATTGCGTGTCGTTGCTGATTTTTGTGCACTATCTCTGATTCCGGCACTCATATGTGCTCAGCGGTAAGGATTCCAGTAGGTAATCACCTCTTTCTCTCATTCTCTTAATTGTTGGGCTTGAACTTCGAAATTTAGCAAGAGTAGTTGTCCAATTTGTTCTATTTAAATTTTTGATATTTGGCAAATTAGCTAAAATTTCATTGCTAAAATTATTGATATCTGGCTGAATTGGCCATAATGGTTGAAAAGTGCTGCTAATAGTGTGTATGAGAGAGAGATTGTTGTATCCACATATTAATCTATGGATTATTGGAGCATTTATGGAGTAGCTAAATTGCTTTTGATACATTCATTATACAACAATGGTTTTCTGGTCCTTTTCCTCTCTTTCATATAAATCTAGTTCCCCTACTAAAGCCATTGTTCTTCGATAATTGTTTAAAAAGTGGCTGCTTTGCACACAAACGTTTTCGCTCTCAATTTATTTCCTTTGCATTCGTTAATGTCTATGTATTTGTTCTTTAACACTTAGCATTGGATGCAGACACCCAAAAAAATAGGTTGTGTTTTGGTCATGTTAATTTTAGATAAACCTAATCAGGTTGACGAGAAATACATTCAAATTTGGGTTGGTTCAAGATCAGATTCAGGTTTATGGCTTGTTTGCTTGTCCTATGAATTCACCAAATAAGCTTTTCTAGAAAAGCAATTAATAGTGGTCCAGCTTAGGCTGGTTTAATTTGAGTCAGGTCAGCATGGTTTGATTCAGCTATCCTATTTTTGTGCCTGGTTAAAATAGCTCAGTTCAGGTAAGAATGATGGTTTTGTTTAGCCAAATTAGTCAACAATGGAGGCGCTTGAAAAACTGCTTCAAGATTATTCAAGACACGATTGAGTTAATTAAGTGCCCTTAATTTAGGTAAATGAGTTAAATGACCACATTTTAGTTTGGCTTGCTTCGATCTATAATTCAGGTATGTTTGTTTCTATTTTTTGGATTTGGTGACCTGATAATTCATAATAGCTTTAGTTTAGTCAATTAATATGGTTATCAACTTGAGGATCTCAGACAAGTATTCTTCAATTTTCTATGTTATTGTTTGTCAAATCTAGAGTAATATCTTTGGGTTATGGTTGAAGGGAGCTAATGGATATCTGCTAGGGCGTCAAAACAGACTTTGTACATCAATACCCATTTACGAAATTCAGTTTCAGAACCATGCTTGGCAAGATCTTTTCTTCCCTCTATTATTTGAGTTTCAAGGTAAAAGGCACTTTATGGAGTTTTACTTGAACTTCAAAATGTCATTTTCAAAAAGAGGTTCCAAAGCAGGAAGCAAGCATTTAAAAGGAAAAACCAAAATTAAGCTTGACATCAAACCAAGCTAGTTCAGGTTCTTTTCTGTTTTAGGCAGCTCTTAATCTCAATGTCCAGTTTGTTGTGTTAATATTGGTGCAGATATTTTCCTTAGCTAGGAAGATTCATTTTGGGTGTATGAGTAGTCATATCAAAGCTTAGGAAGTCAACTTTCCAATCAAGCACGTTTTAAGTAATTAGGACTTCACTTGCCAACCTAAATAAGCCATTAAATCGAAACTATCAATATTGCCTAGTTGAACTAGAACGCACCCGGTTTTGTGTGCTGAATTACTTAGGCCTCCTTGATGTTTAAGTTCGATATTTTTTGATATTTTGGTTCCTCAAGATCTTATCTTTCAAGGCATGTGAAAATATTTTGGTTAAGTCGTCTAAAAATAGGAGAACCAGGCCGTTTTTATAAACCATGCAGACCGGACCTGGTTTTGAGCAGTCTGAAGTTTCTAAGGAGTTGGGGTAGCAAATCAAGTCCAAAAACTGAATTTCCACCTGGAGGAGTTATAAGACATCTCAAGGTTTCCTTCCATGCAAGGAAATCCAGATCATCCCCTCTTTTTGCATGTGAAATGTGGCGTCCAAGACCAGCCAGAAAACTGCCCAAGTACTGCTAGCTGCTGCTGTGGAGAGTTCTCAGCAATCTAAGAGTAAAGTCACATCTAAACAGCTTTCTTAGCTTGTTTAAAGGAGTTTCGACATAATCGTAAAGCTTTCTACTCAACCACAAAGGGAACCAATGAGAAACAAGTAAAGAAAGGCAGCAAGGTTCCTATTGACTAGCAGTAAAGTGCAAAGGAGACAAGCCACTTTTTGCTTTTTCTCTCATATAAGGGGAGCTGCTTGTGTGCTTGTTCACTTGTTTGCTTAATTAGGATGATTGTAATCGATATAATCTAGCTTATTTTGCTGCATAAAGTTGTAATTAGCTTGATTAAATCGTGTTTAGTTGAAACTGGTTTGACTAAGCTAGATTAGGCTAGATTAAGTTAGGTTAGAGGTTTCCTAACCTTGAATAAACCTCCTAAACCTTCTCTAGGCAGCCTAGGATGTTTATATAAGGGCCTTAGGGGCCTCATTTTGTAACCAAGCTTTTGAATATTGAAATTGAAATCAGAATTGAGGGCTTTACTCCCTTTCTTTCCTTTAAACACTTCACTTGCTTATCCTTAATTTGGTCGATTAAGGTGGTGATCAAGTAAGTCTTAACTTTTAATTATGTGGTGTTTCTGTATCGTAATTAAGGTTAAGGGCCCTAAACTCAAGCTTAGTGGTGATATCTGTATCTAAGTAAGAGTTTAGCTCTACCTAGATTAGTCTTTGGTGGTGATTTCTGTATCCAAAGATTAGTTTAGTATCTATCCTTTCTTTTCCTTTTTCCCATTTAGAATCCATTGATTCTAAATCCATTCCCCACCTTAGGTTTTAGCTAATTTACAACCAGCTTGTAACGTGCCTTTCTCTTGAGTTTTCCTTGATTGCACTCTCTCCACGTTTTAAGCTTTTGCTCTTGAACTGAGTTTTAGCATAGACCCTCAAAAGATACTTCATATTTGGTATCAGAGCAAGTTTCATTGTTGTGCCTGAAACCCAAGCATCCATACATCAAAAAAAAAACAAAACACAAAAAAAAAACAAATACAAAAGTCAGCCAACGGGGCGCCATGTCTAAAAGGAATTTACTCAACATCAAGCGTGTACTTGACTTCCTTAGCATCAAAATACATCTTTCTAGCTTCGAGATATATGATTTAAACCTCCAAACACAACAACTTCATGATGATCTACTCTCCTTAAAACTTGATATGAAAAGGGAAGCTCAACAACCCTTTGACTTAAAAGAAGTATATCAACATCAAAAAGGCAATGAAGTTAAATTCGACCTACCTCCTGAGTTCGATGAGTGTGAAGATGAACAGGAGGAAATTGAGGAAGAAGAAAAGAAGAAGGATCGAGAAGAGAAGGGTGTTGATGAGTTGAGGCAAGAGGAGATTGAGTATGAGCTTCAACATAAATCTGAGTCTTGCAACAAAGAGTTGGGTTTTGAAAAGTGTCTTTATTTTGAACAAGAATTGAGGACAATTCTTTTCCAACAAAGGGAGGATGATGGATATCCCCTACAGCTTCAAAACAGACTTTGTACATCAATCCCCATTGAGGAAATTCTGTTTCAAAACCATGCTTGGCAAGATCTTTTCTTCCATCTATTATTTGAGTTTCATGGTAAAAGGCACTTTATGGAGTTTCACTTGAACTTAAAAATGCCATTTTCAAAAAGAGGTTCCAAAGTGGGAAGCAAGCATTTCAAAGGAAAATCCAGAATTAAACATGACATCAAACCCAGCTAGTTCAGGTTCTTTTCTGTTTTGGGCAGCTCTAGTTCTCAATGTCAAATGAATTTGGGGAGCTAAAAGTTAGCTTTTACAAAGCTAATGAAGTCTACTTTTGGATCATGTAATTTATCTCAAGTGAAGTCAAGTTGTAGTTGTCAAAATATGGCATAGAATCTTGAGTATCAGTTCTATCCATGTGTCCAGTTTGCTATGTCAGTATTGGTGCAGATATTTTCCTTAGCTAGGAAGCTTCATTTTGGGTGTTTGGGCAGTCATATGAAAGCTTAGGAAGTTAGCTTTCCAATAAAGCAAGTGCAAAGTTATTAGGACTCCTTTTCGCATCCAAATAAGCCGTTAAATCCAAACTATCCAAACTGCCCGGTTGAACCAGAATCTACCCGGTTTTGTGTGCTTAATTACTTAGGCCTCCATGAGGTTTAAGTTTGATATTTTTTTATATTTTGGTTCTTTAAGAGCTTATCTTTCAGGGCACATAAAAATATTTTGGTTAAGTCGTCTGAAAATAGGAGAACCAGGTTGTTTTTATAAACTATGCAGACTGGGCATGGTTTTGAGCAGTCTGAAGTTTCTAAAGAGTTGGGGTAGCAAATCAAGTCCAAAAACTGAATTTCCCCCTGGAGGATTTAGAAGACATCTCAAGGTTTCCTTCTATTTAAGGAAATCCATATCATCCCTTTTTTGCATGTGAAATGTGGCGTCCAAAACCAGCCACAAAACATCCCAAGTACTACTAGTTGCTGTTGTGGAGAGTTCTTAGCAATCAAAGGGTCAAGCCACATCTAAACAGCTTGCTTAGCTTGTTTAAAGGGGTTTGGACATAATCTTGAAGCTTTCTACTCAACCACAAAGGTAACCAATGATAAACAAGTAAAGATAGGCAGCAAGACCCCTATTGGCTAGCCGTAAAGTGCAAAGGAGACAAGCCACTTTTTGCTTTTTCTCTAACATAAGCAGAGCTGCTTGTGTGCTTGTTCACTTGTTTGCTTACTTAGGCTGATTGTAATCAATGTAATCTAGCTTATTTTTGGGTATAAAGCTGTAATTAGCTTGATTAAATCGTGTTTATTTGAAACCGGTTTGACTAAGCTAGATTAGGCTAGATTAAGTTAGGTTAGAGGCTTCCTAACCTTGAAGAAACCTCCTAAACCTTTTCTAGACAGTCTAGGACGTTTATATAAGGGCCTTAAGGGCCTCATTTTGTAACCAAGCTTTTGAATATTGACATTGAAAGCAGAATTGAGAGCTTTGCTCCCTTTCTTTCCTTTAAACACTTCACTTGCTTATCCTTAATTTGGTCGATTAAGGTGGTGATCAAGTAAGTCTTAACTTTTAATTAGGTGGTATTTCTGTATCCTAATTAAGGTGAAGGGCCCTAAACTCAAGCTTAGTAGTGATATCTGTACCTAAGTAAGAGTTTTGATCTACCTAGATTAGTCTTTGGTGGTGATTTCTGTATCCAAAGATTAGTTTAGTATCTATCCTTTCTTTTTTTTTCCCATTTAGAATCCCTTGATTCTAAATCCATTGCCCACCTTATGTTTTCGCTTATTCACAACCAGCTTATAACGTGCCTTTCCCTTGAGTTTTCCTTGATTGTACTCTCTCTTGGTTTTAAGCTTTTGCTCTTGAATTGAGTTTTAACATAGAACCTCAGGAGATACATCATATTTGGTATCAGAGCAATTTTCATCCTTCTGCCTCAAACCCAAGCATCCATAGACCAAAAAAAAACACAAAAAAAAGAAATACAAAAGTCAGCCCACAAGGCGCCATGTCTGAAAGGAATTTACTCAAGATCAAGCGTGAACTTGACTTCCTTAGCATCAAAATACATCTGTCTAGCTTCGAGATATATGACTTAAACCTCTAAACACAACAACTTCAAGATGATCTACTCTCCTTAAAACTTGATGTGAAAAGGGAAGCTCAACAACCCTTTGACTCAAAAGAAGTGGATCAACATCAAAAAGGCAATGAAGTTACCTTCGACCTACCTCCTAAGTTTGATGAGTGTGAAGATGAACAGGAGGAAGTCGAGGAAGAAGAAAACAAGAAGGATCGAGAAGAGAAAGGTGCTGATGAGCTGAGGGAAAAGGAGATTGAGTATCAGCTTCAACATCAATCTGAGTCTTGCAACAAAGAGTTGGATTTTGAAAAGTGTCTTTATTTTAAACAAGAATTGAGGACAACTCTTTTCGAACAAAGGGAGGATGATGGATATCCCCTACGGCTTCAAAAAAAACTTTGTACATCAATCCCCATTGAGGAAATTCTGTTTCAAAACCATGCTTGGCAAGATCTTTTCTTCCATCTATTATTTGAGTTTCATGGTAAAAGGCACTTTATGGAGTTTCACTTGAACTTAAAAATGCCATTTTCAAAAAGAGGTTCCAAAGTGGGAAGCAAGCATTTCAAAGGAAAATCCAGAATTAAACTTGACATCAAACCCAGCTAGTTCAGGTTCTTTTTTGTTTTGGGCATCTCTTGTTCTCAATGTCAAATGAATTTGGGGAGCTAAAAGTTAGCTTTTACAAAGCTAATGAAGTCTAATTTTGGATCATGTAATTTATCTCAAGTGAAGTCAAGTTGTAGTTGTCAAAATATGGCATAGAATCTAAAGTATCAGTTCTATCCGTGTGTCCAGTTTGCTATATCAGTGTTGGTGCAGATATTTTCCTCAGCTAGGAAGCTTCATTTTGGGTGTATGAGTAGTCATATGAAAGCTTAGGTAGTTAGCTTTCCAATAAAGCAAGTACAAAGTTATTAGGAGTTCATTTTCGCATCCAAATAAGCCATTAAATCCAAACTGTCCAAACTGTCTGGTTGAACCAAAATGTACCCAGTTTTGTGTGCTTAATTACTTAGGTCTCCTTGGCATTTAAGTTTGATATTTTTTGATATTTTGGTTCTTTACGATCTTATCTTTCAGGGCATGTAAAAATATTTTGGTTAAGTCATCTAAAAATATTCAAACTAGGCTATTTTGTAAACCATGCAGACTAGACTTGGTTTTGAGCAGTCTTACATTTCTAAGGAGTTGGGGCATCAAATCAAGTACAAAAACTGAATTTTCACCTGGAGGAGTTAGAAGATCTCTCAAGGATTCCTTCCATGTAAGGAAATCCAGATCATCCCCTCCTTTTGCATGTGAAACGTGGCGTCCAAAACTAGCCAGAAAACTGCCCAAGTACTACAAGCTGCTGCTGTGAAGAGTTCTCAGCAATCTAAGGGTCAAGTCACATCTAAACAGCTTGCTTAGCTTGTTTAAAGGAGTTTAGACATAATCCTGAAGCTTTATACTCAACCACAAAGGGAACCAATGAGAAACAAGTAAATAAAGGCAGCAAGGTTCTTATTGGCTAGCCATAAAGTGCAAAAGAGACAAGCCACTTTTTGCGTTTTCTCTCACATAAGGGGAGCTGCTTGTGTGCTTTTTCACTTGTTTGCTTACTTAGGTTGATTGTAATCAATGTAATCTAGCTTGTTTTGGTGCATAAAGTTGTAATTAGCTTGATTAAATCGCGTTTAGTTGAAACCGATTTGACTAAGCTAGAGTAGGCTAGATTATGTTAAGTTAAAGGTTTCCTAACCTTGATGAAGCCTCCTAAACCTTTTCTAGGCATCCCAGGATGTTTATCTAAGGGCCTTCTGGGCCCCATTTTGTAACCAAGCTTTTGAGTGTTGAAATTGAAATCAGAATTAAGAGCTTTGCTCACTTTCTTTCCCTTAAACAATTCACTTGCTTATCCTTAATTTGGTCGATTAAGGTGGTGATCATATAAGTCTTAACTTTTAATTAGGTGGTATTTATGTATACTAATTAAGGTTAATGCCCTAAACTCAAGCTTAGTGGTGATATCTGTATCTAAGTAAGAGTTTAGTTCTACCTAGATTGGTCTTTGGTGGTGATTTTTGTATCCAAAGATTAGTTTAGCATTTGTGCTTTCTTTTCCTTTTTCCAATTTAGAATCTATTGATTCTAAATCCATACCCCACCTTACGTTTTAGCTGATTCACAGCCAGCTTATATTGTGCCTTTCTCTTGAGTTTTCCTTGATTGTACTCACTCATAGTTTTACGTTTTTGCTCTTGAATTGAGTTTTAGCGTGGACCCTCGCGAGATACATCATATTTGGTATCAGAGCAAGCTTCATCCTTGTGGCTGAAACCCACGCATCCATACACCAAAAAAACAAACAAAACAAACACAAAAAAAAACAAATACAAAAGACAGTCCACAGGGCGCCTGGTCTCAAAGGAAGTTACTCAAGATCAAGTGTGAACTTGACTTACTTAGCATCAAAATACATCTTTCTAGCTTCGAGATATATGACTTAAACCTCCAAACACAACAACTTCAAAATGTTCTACTCTCCTTAAAACTTGATATGAAAAGGGAAGCTCAACAACCCTTTGACTTAAAAGAAGTGGATCAACATCAAAAAGGCAATGAAGTTACCTTCAACGTACCTCCTAAGTTCGATGAGTGTGAAGATGAACAGGAGGAAGTCAAGGAAGAAGAAAACAAGAAGGATTGAGAAGAGAAAGGTGCTGATGAGCTGAGGCAAGAGGAGATTGAGTATGAGCTTCAACATGAATCTGAGTCTTGCAACAAAGAGTTGGATTTTGAAAAGTGTCTTTATTTTAAACAAAGAATTGAGGACAATTCTTTTCCAACAAAGGGAGGATGATGGATATCCCCTACGGCTTCAAAACAAACTTTGTACATCAATCCCCATTGAGGAAATTTTGTTTCAAAACCATGCTTGGCAAGATCTTTTCTTCCCTCTATTATTTGAGTTTCATGGTAAAAGGCACTTTATGGAGTTTCACTTGAACTTAAAAATTCCATTTTCAAAAAGAGGTTCCAAAGTGGGAAGCAAGCATTTCAAAGGAAAAGCTAGAATTAAACTTGACATCAAACCCAGCTAGTTCAACTTCTTTTCCGGTTTGGGCAGCTCTTGTTCTCAATGTCAAATGAATTTCGGGAGCTAAAAGTTAGCTTTTTAGAAATATAATGAAGTCTAATTTTGGATCATGTAATTTAGCTCAAGTGAAGTCAAGTTGTAGTTGTCAAAATATGGCATAGAATCTGAAGTATCAGTTCTATCCGTGTGTCCAGTTTGCTATGTCAGTATTGGTGCAGATATTTTCCTTAGCTAGGAAGCTTCATTTGGGGTGTTTGAGTAGTCATATCAAAGCTTAGGAAATTAGCTTTCCTATAAAGCAAGTGCAAAGTTATTAGGACTTCGTTTACCCACCCAAGTTACCGATTAAATCCAAACTGTCCAAACAGCTCGGCTGACCCAGAATGTACCCGGTTTTGTGTGCTTAATTACTTAGGCCTCCCTGAAGTTTAAGTTTGATATTTTTTTGATATTTTTGGTTCTTTAAGATCTTATCTTTCAGGGCATGTAAAAATATTTTGGTTAAGTCGTCTAAAAATAGGAGAACCAAGCTGTTTTTATAAACCATGCAGACTGGACCGGTTTTTAGCTGTCTGAAGTTTTTAAGGAGTTAGGGCATCAAATCAAGTCCAAAAACTGAATTTCTACCTGGAGGAGTTATAAGACATCTCAATCTTTCCTTTCATGTAAGGAAATCAAGATCATCCCCTCTTTTTGCATGTGAAATGTGGCATCCAAAACCAGCTAGAAAACTGCCCAAGTACTGCTAGTTGCTGCTGTGAAGAGCTATAAGCAATCTAAGGGTCAAGTCACATCTAAACAGCTTGCTTAGCTTGTTTAAAGGACTTTAGACATAATCCTGAAGCTTTCTACTCAACCTCAAAGGGAACGAATGAGAAACAAGTAAAGAAAGGCAGCAAGGTTCCGATTGGCTAGCCGTAAAGTGCAAATAAGACAAGCCACTTTTTGCTTTTTCTCTCACATAAGGGGAGCTACTTGTGTGCTTACTTAGGCTTATTGTAATCAATGTAATCTAGCTTATTTTGGTGCATAAAGTTGTAATTAGCTTGATTAAATTGTGTTTAGTTGAAACCGGTTTGACTAAGCTAGATTAGGCTAGATTAAGTTAGGTTAGAGGTTTCCTAACCTTGATGAAGCCTCCTAAACCTTTTCTAGGCGGCCTAGGACGTTTATATAAGGGCCTTAAGGGCCTCATATTTTAACCAAGCTTTTGAGTATTGAAATTGAAATCAGAATTGAGAGCTTTGCTCACTTTCTTTCCTTTAAACACTTCACTTGCTTATCCTTAATTTGGTCGATTAAGGTGGTGATCAAGTAAGTCTTGACTTTTAATTAGGTGGTGTTTCTGTATCCTAATTAAGGTTAAGGCCCTAAACTCAAGCTTAGTGGTGATATCTGTATCTAAGTAAGAGTTTAGTTCTACCTAGATTAGTCTTTAGTGGTGATTTCTGTATCCAAAGATTAGTTTAGCATCTATCCTTTCTTTTCCTTTTTCCCATTTAGAATCCATTGATTCTAAATCCATTCCCCACCTTAAGTTTTAGCTGATTCACAACCAGCTTATAACATGGCTTTCTCTTGAGCTTTCCTTGATTGTACTCACTCTTAGTTTTAAGCTTTTGCTCTTTAATTGAGTTTTAGAATAGACCCTCGGGATATACATCATATTTGATATCAAAGCAAGTTTCATCCTTGTGCCTGAAACCCACGTATCCATACACCAAAAAAAAACACACAAAAAAAACAAATACAAAAGTCAGCCCACAGGGCGCCATGGCTCAAAGGAAGCTACTCAAGATCAAGGATGAATTTGACTTCCTTAGCATCAAAATACATCTTTCTAGCTTCGAGATACATGACTTAAACCTCCAAACACAACAACTTCTAGATGTTCTACTCTCCTTAAAACTTGATATTAAAAGGGAAGTTGAACAACCCTTTGACTCAAAAGAAGTGGATCAACATCAAAAAGGCAGTGAAGTTACCTTCGACGTACCTCCTCACTTCGATGAGTGTGAAGATGAACAAGAGGAAGTCGCGGAAGAAGAAAACAAGAAGGATTGAGAAGAGAAAGGTGCTGATGAGCTGAGGCAAGAGGAGATTGAGTATGAGCTTCAACATGAATCTGAGTCTTGCAACAAAGAGTTGGATTTTGAAAAGTGTCTTTATTTTAAACAAAGAATTGAGGACAATTCTTTTCAAACAAAGGGAGGATGATGGATATCCCCTACGGCTTCAAAACAAACTTTGTACATCAATCCCCACTGAGGAAATTTTGTTTCAAAACCATGCTTGGCAAGATCTTTTCTTCCCTCTATTATTTAAGTTTCATGGTAAAAGGCACTTTATGGAGTTTCAATTGAACTTAAAAATGCCATTTTCAAAAAGAGGTTCCAAAGTGGGAAGCAAGCATTTCAAAGGAAAAACTAGAATTAAACTTGACATCAAACCCAGCTAGTTCAACTTCTTTTCCGTTTTGGGCAGCTCTTGTTCTCAATGTCAAATGAATTTCGGGAGCTAAAAGTTAGCTTTTTAGAAAGATAATGAAGTCTACTTTTGGATCATGTAATTTAGCTCAAGTTAAGCCAAGTTGTAGTTGTCAAAATATGGCATAGAATCTGAATTATCAGTTCTATCCGTGTGTCCAGTTTGCTGTATTAGTATTGGTGTAGATATTTTCCTTAGCTAGGAAGCTTTAATTTAGGTGTATGAGTAGTCATATGAAAGCTCAGGAAGTCAGCTTTCCAGCAAAGCAAGTTTGAAGTTACTAGGACTTTGTTTGCCCACCAAATCCACCATTAAATCCAAACTATCCAAACTACCCGGTTGAACCAGAATGTACCCAGTTTTGTGTGCTTAATTACTTAGGCCTCCTTGAGGTTTAAGTTTGATATTTTTTGCTATTTTGGTTCTTTAAGATCTTATCTTTAAGGCAAGTAAAATATTTTGGTTAAGTTGTCTAAAAATAGAAGAACCAGGCGCCGTTGGGCTTTTTTACCAACACTACATTCGAGACCCATTCTGGGTACTAGCACTCTCGGATAAAGACGGCCTCCAGCAGCTTCTGGACCTCTGTGTTTGCGGCGACAGTGCGCGCGGGGCCCATGTGGCGCTTCTTCTGAACGACCGGCTTGTGCCTAGGATCGACATGCAAGTGGTGCTCCATTATAGTGGCGGCTATGCCGGGCATCTCACTGGGGCCAAAAGCGAAAATGTCCTCGTATTCTTGTAAGAGGCAGACAAGGGTTTGACGCTCCGGGGCTGTAATGCCGCGCCCAAGGTGTACCGTGCGCTCTGGCCGTTCTTCCTCCAGGTGTATGTGCTCCACCGCATCTTCAACTTCTGACCGAAATTGCGGAGGTTCAGGGGAGACGGAGTGGATTACCAAAGTCTCAGGACCCCTTGCGGCAGGACCTTCCTTCGCCCTCTTTGCCGTTACGAGTGGTCCTTTGACCTCGTGATCCCTAGGTCGTTCGATGAGGGGTCTTAAGCTTACCAGGTAACATTCCCGTGCCACCCGTTGATCCCCCCGGAGCTCTCCTATGGCCCCGTCGTCTGTCTCGAACTGGAGCTGAAGGAGGTATGGGGCGAGTACGGCCTTAACCCTGTGGAGCGTGGGCCGTCCGAGGATTACATTGTATGCTGTAGGTACATCGACCACAAGAAAATCGATTTCCAAACTTCTGAAACGAGTCTTGTCTCCGAATCGCGCCGGAAGGTGAACGGTTCTAGCAGGATTCACCTTTTGTCCTCCAAACCCCAAAACAACATTCATTATGGGAACGACCTCGTGCCCTGGGTGGGAAATTTTTTGAAGGCATTCCCACTTTATGATGTCCACGGAGCTGCCAGTGTCAACAAGAATCTGACGCACGACCGCATTTGCGATCTTCATTTCAACCACCAATGGGTCATTGTGGGGGGCGGCTAGTCGCGGGGCATCCTTACCCCCAAAGACCATGGTGGGTGCCGCAATTTCGGACCCCTGTTCCAGGGTGAGCACCTGCCGTGCACCCCTAAGTTGTGCCTTCCATGTCGACCGCGTTAGATCCGTCATGTGGCCACCCGCGACAGTTGCCACAATTTCTGTTGAGCACTCATCGTCCCGCGGCTGGGGCGGCTCGGGGTTTTGTTCCTGCCGAAGGAAGCGCGACCCCTTCTTTAGAAAGCGATCGATTTGCCCCTTATCTATGAGCTCATGGAGAGCTTTCTTCAACTCTCTACATTCGGTCGTGGTGTGGCCGTTCTGTTCGTGGAATTCACAATATTTTCGCGCGTTCTGCGGCCGGGGGGCCATGGTCATAGGAGGCGGTTGGCGCAGCATGGGATGGCCCCGTACCTCCATGAGGATATTCCTAGCGTCAGTGGTGAATCGGGCGTCTAGGGTCTCCGCCGGTTGCCTTCTGTCCCGGGGAATGGGGTTCCTTTCGCCGCGAGTAAAACCCCTATCCCCCGGAGCCTTTGCCTTCTTGGGGGCATCCAAACCCTCGGCGCAGATTTCAGTGGCGCGGATGAAGTCCGCAGCTTTTCTTAAGGCTTCAGCTAACGTAGTTTCCTTCTGTTCCGCCAAGGAGAATTTAAAACGTTCGCTCTTGAGGCCATTCAGAAAATAGGTGTAGGCTACACCATCTTCCAATTCTAGGATTAGTACCGCCTCCTGATGGAACCGTCTGACGAACTCGGCAAGGGACTCCTGTGGCCCCTGCTTGATTTTCGACAGGTGGATGCTAGTTCGCCGTTCTTTGCGACTCGTAATAAACTGACCAACGAATTTATCGGCCAGATCCTGGAAACAGGCTATGCTCCCCTGGGGCAGGCTGTTGAACCAAGACTGCGCTACCCCCTTTAAGGTGGCAGGGAAGTAGCGGCAATAAGAAGCATCGTCCACGTCTTGGGCATACATCTGAGCTTTATAGAACCCCAAGTGCTCTTCTGGGTCTCTAGTTCCATCATATAGATCAAGCATTGGCATCTTCAGTTTTTCGCATCTTGGGGCGTTTATGATTTCGGGGCAAAAAGGGGTCGAAAAAAAGGGGACGGCTAAGCGAGCTGCCGTTCCTGATACCTTGATGGGAGTACCAAGGTGCCGTTCGACCTCCACCACCAAAGGACTTCTCGTGTTCAGGATGCGCCGTAATCCGCGACGCGGGGAGCGGTCTCTCATGCGGAACTCCTGGTCGCATGCTTCCCTCGCCGGCGGACTTTGCGCCCGGTCTTGGTTACTGCGACGCTCTGGACTATGGCGACGACCGTATGACTTATCCCGCCTGAGCCGGGAGGTCTGTTCCTGCTCCTCAAGCCAACCGGATCGCCGCGAGTGAGTGGCGTAAGGAGTTGAGGCGGTAGCGGAAGCTATGGTGCGTCCACGCTCGGATCGACAGGCGACATCCAGTGTGGTACAGTCTTCCTGCCGCTCGTCTCGGAGTCGGTTGGTCTTGTACGATCGCATGCCTTCACAGGCGTGGTCATATGAGCGTAAGGATACTGGTTGGAAGGATTTCCCGCACCGGTCATCTCTAGAGCCCTCTGGACCTACTCGGTGACCTGTTTCGTGATAGTGTCCGCCATGGTGGACATGAGCCCTTTGAGTGCGTCCACTGTAACGTAAGCTTGCGATTCTTGCTGCAAAGCCCCCTCTGGACAAGGGCTTGCCCTAGAACTCTCGCTAGCATCCTCAGCCACGGGTGGCGCAGAAGTGCCCACGGCTGGTGCGTTGTCCCTGCGCGTCCACGCTCGTGTCGCATCGCTGACGACCATCGCTACCGCTCTTTCCCCACAGACGGCGCCAATCTGACTCCGCCTGGAATCTGTTTCGCAGTTATGTTGATGACGTGGGGCGAGAGAACGGGTTTATCTGACAGCTGGCGATCAACACGACGTCATCCTCGTCTCTTTGTCCTCCGACCTGCAAAAAAGGCCAACCCCGGGTGGTGATCCGGGGAACGCCTCTCCGACGGTCAAGTAAGTTAGGTGTTCTAAAAAGCGTAAATGCTAGAGTCAATTTTCTTACTATCCTTTTCTCCCCCTTTTCCCAAGAAAGTAGGTCACTATTTATAACCCTCTTTCGGGCAAAAAGGGTAAAATGGTAACTTCACTGGAATAGGCCGAATAGGTCCCGACCCTAGGGTCGCTGAGCCCTAAGAAGGCCTCTAGGGTTACGTCCTGGGCCCCCTGGAGTGTGGGCCTGCATGTGAGTATAGGCTGACATTCCTCAAGCCTCTTGGCCTGTGTGGGCCTAATTGATTTAGGCAAACCCCAGAGCCAAGCCCAAATGGCAACATCTGTATTTTTCCCAAATCAAATGGTATGACTTTCGCATCTTTAATGCTTGTGTTCTTTTAAATTAACTTTTTTAAAAAGATTAGATAATTATTCCATGCAATTTTATACCTATTTTAAACGTTTTTTCATTTAAAAGTTGTGTACGGTTTTATTTTCAGAGAATGGAAAAGAAAAAATAAGGTTATTATTATTTAATTTGTAAATAGATGCAATAGTTATATAATATCTTTTCAAAATACTCATTAAAAATGACTAACCATTATTGTTAAAAAGAAAAATTAGTGAAAAATAAAAAACTAATGATACAATGTTCGGGTCAAGCGAGCGGGTTCGGGTTCGGGTCGGGTTTGACCCGCTAATTTGTGGGGTTTTCGGGTTCGGGTCAAGAAAATCGTGTTCAAAACTCAAAATTTTCGGGTGGGTTCGGGTCTGGTTTTCGGGTTGGGTCAATTTTTGACAGGTCTAGGTGTATACTTCATAGGCATGTGGAAATCAATTTCGTACTTTTCATTATATGGTTGAACACTACTTATTTTTCAACTTAATTGATGATAATTAGTTCATGGTTATAAAGTTGTCATATTTTTTATATCATTTAAATTTTGGTCAATTATGTACTTTCTCTCTCTCTCACTCTCACTCTCTCTCTCTCTCCCTCTCCCTCTCCCTCTCCCTCTCCCTCTCCCTCTCCCTTGCCCCTTCTCTCTATATATATGATTAAGATGTGTTAGTGAATATAAATTATTTGTATTTTTTAATACAAAGAATTGTTATTTCTTTTATATAAAACATTTTCCATTAAAATTGGTTATCCGCTTAAATCATTTGAAAGTTAGTTTTTGAATGCAAAACGCCACACATATAAGCGAGGGAATGGTGAGAATGATTTTTCCCTCAAAGGTTACCCTGGCCACGGATACAAGCGAGGGAAGTTTACCTACACCTATAAGCGTGGTTAGATGATGTAGTCTTCCATGGATATAAGTGTGGGTATTACACTGTTGGCCACGCTTATTAAGCGTGGCGAATTTTTCTCCACTAATACCCTATGCACGTTTACCTTCAACTTGACAAGTTTAAGCGTGGATAGATGTAACATTTCTTGTGGTGAATTCCAAAAAGAACTGTGAATAGAAGTTTTTGGCATGAATATGGTCATTATATGTACTCATTTCCAATGGTCCATTATTGTGGGGTGTGTTCTTCTTTTTTTGAGAGAGTCTATGCTTATTGTAGTTGTTTGAAGTGCTGGTTGCTCTTAAGTTGCGTGGCTTTTAGCTCCTCTTTTCCCAACAGGTTACATGAATCGACACCTGTAAATGGTACAGCGATAAACCGTGTGCTTGCGGAAAATCACAACAAGTTACATGAATCAACCTCTACCTGTCACATCAAAAACCTCATAAATGGGGAAATAGAGCACGGATGAGCTACCACACGCTGAGTGAATGATTCTCAACCCCAAGAAAACAAAATAGTTACACATAGTGCTTTTAAGTAGCAATCAGATACAATTTGATGTTTAATATCACATAATAAGCATATAAGGCCACCCATACCCGTCAATACTTCTATAATCCCTAGAATTAAAATTGCATCTCTTTCCATCTTCCATTCCACACACAAGAATTCTCAACTTGCCTAACCTATGACGCTTGCAACTAATCACATATACTACACTTGTTTTACATAACATAACAGGCAGAAATGACTCAATAGCAAGTTGCCTCAAGCTATAATCTAGGCATTAAGAACAATATGGCCTTCAGTTCACACATAAACAGTTAACATCGAGGAGTTAAATTAAAGTTACCCACTGAGGTTCTTTAAGAAAGAAAAAGGAATTAACGTATCAAAGCAAGGACCATCACTTAAATCAAGGCAAGCATTTATAAAACAGATGTTGTTTACAAAGAAGTTCATTCGGAATTCAATAAAAGCTCCTTTCAAGAGTACATGTACTTTTTCAAATGTTTTTACTAGCATAGTCCTCGAATAAGGAGTTTTAATCACATAACAACTACGAAATCATTTCATACGGCATTGAATTCTCATATTTGTGCTCATTCAAGTGAGATTGTCACTCACATTTCATAGTAATGCCTACGGCACTTCATATTTAGTTGACATTTATCCTCATCAGGGTCTTCTAGGGTTCTCACTTCTGGGTCTACTCCCTAGGAATTAGGGTTCCCGCATACGAGGTCTGGTCCCTAAACTTGTGTCCTACCCTCGTCAGAGTCTTCTACGGTTCCCACTTCTAGGCCTGTTTCCCAGGAATTAGGTTTCCTGCTTACTAGGTTTACTCCCTAAACTTTGTGTTCTATCCTCGCTAGGGTCTTCTAAGGTTCCCACTTCTAGATCTACTCCCTAGGGTTTCATTAGCACTATCCTCCTAGCCAAAAATACTTCAGATGCATCTCACTTTAAACACATTTGCATAGGAATTCCAATTGTATCACAACAATGCCATTTCCATTTTCAAAAGGCTAAGATGCCTGAATAAGGTCATTCATCTTTCAAAAAGCATATAACCATTCATTTCGACCAAACATGTTTATAAATGAATTAGTGATCAAGTACCATTCGCTTTTCAAAGGAAGTGATGTTAAAAACTAGTCTTAAAAGCAACTAATTTGCAACTTGCGCATAATTACTTTCACTTAAAAGCTCTAAACGGTTTGCTTTAGTAAACTAGTCATTTACTTTTGTTGGTAAATTCGTTTCAAGGTCCCATGAAAGGGAGCATTTAAACAAGCTCAATACCAGTAGTTGACACTTTAATAGTTCAAAGGGTAACGTTTTAGCAAACTAACTCCTAAAATGTTCCTCGAAAGGACTTTTGAATCTTCATTTCACTTAAGTAGCACAGCTAAAAATCACATCTAATCCTAGGTCGGCTTGATTGACTCAAAAAGCGATCCTTTAACCAAAAAAGATTCTTTTAAACCTTTACAAGTGTTATTCAAATGTAATCTCATGTGGGTACAAAAGGACTAGAATTGAGGTTAATAAATCAATCCTAAAACATATCAAGTTAGAGCCACATGCAAGACTCGCTTTCAATACTCAATTTGCCACTTAAGCTCTTTCAAGTTGGGCTCGGATGACTCAAAGGCAAGATAATATATTCATCATTGAGTACAGTTCCAATCTATCAATGAACCTATATTCATGGCCTCAATTAGTCAATTAAATTGAGAAATAGACAATCACATCACAGCATGCACATATGGAAAGGAACAAAAACAATGATTCCCTAGGCAACGTGTCAACTAGATTTTGGGCCATTAACAATGATAAGCACATCATCAACACATTGGCAATGCAATTCACAATTTCGGCGGTTTATCACACAACCTGAACTCCTTTCTTATGGCACCGACCACAACAATCCTTGAGATTACTCAATTTCAATTCCAAATTATACCAATTAACTCAACCAACCTAACAAATGTCATTGTTCTCCACTTGCTCGAGATTTCAATCCCATATGCAACTCCAATAATTGAATGAAATCTTAAAAACACCCCAAATTATTAGTACTTTTGGAATCAAGAACCACCCACCTCACTTCAAGCTTAAGGACTCGATTAATGGGTTGTGTGAGTGAATTTTAGAGTGTCTGAATCCTGCATTTCGCTCCCCCTCACTACTGGTCAGAATCGAACCCAACCTCACTGCCCAGACCCAATTTTGGTCCCTCTTTTTGCTGTTGTACCTTGCCTTCTTTCCTCTCTATTCTTCCTAGCCCCATCGTCAAAATCGTGCTCAGCTGCCAACAGTGGCGATCACGTTGGTGCTAGTGGTTTAAGGTGGTTAGGGTTTGGCTCATCTCCCCGTTTTTCCCCGTATCAGCATCGAGCCTGGATCAGGGGCCTAGTGAGCCTCGTGGCTCGTGGCTTGTGGCTGGTGGTCAGGTTGCTGCCCCTTGGCTTCGTTCCCCTTCTCTCTCTCTCTCTCTCTTTATGGCTAAGGTCGCATGGCTGGGGCAGCTAAAATGCCCCCCCTTTTGTTGCTTCTGTTCACGAAAGCCAAGAGCTTCAGCCCTTTTTTCCTTTACTCTTTTTTTGGTTTTTCTTAATACTAGATCAATTCAAGTCTCCTAGCCCTAGACTAAGCTTTTTAACCCTAATCCTTGGTCTAACATTCGACGAAGTATCATTTTACGCTTGTAAATATATCATGAATTTTCAATGCTAATAATAATAATAATAATCTCATTTTTAATAAAGTTATCCACTTAAACAAGCACACCAATATTAATCCATCTTAACTAAAATAAAATAATTATGATTTGATAAAATCATTAGATGGATTAGTTAGTCTATAAACAAATTAAAAATGTGGGTATTACATTAACCCTCTATATGCTGAGGTAAGATAGATGGGGCATTTAATTAATTTTTTATGCACGATGAACTTGGGGTAATGGCCATCAAGGGCAAGTAGCTTGCTTTTGTTACAACTAATAGGGTTTTAAGATCACTCCATGCAATGCTAAAGTGACATGTTTGTGCATATAAGGTCTTTGAAGAGAGTGCGGTGTGATGAGATGCATTCCATACCCTGAAGAGTATGATTTTAAGAGGCTTTTATATTGGGCTCTTGGTCCTCTTTGCCATTGGAGAGATTACTTCATTGAGATCTTGCTCGTAAGAATTTAGTTCTTGCTATTAACTGTAGAATAGTAAAGCCTTTGAATTAGATAACCTCCTCTTTTATTAGAAAATTCTCTTGATGAAAGGTCATGCACTCATACTACGTGTCCTTTTTTCTCTTTTTATTAATGGCTTCTTTTTTTTTATGTCATCTAGAAGGGTGGTTTGTCTTTTGACAACTAGCTACATGATTCTGGTTGCTGAGGCTTCCTTTTTTTTCTTTTAAAGCAAGTGCCTCGTTTCTTAGGATATTAGCTCTTGTTGGGATGTACATAAGGGCCTTACTCTTTGATGCTTTTTTTTTAAGTCTCTTGCCAAGATGTTGTTAAACAAGAGGAGCAGATGCACCTTTTTCTCCTTATGAGATCTTGGGCTTTAGATCGATATGCAGACCATAAATGTAACTGCATGTAGTCAAGTGGAATCGTGTATCAAGGTGGAATGCTATATGCCTCAAGATGAGGAACTTCATAACATGTCTTGTTAGAGATCTCAAATATGTAGCATGTCTCAAGTGGACCATTCCGAGAATGAGATATTTGTTTTAGGATTAAAAAATCCTGAAGTTGCAAATCAAGCTAATATACCCCACAATAGAAATCCCAAGAGCGAGATGCTCTTAAAGTGCAGTATACGAGTGCATGTATGCATTTATGAATGCACTAGTAGCCTCGAGTGCATGTATGCATATATGAATGCACTAGTGGCCTCAGTACATGTGTATGTGTATGGCACATGTATGGATTATATCCAGGGGTGTAGATGAGTACGTGCTCATGGTGGATGAATGTCAAGCTTGTGTGTGTGTGTATCGTAGATGCATGTTAAGTCTAAGAATGCATGAGAATTTACTGAAATGTGACGAATGCATGAATAGGTGTGCATGGTTGCATGTATGCATGTTAGGTGTGACGCAATGGGACTAGGATGTTGTGTAAGACTCGGAAACAATTCAGTGGTTAAGATGCACTAGTGGTTAAGGATAGACCCAATGTGGTTAGCTACTATGGCTAGGTGGGAAGGCCAACTCTAAGCATCATAAGAAGGAGTAAGGCATTGTTTGGCTTACTCTCGGGCTCTAGATGGTGATGGGCTAGACCTAAGTGACGAGTTAGGTTAGGCAAGCAAGGTGTAGATTTGGATTAGCATGGGGGGCTAGGTTGGATGCTGGGGCTATGATGATCAGGACGAATATGGCAAGGTTGGCTAAGGCGATGAAAAGGGATGCAAAGACTATGTTTGGATTAGCCCAAATAGAACAATGAAGAAGATTAGTTCAGTTGGGCTTTATGATGATCGATGAGGATGAGTGATAAACTTAGGAAAAATTTTCCGTTGTAGGTGATTGTCTCTTGGATGAGGAAGCTCATTAGCGCTTGTAGTTTGCTCAAATTTTAAATCAAAGACCATGTTCAAAGTTAGAGGTACCAGGTCCAAGGTTTTTTTGTGGACGCAAGAAAGGATATGACTGTGCGGTAAAGAGTGATGGAACGTGATAGTAGGGTGATGGAAGGTGATGGTAGGGTGATGAATCTAAGTCCCGTGAAGGAAGATAGACGACGTAACATCTCATGAACCTTCAGAAAACCAAGCACTCTTTTTCTTTACTTTTTTTGAATGGGACTTAGACCTTTATGTGCATTTGGGCTAGCGACAATGGTAAATATACCACCCACTTACATAACATGTTCCTCTACTTAGTGGTAAGAAGAAAGATGATGCATACTTTGATCTTTAGATTTTTATCACCAAGAATCTTAGCCAAGCTCATTGTGGGATAACTTTCATGGCAAACCAAAGAAGGCCATCTACATATCTAGATGGAAATCAAGCCAATCATGGCTCTTAAAATAATGTTATGTGGCCTAAAGAATTTTGCATATAGGAGGGCTTTTGTGGTAAGTCTAAAGATATAGGTAATCAAATAAAAGGGAATTGGAATGAAAGCTCAAAATTATCCCATAATAAACCCAAATGTATCTAAAGAGAGATATGCCAACTTGTTATGGATTAGAAATTAAAGTAGTCTTCATTTCTTTTCTTTCATAGTTTTTTCTTTTGGCTTGTGGCCATTTGAGGAGACAATGAAAATATTTTTGTCCCTTATTAAGTATCGTATGTAGTGTGCATTTAACTAATTGGGTCATAACTTAAGTCGTCTTGTGAGATGTATGCACTAATAGCACATATTTGTATGAAACACCAGTACTTGTTGTCATTCTTGCTCATTGCCTTTATTTGTTTACTTTTCTAGGCGACTGCTGTAAAGATCTTGCCACTTAAATGAATTTTAGCTTTTGGTCTTTTGTTTAAGCAATGTCACCAACTATTCATAATAACTTCACCATTTGAATGATTAGGCAAAATGAGAGGGTTTTTTTTTGTTTTTGTAAATAGTTTATTTCTTTAGGAAGATCCATTTTTAAAAAGGTGTTGGTACCTTTTCTTGTTTACCAATGACATCTTTCAATACTTAGAAACAAGAGTTTGGATCTTCTTGATAGTGTACTGGCTTGTTTGCATAATATTATAGCATAGAAGCTATTCAATATGAAATTATGTTATTTATACCCTTATATTATCTAATATTTGCTTAAAATAAACAAATGCATTTGGATTTTAATATGCTTTTATTCGTTTTATAGGAATTAGAAAATTTACAAGAAAATAAACAATTTGCTCAATTGAGTTCAAGGGGTGGATCAAGTTGAAGAGTAAAATAAAGAAGAGAAAAAAAAAAACCCCAACTAAGTGGGCCAATGCCATCTTGTAGCCGAGCCAGCGGCTCTGTTCTTTTCTCCTGCCTTGGCTCGTCAGCCCACGACCCTTTCCTCCCTCAACGCAGGTCTGACTTGTTTTTCTCTTGGCCCATCGGTTAGCCAGCTTCGCCTGCCCTCCTCCTTTATCCTCCCTCTTCACGCTGGGCCTGTTCTTCTTCCCTTTTTTTGCTATCTCTTCGGGCCTGTCTTCCCAAGCCCTTGGCCGAGTTGCATGAGCCAATGGACTTCCCTTCCTCATTTCTCTCAGTCATCCTTCAATCCTCTTCTTTACTCCCATAGTTAGTTTCATCAATTTCACCATCATCAGCTTGGCGGTTTCAACAATAATAGAGGGATTTAATTCGTGATTAGTTTAAACAATCAAGATTTTTTGGCACAGTTTTGGGGATATAATTGGACGAAGGCAACAGATAGAAGATAGAGAGGAGAGCAGTTATAGTTTCTTTCAAGTTTTCTGCTTCCTTTTATCTTACCTTTGCAGTTCCAAATCCACTTGTGGCCACTGAAAATTAGTGTAGTTGACTTAGGTGTTGTTTAATTTGATTCAGAATCTCAGTTTTGAAGTTGAATTTATGAGTTGTTGGGTTTGCGTTCGCATTCCATAGGCGATCCTGGTTCAAATTTCATGCCTTGTTCCCTCGCCTGTTTTTAGTTAAAGTCTCATGATACTACTGCCATATGCATGAGTTTTCTTTGTAAAGTGTTCCTATTTGTTGTGGTTTTATCTTATTTAATTTAACATTAGTTTATGGCGGTAGTAGTGGATTTCTTGCTTTTCTCATTTTATTTGAGCATATCTCTTACTAGGAGTGAGCAAACAAATCGGGTACCCGATTTTGGACCCAGTGGGTACGGATCGGGACCCAGTTAGACTTCCGGTTTCAAAATTTAGGACCCGGTTATAACCAGGTCTGGTACCGGCTCTTGAAATTTTGGACCCGGACTAGGGTTCAGTACACAATACCTTGTCAAAAATTTAAATAATTTTGATGAAAAAAAATCAAAAATAAACTCTTATTCATCAAGTGATGTATATTTTGCATCAAGACCCAAATCCCAACTACCCAAATTTAATCATTTGTATTTTTTGCTTTCAATTTATCCTCGACTTATTCTTTTTGTATCTCGACCGTCATGGATTTCTTCCTTCAAACTTTGGCATTTTCCCCCATGAGCTTCATTGCTTACTACGTATTTGTTTTTATAGTATTTTGACAGTTTCTCTCTCTCTCTCTCTCTCTATTCCATGTGAATTAAAATAATTTTTACGTTTCTCGTTCCTTTTGTGGGTTTCTGATTAACGTTGCCTCCAATTCTATGAGTTTATGTTAAAGTACGTAAGACTTTTTTACTGCTTATTTCATATTTAATTAAGCCTTACAATTTGGTTTTAAGGAATTTGTCTTCATATATGAGTTTTCAACGTCCGTCAATCCCTCCCTCTCCCTATTTTATTAGGGGAAAATGAGGAAAAAAATAAAAAATATTACTTAGGAACCAGGTACCTAAAATCGAACTTGGTCTCGACCGGGTTCAAATTCTAAGACTCGATTCCAACCAGGTCCGGGACCAGATCCAAATTTTAGGACCCGGTTTCAACTGGGTCCGATTCCAATCCCTAAAAGTCCAACCGGATACCCAGTCCCGCTCATTCCTATCTCTTACTCTGAATGTTAACTTTGAGAATTGTAAAAATTGAGTGGATTAGATAGTTTAATTTATGGTCACTTAATTTTATAATCATCCCTAAGGTTCGACCCTCAAGTGCTACAACGAAAAACCGTACACTTGAAGAAAATCATAACAAGTTTTTGGCGCCGTTACCGATGATAAACTTGTGAAATTAGGTTGCGAATTGAGTTGTAGTTTAGTCGATTAAGTTGTTTTCGTTTTGTTTCATATTTTCGATTTTTTTATTTTCTTCGAGTGGTTGTTTAGCTTTAGTTGTTTTATTTTAGTTTGGATTTCTTTTGTTTGTTATTTTCAATTAGAGTTGGTATTTTGATTTTAATTTTTTTCAATTTTATTTTTTCTTGTGACTAATTTTCTGCTTAGAAAAAAAATTCAGAACTAACAGTTTAGTCTATGCAGGGACAGAATTAGAATTGCAAAAACGTCTCCAGCGCAGGTTTTTTTGAATGTTCAATTTCTGTTTGGATTTTTCGGTGTTGTTCTTGTGGTTATCTTGTTGTTTGATATTTTTAGTAGATTATTAGAAATTTTTAAAGTTTAGGTGGATTTTGCTGGAACTTTTAGGCATTTCTGGAATTTTCAGTAATTTTTGGACATAATTTTCCATTTCAATTTCTTTGCACTGATCTGGGAAAAAAAATTTGGAAAAAATATATTCATGTTCCCAATTATTGTGCTAAATTTTCTGTGGAGTGATCTGATTATGGAGTTCGATTTTCTGTTTTCTTTTACTTTTAGTTTTTTTTTATGTTTTGATATTTTCTGTTTTTATGTGTTTAAAGAAAAATCCTAAAAAGAAAATAGTGCTCATGCTTTGTGTTTGTGCTTATTTTCGGCTTTTTGTGTTACGTCAGTGCTTGCTGTTTAGCCTTTTTGGTCTTTCTTTTCTGTTGGTAACAGAGTTTTATTTTTGTTAGCTTATTTTGTTTTGTTAACTTAATTATTTAGGTGTCTTGTTTTTGTTTTAGTCATTAGTTTATAGTTAGTTGCATTAGAGTCATTGTTTTTTTTTTCTTTGACTTTTTCTTTTAATAAAAAAACCTATAAAGAATTGAAAACCCTAAAAAAAATTTGGCAATTTCTTAAAATTGAACAAAAAGAGTTTCAAGAATACCATTTTTTAATTTACCGCAGCCTGGGCATGAACCATTTTGGAGCTATTTCTCAACACTTAATGATTATCGTGCTCAATTGCACCGAAGTTTTGAAAAATGAGAAATTTGTGAGTTCATCGTTGTGGGCTTGAATTTTAAATCTAGGGGTAATGTTGAGTCTACGCGTCCTAGAGGCTTGCTAGGATTGTTATCTAGAACTCAAGATGAGGTATGGGATTTCTATGAAAAATTAGCTTAGGATACTTGTGAGTTTGAACAAGCTAGAGGGATCTTAACAAACCCTATTCATGGGGAGTATGTTTCTCATGCTAATCCATACCACCAGGATCACTTTAGCACCTCAGATGACCCATCTTACTCTTGTGTCTCTCCGGTTTTGTATGATTACTATGAGTATTCTGATCATGATGCTTGTAGTTGTCCTTATCATAATTATATTGATGCTATCTGTTCAAGTCTTCAAAATAAAATCAATGAAATGACTGATAAAATGATAGAGACTATGAAAGAGAGAATAGCTTAATATTCTCATTGTATTAATCAAAATAGGGATGATTATAATGAGCCTAACTCTAGTTTAGGTTCTCCTAAACCTGAAGCCGATCTTAATGATAATTTTGAACCACCTTATCTTGTTAGGCCCAATTTACATGATGTTATGTTTTTTCCTATCCTAGAATAAGATAGTGACCTCCCTATGTCTCTATCCTCTTACCTTACACCTGAACATGGCTCACCTAAGGACAACATTGAGGTGTCCTACTTTCTGCCAACCCACCCACCCCTTTTAATGATTCTTTTGAGTTTGAGAAGGTTGAAGAATTTAAGGGAATTAGTGAGTAGATATGAGCATCACAGCTGAAGTTGAACATCATAACATTGACGAATCAAAAGCAAATTGTTTCCATAAGTCATGTGTGGGGTAGTTGAGTCCACTAATTTGAAATTCCATGATGATATTCCTTATGGGGAATATGAATCTTTTTCATGTGGGTTTGATGTCAATGAGGGTTTCGATAAGGATATCTGCGTTGAATATGAATCATTTTCTTTTGAGCCTATAATAACTGATCCCCTCTTTGAATCTGACAAGTCTAAATTTGTCGAGTCTAAGACCATTGTCACGAAAAATTTTGATTTAAACCAACCTCTTGAGAACTTTGATATTAAGAGACCTATGGATTTTGGGACCCACAGTTTTGCCTAGACTGATCATTCATGATGACAAAATCTCTAGGTCGATGACCCACTTGCTAGCTAATTTTGAGTATGTCTATTTATTCTCTAATTGGGCCTAACGATTTGATAAGTTAAAGCGGCCCTTACCATTGAAGTTGATATTATGGATGTACTCTTTTTGGCACCAACTCTTTAATTTTTATTGTTGTAATTTAGTCGAGAGTTGTTCTTGCCAGTTTGATGAGCTACTTTGCGCTCTAATGGGTTTTTATTTGAGTAGCATTGTTCATTTTGAAATGGAGTGACTAATGCTCCATAGGCCTCTATTTAAGTGAATTTTAGGTGGCTATAGCTTAGGTGTACTTCTACACCTAACCAGGTATAATCATTCCTGTGTTTCTTCTCTTTTTATTTTATTATTTGTTGCTTTGTTTTATTTTTATTATTTTATTTTTGAGTTTAGAGTCTTGCAATTTTTCTTTCTTTTTGAGTCCTCTGTTTGAGTTTTTATGTTTACTTTCAGTCTCGATGAGGATATTGTGTAATTAAGTGTGGGGGTGGGAAAATTGCGTTTCAAAAAAAAAATTTAAAAATTGAAATTGAACAAAAAAGAAAAATTGAATAATTTTGAAAATCCAAAAAGATTTTTTTGGGTCGGGGGGGGGATTTGTGTGCTATTATGATTGACTATGTTCCCTTGTACCTTAGTTATTAGGTTGTATATAGATATGGTGCGCATGATAGACTTATATCAAAATGTGATATTTACGCCCCAGTCATAACCCCCGACATTTTTTTAAAGCAAGCTTGACTTTGGCATATTTACATGTGAGATTTTGGAAATTAAAGACTGATGAACCCCCATTTTACCTCATTTTAGCTCCCTTTCGATCCATTTTTCTCATTGTTTTCATGTTGAATTTAGATGACAAAGGGGTCAAGTCAACCTCCTTCGGCCATATTTCGCTTATAAAGTGGCCTTTCATATTCTCAGGTGTTTTCTATGAGAGAAAGAGAGATCCGTTGATGTTGGCACGAAGGAAGGTGAGCGGGATGAATTCCAGCGAACAAAGGAGGTTTGTCAACTCGAGGGTTGAAATGGCAGAGCTGACGGGCAATAAAGCGCACACGATCGCGCTTAAGAGGCACACGACCATGTTAAAGTGGCTGCAAGTTAGCACGGTGGCACCGTGCCTGGTAGCACGACCGTACCACCTAATTTTAGGGTGTGGTGTAGCACAGTAGAGGGGTACGGTGGTGTCGTTCCATGTGGCATAGCCGTGCTAGGTGGCGCACGGCTGGCCCACTTTCTTCCGCGATTTAAACCATTTCAGGCTTCATGTTCTGGGGGGACTTCTCACTTAGCAATTTTGAGGGTTTCGTCCTCCTACTCCCAACCCCCATTAGGAGGAGAATAACTTAGATTGGTTGGTGTATTTATTGTAAAAGGTCGTTTGATTTCAAGATTAAAGCCTAAGTTTCTCTTCTTCCCTTCTCTCTAGTTTCATGTTTCTTGCTTCGTCTACTAGTTGTTAATTCTCGCTTTAGATTTCTTTTGAATGTTTACTTGTGATCATAGTTATGATCTTTGCTTGTGATTAGCCTCTTGATGACTAATTGATTTTGTTTAGACTTTTACCGCCTCTTTCTTATGATAGAATTTAGGGATTTCACTCATGCCCACTAAGTGTTCATTGAAATGCTTGCAAGAGCCTTCATCCGTGTTTAGGGGCAATTGACTTATGTTGAAAGGCAAGGTTGATTATCTAGTATAGGTAGAGTAAATGGCCAGGATTGTGACATGAAAATAGTCTCGGTCGCTAGTTAGGTCAAGGGTTATTAATCATGCAGTCTAACTGAGCTAATCCCATGAAAATAGGTGGTTAGAACAATTAGATTAGCCTCTTGACCCTTTAGAGAGGGTTTGGTTAGACTTTAATGATACAATCGATCATCCTTGAATGCTAGTTTAACTTGAGAAGGTGATACTTTGACTTGATTAGTTAGTCTATGTAACGGCCCGACCCTAATATTCATATTAATTACATTGAATCATCTTAATTATGAATTAATTATGTTGGGCCCCGCATTTCAATCCAGCATTTTCTCATTTCAATTCAGCAATTTCTTTATACGCATGTATACTTGTACGATTGCAGGTTGAATCGACAGAATGGCCTCGAAATGAAATTTTGATTACTCCTCAAATAATTCATTAAAATGCTAATGAATAATTGAACATTTGTTAACATGGAAGTGTCTCTTAAAATTTTACATCAAAAGTTTTAAAAACCTTTTCTAATAACTTTATCCAAAAATATTAATTCAATAGCGTATAAAAACAAATCAACATTCATATAGCCAAAAAAAAATTTCAACGGTTAAAGTCAGTTTGACCGACCCACCCAAAAAAAAAATCTTAGATTTTTTCCCCTTTTACCCCTACATATATGGAAGGGGAGAGTTCTCAACACAACACACACGTGTGAGGGGAAGAGAGGAGAGAGAAAGAAGAGAGGAGAGAGAAAGAAGAGAGACAGAGAGAGAGAGAGAAAAAAAGGGAGAAGGAGGAGAAGAAGAAGAAAAAGGAGGAGGAGGAGGAAGAGATCATAGTTTCGGGTTCTTAAACAAATTCAAGGTGAGTAATTCTTGACTTCTTAACCTAAAGCTTGAAATTTGATGTTTTGGGATTTAGTAGTTTGGAGCATTAATGTTAATTGGTATAAACCAACCGTATAGTTTCATGTTTAGTTGTGATGTTTTGATTGATTGGGTATCGCAACTTGATGATTATATTATGAGTTCACCCAATATGGGTTTGAAGTTATGAATTTTAGAGTGAATCTGTATAGTGGATTTATTTTGAAATGTTATTCACATTTTGAGTATTGGAAGCTATCGGGTTGGACAACATTGGGACAATTTTACGGTCGAATATACATATTATTTTCAGATTTGTGATAAAGTCTCATGATTATTGGAAGTACATTTTGTGAGTCAAAAATCCTAAAAGTGTATTTTATGGGTTATGGATTTTAATTGGAATGTTATGTTTTTAGGAAAAGAGCTTATGTCTTGAATGAGGCTATTATAGAACATTCTAGAGCTATGACCATAGTAGTGGTTGTCGTTATATGACTTATTGCCATGACGTGGTAAGGCAATGGTAAGGCAAAGAATCAGTAATAATACTAAAAACATTAATAACAGTTCGAATAAAAATAGCCATAATTTAAATTATGCAATCGCAAACATAGTATTATGGGCAATGGCCCGCAATGATACTAACACTAATAATTTAACAAAATAACGATAAGTAATGAGCTTATATCAATTATCAGAATAATATGAAGATAATGTCATTACCTCATTTCATGTTTATGACTGATATTCATTAAGCGCATGATTAGCAGTATAAAAGAAATGAATGGAAGTAAAAACACAATCAAGCCAAGTCAATAACTTTTTACGTACTAATAAATAGCACGGAGCTCAAGGGATTCAAATTATTTATTAAACCAAGAAGTCCGATCAAATTTTGTAATCTTGCACTAATAAAAAAGGAATTACATATGTAAAGCATGAATGAGGCCACATCTGTCGTTTCAAGCTGCCAGTGCATATTCTTCATTACAAAGGAGAGAGAGTCTCAAAGACCAGGTACGTACATTGCCTATGTTCTTTAAAAACTCACAGTGTTCTCAGCAATGAAAAATTAATACAAGATTCATTTAATGAACCAAGTTCTTAATGTTTTGTCACATAAACAAGTGGCCCCGCCAATTATCATCAGGGCTTATGCCCATCAATCATCAAGGCTTATGCCGACCAATATACCCGCGCGTGGCGTCAACTCAAGCTTCTTGATCGGCTTGGGGGTGAGCACCTAAAGAACGATCATTTCAAGATGTACATCGACCAAGGGGTCCACTTTCAGATAAGAATCAGCAAATCAATTTTACTTATACATTCTCTCTCTCCTGTTTGCAAAACAAAATATTTTGAAATGCGGCCGACCCAGCTAATTTCACATAAAATTTACCTTACTGCATGGGGATGTACGTATTGAACTTCGGCTCACCATTCGATAATTTTTATATTTTCTATTTTAGGTATGTGAAGGAATGAATAGTCAACCTCCTCGGAAACCAGAAAGCAGCAAAACAAGGGCCATCTAGTGATCGCTAGCTAGTCCGCGCTCACAGTGATGATAGGTTAGTAACTTGAAGATTGTGTGTGGCTATTCTTTTGAAATATGAAGATAATAATGCTTAGCATTGGTACATCAAGTTATCACCTGGGGGACAAACAGTATGAAGAGGCATATATATATATATATATATATATATATATATATATATATATATA
>JACYFF010031955.1:51930751-51961181 GCA_017589665.1 Selenicereus undatus | reverse complement strand
TCAAGTTATCACATGGGGGACAAACAGTATGAAGAGGCATATATGTAATTGGGTGATTCCAAAGGTTTAGTAAATTAGATAGCCTTGTTCCATTCCGGAACGGCAGTAATGCCTGCAATCAGATTAAAAGTCTTCCGCTGCAAATTAGCAATAAATGAGCAATCAAACTTGAGTAATTATACATTAGCAATTGGGGGCGTTACAGTCAACCTTAGGTTTAATTACAATTGAAGCCTTCTTTGTTTTAGTAGTTTAGTTCTAATTCCCTTCACCCTCTATCTCACCTAGATTGATACGCTTAGTTGAGTTTGGTACTTGAAAACACAACTCCCTGTGGACACAACCCGTACTCGCCAGCTGCTAGCTACAACTACACCTTGCGCTTATGGTAATTTTGCCGTAACAAGTTTTTGGCACCACTGCCGAGGAGTTGTTGCTTTTCAATATTAGAGCTCACTTAAGTATTCGAGACTAGGCTTACATTTGGAAAAAAAATTGGAAAAAAAATAAAAATTAGAAAATGCCAATTTTTCACTTTCCTCAGTATGAGCATGAATTATTTTGGAGATATCATGATCGATTACATGTTTTTCTTGCTCAGTGTGATTATTGCTTGGAAAAGTGGAAAATTTTAAATACAGTCTATGAGGGTGTGAATTGTGAGACCCGTGCTCGTTTAGAGCATTGGGATTTTTGTGCTAAAAATGTCGATGAAGCATGTGATTTTCTTGATTGGTTGGCTTGGGATAGTTATGAATTTGAGACTAGTTGTTTTGGTTCTTATAACTCACCCCCTTGTGAAATTTATCATTGTTCTGATCATGACAAAAATTCGTCTCCGTACTATATTTCTGCTAATGGTTTTCCCAGGCTTACTAGTGTGATAGAGACAATAAATGAGCAACAAATTAAGTTTGCTAATAAAATGCGGGAGTATGACATGTCACATGAGACCGAACTTACGTTTAGTTCGCCTAGACTTGATGTTAACTTGCGTGATGATGGTGCATCTTTTCTTACTCTACAATCCGGACTAGAGGAAATACCAAACCCTTCCTTGACTACTCTACTCATTGTTGCTCCATCCTTACCCAATACCCTTAGGGACAACACTGCATTGTTCATGCCCTTTCCTGATGCCCCTTTCCTTTTACCTTAGTCAACGAAGTTCAAGATTGGTAAGACATTTGGTATTAGTGCTAGTGTTAATGAGGATGATATATGTTGTGAGTCAGGCGATGTTTTTATTGAGGTGCATGATCTTCATGAGACTCCCATAGGGACTTCATGTGTGGATGTTGTGGTTGCGGGGCTAACTAGTCCTGATCTTGTTAATAATATATCCCCCAACCCTCTTGATACATTCCATGTTTTCTCTTCATGTTCACTACCCTCCCCTTCCCCTGAGTGTCGTAATATGTCATTTGCTGATCATCATAATATACTTGAGGGGAATGTGGTTGACTATCTAGAATCTCTAGGTACATTTAAAGGGTATGACTCCTCATAGTTTATTCCTGGAGACCATGCCTACGAAAATCATGTTGACCACTGCATTTCATTATTCTGCTGATTTTTCCAAGGCATTCGATAAGTTTACAAGAGCACTTATTATTGTTCCTGAATTCATGTTTAAGTGCTCTTACTCACGTTCATCTAAGTTGCATGCTCAAGGGTTTGATAAGCTCTTGAGATTTTTGACGGCATCCGAGTTGAAGATGCGAGTCTTAAGAGAAGAGGATGAGTGGTTGATGCTCCTCCTGCCTCCCATAGTCCCATCTTGAGGAGGAGATAGTTTGGGTGTACTCAACACCTACCTAACCTATTCGCTCCTTCTTTTCTCTTCCTTTATTTTTTATTTTATATATATTTTTGTTTTGTTGTTCTTTTCCTTTTTCTCACCTATCTTTTGTTCGTACTTATTATTTTAAGATTGTTTTTGTACATATGTGTATGATTGGTGTTGTAGCTATTTGGCTCCTAATGAGGACATTGTGAGATCTAGGCGTGGGGGAGGAGAACACATACTTCATTCTTTTGAAAAGAAAAAAAAGAGAGAGAAAAGTTTCGAAAAAAATTATTTTTAGCGGTTTCGGGAAGTTCTGTACTATCTTGATTGACTTTGATCCCTTGTGTTTCGACCATTAGCTTGTATATACTTAGAATGTGCATGATAGATCTTCGTCCTGAGTGAGTCATTCCAAGCCCCAATCCTAACCCGATTAGTTCATCATAGCTGTGCAATCCAATCTTTATTTACGGCATCATCATCATCTTAAGTTCTTGGTCTTCCATGATAGGCTCTCCCACTTATCTTGGTACACAGTTACTTTTACTTTTTGTTCGCATTTTACAAGCAAAAAAAAAAGAAGAAAAAAACAATTGGAATGACAAATATCCCTTTGAGGCATGCGTTACTGAGTGCTACCATTTGAGGCAATACTGCTGCTGCGAAAGCTTGCTTTCCATGCTAGTAAGTCAATAATATTGATTATATCATTCAAGTGGGATTGAGTTTGATTCTGGTAAGTCTAGGTCCTAGGATAATGATGCACTGGCACACCAATCACTAGAATGGGTTCAAAGTTTCGATGCACTGTGGGGTGAAAAATTGATGCTTCGATGTTATCCATAGGGATTGAGACTCTTGATGTATACATTCTGTCTATATACAGGTTAATATCTTTGTTGTAAGGGTGATTTGGTTAGTTAGAGTGTGTATAGACTCTTCCCTTGTATATACTTATGCTTTGTTTGTAAATTCAAACTGTTTTCTGTTTCTATTTCTCTTCTCCTTTTTATTTTTTTATTTTTTTTCAAGATTTTATGGGTATATCTTCTGCAAACCCTCACGAGACCTAACTCATCCACTTAGGAGAACCAAGGGGTCTAAAGGGCTTGTTGTATATGCTAAATGCAACCGCAACTCCTGCGAAAGTGAGTTGGGTCCTTGGGTTAGTCTTTTGCTTCTCTTTCTTTGCTTTGCTCGAGGACGAGCAAAAAGCTAGGTGATGGGGAGTGATGAACCCCCATTTTACCTCATTTTAGATCCCTTTGGATCCATTTTTCTCACTGTTTTCATGTTGAATTTAGATGGGAAAGGGTCAAACTGACCTCCTTCAGTCATATTTCGCCTATAAAGTGGCCTTTCGTATTTTCAGGTCTTTTCTCCTAAGAGAGCGAGAGATCTGTTGATGTTGGTGCGAAGGAAAGTCAGGGGATGAATTCCAGCGAAAAGAAGAGGTTCGTCGACCTAAGGGTTGAAATGGCAGAGCCGACGGGCAATAAAGATTGCACGACCGTGCTTAAGAGGCACACGACCATGTTGAAGTGGTAGCAAGTTAGCATAGTGGCACCGTGCCTGGTAGCAAGACAATGCCACCTGATTTTAGGGTGTGGTGCAGCACAGTAGAGTGGCATGGTAGTGTCGTGTCGTGTGGCATGACTGTGCCAGGTGGTGCATGGCTGGCCCACTTCCTTCCACGATTTAAACCGCTTTAGGCTACATGTTCTGGGGGGGACTTCTCGCTTAACAATTTTGAGGGTTTCTTGCTCCCACTCCCAACCCCCATTGGGGGGAGAATAACTTAGATTAGTTGATGTATACATTGTAGAAGGTCGTTTGATTTCAAGATTAAAGACTAAGTTTCTCTTTTTCCCTTCTCTCTAGTTTCATGCTTCTTGCTTCGTCTACTAGTTGTTAATTCTCGCTTTAGATTTCTTTTGAATGTTTACTTGTGATTATAACTCTGATCTTTGCTTGTGATTAGCCTCTTGATGACTAATTGATTTTGTTTAAACTTTTACCGCCTCTTGCCTATGCTAGAATTTAGGGATTCACTCGATGCCCACCAAGTGTTTGATGAAATGCTTGCAAGAGCCTTCATCTGTGTTTAGGGGCAATTGACTTATGCTGAAAGATGAGGTTGATTGTCTAGCGTAGGTAGAGTAAATAGCCAGGATTGTAACATGAAAATAGTCTTAGCCGCTAGTTAGGTCAACGGTTGTTAATCCTGTAGTCTCAATGAGCTAATCCCATGAAAATAGGTTGTTAGAATGATTACATTAGCCTATTGACCCTTTAGAGAGGGCTTGGGTAGACTGTAATGATACAATCGATCATCCTTGAATACTAGTTTAACTTGGGAAAATGAGCGTTTGACTTGATTAGTTAGTCTACCTTAGGTTTAATTACAATTGAAGTCTTCTTTGTTTTAGTAGTTTAGTTCTAATTCCCTTCACCCTCTATCTCACCTAGATTGATACGCTTTGTTGACTTTGGTACTGGAAAACACCACTCCCTGTAGATAAGGCCCGTACTCGCCGGTTGATAGCTACAACTACACCGTGCGCTTGCATACTTCTCTTCCTTTTTCTTCTTTCTTACTCATCTGTTTGCCCAGAATCTCAAACACTCACATGCTTTTTCCTCTGTCCTTATTCGCCCTTCAATCCTTTTCTTTACTCCTATAGTTATTTTCATTAATTTCACCTTCATCAACTTGGTAGTTTCAACAGTACTAGAGGATTTTATTTGTGATTAATTGGAATAATCAAGATTTTTTTTTACACAGTTTTAGGAATGTAATTGGACGAAGTGACCAGATAGAAGATAGAGAGGAGAGTAGTTCTAGTTTTTTTTCAATTTTTCTGCTTCTTTTTACCTTACCTTTATAGTTCTAGATCTACTTTTAGCCCTTGAAAATTACTGCAATTGACTTGGGTGTCATATAATTTGAATGAGAATCTCAGTTAAAGTTTAATTTGAGAGCTATTAGGTTTGAGTTTGCATTCCATAGCCGGTTCTGGTTTAAATTTCATGCCTTGTTCCCTCCCTTGTTTTTACTTGAAGTCTCATGATACTACTGCAATGTACATGAGTTTTCTTTGTAAATTTTCTTATTTGTTTTGGTTTTATCATATTTTATTTAATTTTAGTTTAGGGTGGTAGTAGTGGATTTCTTGCTTTTCTCATTTTATTTGAGCACATCTCTTACTTTGAATATCAACTTAAGAATTGGAAAAAAGGAGTGGTTTAGATTTTTAAATTTTTGGTGACTTAATTTTATAATCATCCCTGAGGTTTGACCCTCAAATGCCACAACAAACAACCGTACACTTGCAGAAGATCACAACAAGAGCCTAGTGATTGTTTCCAACTGTGGGTGCAAGGCAAGTTGTTGCATGACCTTTAGCCATTTCTATTTTGTGACTATTTTTCTAACTTTGGTTTTTTTTTTGTTGGTTTCTTTTAAGGAAATGACACAACAAGAGCCTAGTCATTGTCGCCATATTTTTTTTCCTTTGTTTTTGTGATTCTCGGTAAATTTCATTTTTTCTGTTGTGTTGGTGCACTTCGAATTTTGCGTCATAGGATTGAAATACTTACAAGAGAAAGTGGGGACAAAGAATCAATGCACATATGGATGGGAAAGATAATGGACTTTTATTAATATAAACCAGGGATTCAAGACTTGGACTAAAGGAACAGCAGAGCTAGGGTTTGGGGACACCCTGACCGAAACATGGATTTATCTTAGAGAATCTAAGTCCCCACTGATGCTATTGATGCTACCTCTGCTTAGTAGTTATGGAATGAGATTGGTGCCACTAAATTTTGATTCCTCTAGTATAGAGGCAAGCTCTTTGGGGTCACTGTTAAACTTTAAAGATATTGAAGTGAAAATGATCCTATTATTTACCATGTCTTAAATGAGGCATTTTAACCCTAGAGTATTGTTAGTAAAGTGATCTCTGCCTTGGTGGTAGATGCAATATGCATTCTCATCCATTTATGTGGTCTTCTATTCAAAGGCGGGCTTATTGTTGGCCCGAAGGCCTCTTCAGTATAGTAGTTGGAAAGTTCTTCCAACTCCATGTCTAAGGGTGTGTAGACCCCAGTGAGAGTTCTCCTGCCTCCTAGTATGCAGGCTTTTGCTTCCCTCTTTTTCGGCCTCATAATCATAAGCTCTTATCTGAGGCATCGTATCTCCTTTTCTTGGTACTTGTTGTGGGCAGTAAGGCTAGTAATCACATAGACCATCTTATTATTGTTAGCCATGTTGTCAATGCTTACCTTCTTTAAGTGATTTGAAAAAGAATGTGAAAGTGAGGTTAGTAAGGAAAGAAGAGATTACCTATAGGCTACCGACTCAAGATAGGAAATAATCCCACATTAGGCTAGAGAATGAGGCGTAAGACTACAGAATGAGGTGGAGAGCATGGATCCAAGGAAAAAGGGGTGGTGAGGAAGACCTAGGCTAGAGATTTCAAGCAAGGATAAGGAACTAGTAAAAGAGGGATGGATGAGGTAAGACTCGGGGTTAAGGACTATGATGAGGCTAGGGAAACCAGGCCAAGGGGGGAAGCCAAGTGTTAGAAGCGGACAACTATCACAGATTTGGTCCTAAAGTGAGGATTGGGCGGTCTATGTGCTTAAACTAAGGCCTGATGGTGAAACATGGAATCTTGTGTCAAGGATGTAAGCTAGATAAGGAGAAACCTAGATCAAGGACCAAAGGTAAAGCTTGTGGGGTCCTAAGTTAAGGTTCAAGAGTAAACATGGTGTGGACTTAGATTTGGCTTAGGATAAGTGAGTCTGACTCTAGGTTAGGAGACAAGTATGATGGCCTAATCCTATGTTGGATTATGCACAATGGCACTGAACTTATCCGAGATGAAGGATATGTATGATGATGAATACTTTGGGCCTCATGTAAAAGGAATTGTCTTAAACAGGTCAGCATGCAAAAGGTTTAGTAGATCATCCTAGGTTAGGCTACCATGTGTGCAAATGGACTCATGCAAGTTGGGCTAAGATGTGAACAAGCAGACCAAACCTAAGTTAGCGCTAGAATCAAAGTGTTCGGAGGATGTATGATGGGGTAGATGCATACAAGAGACCTTATAGGTACAAATGGGCTAATATCAACGCACAAAAACAATAGGCCTAAACCACCATAGACCATAGGAGATGAATGCAAGATGAGGCAACCTATGTGCTTTCTACATGCATGAAAATGATGAACTGTGGTATGAGATAAATTTAATCCTAAATAAGCTATGATGATGGACTCTTCTATAAGTACATGAATGCATACGCTATGCTAAACAGGCTATGGATGCAAACGTCTATATATAAAGAGTCCTAGATGGTCCACGATGAATGCATGGATGATGATGATTATGAAAGATGCAAAGGATATGATTCTTGATGCACACGTGCAGAGAATGAAAAAACCTTTACCCTGAGCCTTAAGACAAACAGCATAGGAAAGTTGACATCTTGAGGAACCCAAATAAACCAACCAAGATAGCCTAATGGGTGGACTAAAGGAGTCATAAAGGCCTCTTTTCCTTTAGTATCCAACGGCATGATGACGCAATGCCACTAAGTTGTTGCAGCATTCGCTCATTATCCCTAAGGCATAATTCCAGTCCGGCTGACATAAAAGCGACTATCGCTGGGCTTTATACCTAGGCAATTGATGAAGTGCCTTGTACTTTTTGCAGGATAGAGTATTGGGTCAAAAGACACATTAGATGAGGACTTAATTTCTAAAATGGCTCTTAATTCACAGAGAAGCATGTGAAGGGCACTAGGAGCACACTTAGTATTTATTCAACACAAAAATTCACATGGGGTTTGATCTTAAATCTATGTCTAAATAATGCACAATAGAGCCAACGTTCATAATGTATAGGTGAGATGGACTTTACTCTTTTTATCTTCAAAGTGGTGTGGTTTGAAGAGTTGCAGGGTATTCCCCCTTAGGGGCAGTGCGCCACTAAATGGCAAGGGCTAACTATAGTAAAAAGTTCCATATGATTTCGAGGATAAATGGATAATCCTAGGAGCGTGCTTTATTAGGGGGCATCCAATAAACTTTGACATATTACTGAGGCCGAGCACATTATGTAAAATACCTACATGAGAAAAATTTTGAACTAGAAAATTAAAATTTTAATTTCATTTGTTTCTTTTAAGCTTCACCCTCTTATCTACACATCTCCAGTGGAGTCCACATTGAAAGCCCTCGAGACTAATGGTGGTTGGCCTATGAGGGACGGAAAAGGGAACAGGGCTAAGGCTCCCCAAGGCTCAACCGACTTTCCATCCCTCCCCCCAGTCTGCCCTTTTTTGAGAGGCATGCTTCGCATTAACTTTCTCACAATGGTAGTTCCGTAGTGAAATGTGATAGGATGGAATTGTGCTTTAATTTTATAGAGTAATCATCACATTTTTATAGGAAAAGTACAAACCTATAATTTTGTAGGAAACACCTAATTTCTTCTCTTAATCTAATCTTCAAACCAAAGGGACAGCTAATGGACATAGGATTTGATTTCCAAGAAGAGAAGCTTTCTTTTCTTATGATTCCAATTTTTGAGGTTCTTGAATGTGGATTAACTAACTGACTCCATGGCTACAATTTCGGGTGAAGGTATAATCAAGTGAATAGTAGAAGCCACCATTAGACTGCCTGCTTCAATAGCTACCTCAATTAGAAATGAATGTATTAAAATTTATATTTCTTTATTCCATATAATAGGTATTTTTCATGAATTAGTCTTCTCTAGTAAGGCAAATAACAATAAGTATTTTTGGTGACTACTTATTGGCATGCCATTTTTGTGAGAATTGAAATGTACAATAAAACCATAAAATTAGATGGTCAATTTATTATGAACATATTTTTATTTTATGAACAAGAATAGAACATAAAGCATAAAATTATGAAGGGCCAAACAAAGACATCGTGGAGAAGACAAAATTGCAGAAAGCGACTGAACAAGATTATTTTCTTTAATTTATGACCCTTAGGACATGGCTCTTAGTTTCATTTCCTCCCAAGTCTATTAGGGTGTCCTGGAGCTAGTCCATTTTCAAAATAAGATACATTTTTAAAGGGTTTGATAGGAGAATTTAGCAGAGTTTTGCTACTACCAAATTTTAGAAAAGGGTATTTGTATGAGGGGAGAATGAGATAAAAAGTGCAAAAGAATAAAGGGAGAGAGAGTTTCTTATAGATAGTGATGGTGTAGAGAGAAAAGTGTAGGGTCTCCTCTAAGTAGAATGTGGGGTGTGTTTTAAAATAAGGGGTTCATGCCTCTATTTATAGACATAGCAAGGTGACTTTTGTTCTCAAATATTTTAAAATGAGATAAAACAAGCTTGAATTTGCATGCAATCAGCCAGATTAACCATGAATTAGCTTAATTGTAGCAATTCAAAAATATAATCACGTGTGATTTTGGGAGTGGGTAGCAAGGCAGGCCCTTACGGTAGGTAGCGAAAACTTACCACTGGAGTCCAACGACACTATGAATCATGCTGCCAGCTCTTGTTTCAGCTTTAAAAGAATTATTTGTGAGAGTTATGTCACATGATAATGTGCCACCCCACTAATTACAATCTTACTCACTCATGCTCAAGGACTTGGGGTCAGGTCCCCATGCTAACAAGTCGTGTGCACCGAAGCTTTTTACTTTTTTACAATTATTTTCGAAGTTTTTTCAGGTTTTTAATATTTTTCTAAAACTTATAGAAATTTTTCATATGCCAAGAAAACACTTTATTTGTGGACTAATAATTAGAAATCTAAGCTATTGCATTGTTTTATCCTTAATAGGTTAGGTATTCGTCACCATCGGACGACAATGCATAGAACATACAAGTACAAGGTCTATCTAAAATCTAAGAGCACCAATTTGGTGCTTACAATTACATGTTCATATCTTCTTAACTTGTTTTTATTCTCTCTCTATAATGGCATATGCTATGATTTTACTTGGTGTCCGCTTTGATTGGTGGCTTGTTTAATAAGTGTCATTAATTGCATTTTTATTTATTATTCAATTCATACTTTCTTTATGTATTACTTGATTTTTACAATCCTTGTTATGATTTTGTATAGAAGATGGTGATTTTGCATATAAGATACTAAGATAGCTAGTTACTTATAGAGGTTTATGCCAAGCCCCTTTTCAAACCACTTTATGCACTTCTTATCATCAATTGTCATATCTAATGCAAACTTCACCAACTCCATGAATTTGTTACTTTACTCCACTAAGGACATATTCCATTGCCTTAAATTAACAAATTGCATTCTCTCTCTCCTAAAAAAATCAAGGTTGAACTTCATCAGGCAATAGCTTACAATACATACTTGATGTTCAACAAGCACTTACTAGAAATAAGCAGTTTATACAATGATTTGATCCAATCCTCTGGCATGAATGTATGATTGTGTCCACCATGCCATCACCCTTTAGGGAATTATGGTGGCGATTTATTAGAAAATCTTAGAGTAGGGTCATGTTCTTTTTTTGTTGGCCAACTTTGCAAAGAGAAGAAACATCTTCATCACGAACGCCATATGTCAAGGAGTGCTCTAGAATGCCATAGATTACTCTAGAATTTCCTCTAGAAAGTTCCATAGAGTTCCTCAATACACTTGTATAGAATCTTGGATATTTGCACGAAATATTATGGAAGCTTGTTGATAATCAGTGTACATTGTAGGATCACAATGTAACACCCCGAATTTCTACTACATTCTTTATTACTAATATTAACCTATGTGGCAGTGGAAAAACCTAAAATGGGGTGTTATTGCCGTATTTTCTTCATGGAAATACCAGGTTGAGTATCAACCAAAACATTAATGCAAAAGATTCTTTGAATAATACCTCAATTTAGAGATTCCAACCATAATTATAACGACGATTAAGCTAAAATACAATCCATTACAAGTACTTTCCCCAAACAACTACGTTGATCCAAACTATAACTTAAACGACGGAGCCTCGCTCTAAATGTCGGTCCCCATTCCCATGCACATGCACTTCGCCTAAAAACAAAACATTTTACAAAAATGAGATAAACTCAATAACAAACACCCCCAACAGTAAAGGAATTCATTTTAAAACATTTTAGGAGTGGGGGAAAACACAGAAGCGATTCAAATAATCCACATTCTTACAATAGCCATTAAGTACTCCCCGCTTAATCAGTTTCAGTTTTTCAAGGCTGAGCGATCCCACTGGGTCTCATGGCCTACACTTAGGTTGAGAGCAACCGATTAACTGTAACCTAGTCTACCGTCACTCGAACGGTTACCGCTTAACTAATCTTGGCCTACCACCTCAATGGACAATTATCGCTAGCCTGGCCCACGCCCGTCCATAAGGAGGCACGTGGTCACTCACATGCATGCACTATACCTGGGGAATGCTAAAGGCCTTCGAAACACAAAATGAATCAATTTCCTCAACCTCACCCATTCAGTCGGTCATGACATGTTCACATTAATAATGTCCTTTAGTCCACATACTCATTGCAAGTGCGGCCCATTCTGATCTCAAATATTCAGTTTTATTTGCAACTCAACCAACCTCAACCCACACATTCACTAATTTAGTAAAACAGTGTAGTTGCAGTTCCTAAGGAGAAATCGCATCACACATACACGGTACAAACACCAAACCTTCACACAACACGTACAAATAATTCTTCAATCGTAAGCACAATTCAAATTTTTGAAGCACATTCGGGGAAGGGTTAGGGCATGCTTATTACCTGGGAGTTCGTAGCTTACATGTTTGGTTTCCCTTAGCTTGACCTAGATATCCACACTTGGATTCAAACAACACCCGTATTTTAGCCCCCACCTGTACGAAACACATCCCTGCCCTATCCTTAGCCTAGAATGATTTTTCTACGATTTTTGGATCACTTTAGGAAATTCTAGTCATAGCTAGTCCTGGTTCTAGTTTCGGTCAGAATCTAAATTCAATTTCCAGAATCCATATCTCGGGTTCCTGATGTCGAAACTCAAAGTTCCTGCCCATTGTGGAATGTGTAGTCCACCCCCCAAAATTTTTATGTCCAGTGTTTTCCCAAAATATATCCAACACTAGGTTAATTTTCTCAAAGAACCTGCGCTGTCACTGGCTACCCAGATCTGGGCAGTCCTCTGTAAATCAATCATAACTCACCTAATACAACTCCAAGAAAAACTAGATTACTCAGCACATTCTGACCTATCTACCATAAAAAAATTTTGATTTTTGGATTGATATACCACCAAGGGTCGAATTTTAAAAATGGGGTCTGCTCTGACCTCCCATCAGGGGCATTCTGCCCAATTATTCTACTTTCCAAAGGGGTCTTTTTAGTCCAAACTTGCACCACATCGAGTCACACGTCTACCCACATACATCCTATCAATTTCTAAACCCTCACCAACCAAGTCAAGCAAAAGATAAAAATTTAATTCAAGCCAATATCAAAACATCATCATTAAACTCACCTTGATAGGGGTTTAGGAAGGAACATGACTCAACCGTCACCCACTTCGGTTTTAAATTTGAAAATTCATAAAACATGCATCAAAAGTTGCAAATTCATACTCTTGAATCGAAAAGACCAATAAACAATATTAATGAAAAAGGCTCTTCTTTTATTTTTTTTCCTTTTGGTGTGCGTGAAAGATGCATGGGAGTAAAGTTATGCATCCAATACATTCCAAAGCAAGGAGGGAGAGTATGGTGGTGGCAGCGGCTGTGTGGCAGCAGCCGTGGTGGTGCACACGGTTGGTGGTTGCAGTGCCCAAGAGAGCAAAGAGAGAGAGGGAGAGTGAGAGAGGCAGAGAGCAATGGAAGAGAGAGAAAATTGTGGGGGGTAGTGTCATGGCTAGGGTTCAAGAGAGGAAGAGAGAGAAGAGAGCGGAGGAGGTAGGGGGTTGGCTACATTAAAAAAAAGAGAGATAGAGACTGGGGTTAGGGTGTTTTAGGGGAGAAAGAATTATTCAAAAACATATATTTTTTTTCCTTTAAAAAAACGAAACAAAAATTAGACCTTCTTGCCTTTTCGAAGTAAAAAGGAGTTAAAAACTAAAAAATTTTGCATTGACTTGGATTGATTTAAGTCATAGGGCCTAGGTCGATCCATGCTAAATATAACTCATTTCGAAAATGAATTTATGGGGTTTTACATACTACCCCCCTAAGGAAGTTTTGTCCCAGAAACTTCAATGATGTACGCCAACACAATAGTTTACAAACATGAATTTCCGGGGTATTGCATGCTACCCCCCTTAAGGAAGTTTCATCCCTGAAACTTTATACGCACCTGGTTATAAGAACAACTGAGGATATTTGGCCCGCATCTCCTGCTCTGGTTCCCAGATTGCTTCCAACATCTCGTGATTTACCCAAAGGACCTTCACTAACGGCACCATTTTTCTACAGAGTTGTTTCTCCCTCTGGTCCAGAATTTGCACAGGTTGCTCCTCATACGACAAGTCTTCCTGGAGCTGTATGGGGTCGAGCTCGATTACATGTGAGGGATTTGGGATGTACTTCTGTAATTGAGACATGTGAAATACATTATGCACCCTCGGGAGCTCTGGTGGTAGTTCTAAGCGATACGCTACTTTCCTAACTCTTTGTATAATCAGGTACGACCCAATGTACCTCGGGCTGAGCTTTCTTGCCATGCAAAATCTTGCGATTCCCTTGGTTGGGGATACTTTAAGAAACACCTTATCTCCTACTTAAAACTCTAAATGTCTGCGCCTTTGGTCGGCGTAACTCTTATGGCGGCTCTAAGCAGCTCTCATTCACTCCTGAATTACTCGAATCTTGTCAATGGTAGCTTGGATCAACTCATTCCATTGGTCAAGGCCTCATTGATTTCTTGCCAGCAAAGCGGAGTTCTGCACCTCCTTCTATATAATGCCTCGTATAGGGTCATCCCAATACTCGCACGGTAACTGTTGTTGTAGGATAACTCGATTAGCGCCAGCTGCTCGTCCCACGTGTTCTTGAAGTCCAGGGCACAAGCTCTCAGCATGTTTTCTAGTATCTAAATGGTTCACTCCATTTGCCTATCCGTAGCCGGATGGGAAGTAGTACTGAAATGTAACAACGTTCCAAACGCTTCCTGTAACTTCTACAAAAAATCTGACTGAAACCTAGTGTCTCGATTCGACACTATGGAGCTAGAAACTCTATATAGTCTGACTATCTCCTCAAGGTATACTCGAGCCAACTGGTCTAGAGTCCAGGTATTCTTTATGGCTAATGAAATGTGCTGTCTTTGTGAGTCGATCCACAATCACCCAGATTGCATTATTCTATCTCTGAGTCAGAGGTAAGCCTACCACGAAATCCATGGATACCGAATCCCATTCCACACAGGAATGTCCAACGGTTGCAGAAGTCCCGTCGGCCGCTGGTGTTTAATCTTCACTCTTTGACAGGTTAGACGCTTCACCACATAGTCAAGTACCTCTTGCTTCATGTTCTCCACCAGGATGTCTGCTTCAAGTCCTTATACAATTTGTTCCCCCTTGGGTGTACAAAGTGTGGAGTATTGTGACCTTTATCCAAAATCTTCTTCTTAAACTTTTCCACTGCGGGGACACACACCCGGTTATGGAACCTTATTGTACCATCCTCATGGATCATGAACGTGGGCGCTTTTCCCACCAATATCTCCTCCTAATCCGTTGTATTTGAGGGTCCGCAGCCTGTGGTACACGAATTTCCTCTATAAGGGTTGGTTGTGCTTCCATAGCGTAGAGCATAGACTTGGTTTTCGGGGTTATTACGTTAACGACCATCTTTCGGAACTCCTCTCACAAGTCGACGGGTAACTCCAATAGGCAGTCCAGTGCCGGGTATGATCGGCGACTCAATCTGCCACTACATTCGCCTTCCCTGGGTGATACTGAAAATGGACGTCGTAGTCCTTTAGGAACTCCAACCACCTCGTCTGCCTCATATTCAGGTCCTTTTGCAAGGAAAGAAGTTTTAGACTCTGGTGGTCAGTGAAAACCTCGCAATGTACCCCCATACAGATAATGCCTCCAAATCTCTAGTGCGAACACGACAACTCCTAACTCTAGATTATGAGTCGGGTAGTTTCGTTCGTGAGTCTTTAGTTGTCGCAAGGCATAAGCTATAACACAATCCTCTTGCATTAGCACGCATCCCAGTCCATTTCTAGATGCATCGCTATACACTACAAAGTCCTTATAAGTGGTGGGTAAGGCCAATATAGGTGCATCATTAGTCTTTTCTAAAGTTCTTTGAAAGCTTCCTCGCAATGCTCCGTCCATTCATACTTAGTGACCTTCCTTGTCAAATTGGTGAGCGGGGTGGCAATCTTTGAGAAGTTCTGCACAAACCTACGATAGTACCCTACCAGGCCAAGAAACTCCTCACTTCTGTCGGGTTCTTAGGGGTTGACCACTTTGTTATGACCTCTATCTTCTAAGGATGCACAGACACTCCCTTATTAGACACTACATGCCCCCAGAAATGCCACTTGCCCTAACCAAAACTCACACTTCATCAACTTGGCATACAATTAGTTCTTCCTCAGTATTTCTAGAACGGTCCTCAAGTGGTGGATATGATCTTTCGGAATCTTTGAGTAAATCAATATGTTGTCCATAAATACTACCACAAATGGTCCAAGTAAGGTTTAAAGACTCTATTCATGAGATCCATAAAAGTTGTTGGGGTGTTTGTGAGCCCAAAGGGCATCTAAAAACTCATAATGCCCATTACGGGTACGGAACGCATTTTTAGGTATGTCTTTGTCCTTGATCCGGAGTTAATGGTACGCCGAACGAAGGTCTATCTTTAAGAAGGTCCCCGCGCCTCTAAGTTGGTCAAAGAGGTCGCCTATTCTGGACAAAGGGTAACGGTTCTTGACCATTATCTTGTTTAATTCCCTATAGTCTATGCACAACCTCATAGTTCCATCCTTTTTTTTCACGAACAATACCGGGGCTCCCCATAGAGACGTACTGGGTCGGATATACCCCTTTTCTAATAGCTCATCCAGCTGTGTCTTTAACTCCTTAAGTTCCCCCTGGTGCCATTCGATAGGGTGCCTTAGAGATGGGGGTGGCTCCGGGTATCAAATCAATACAAAACTTTACTTCTCTAAGCGGTGGCATACTGGGAATTTCCTCTAGGAATACATTCGGGAATTCCCGCGCTGTTGGAATGTCTTCGAGAGAGGGTTCAACGGCCTCGGTTTTCACTACATTACATAAGAACCCCTCGCATCCTCTTCCTAACAACTTGCGGGCTTTCATTACGGTAATCAGCTTTACTCCAGGTCTTGAGACCTTCCCTCTGTGTACTACTTTCTCCCCATTGGGCCCCCTTAGGGTAATTCTTTGCTTTGGACAGTCTATCTGAGCCTGATATTTTGCTAACCAATCCATTCCCAGGATGACCCCAAAATCAGTCAACTTGAACCTATATAAGTCGGTCAGGAACTCATGCTCATACATCCTAATAGGGCAGTCCTCATATAATTCCTCGCACTTCACACTCTTCCCATTAGGGAGAATCATAGACAATAGATGGGGTGTACGGGTCGGAACTAACCCTAGTGTCTCAACCAGTTTAGCATAAATAAAAGAGTGCATAGCACCCGAATCAAACAAGACATCTACTGGTTGACTTGGATAGAGAATGTACCAATGACAATGTTTGGAGCATCCTCTGCTTCCTCCTTGCACATAACATAAATTCTACCCCTGGTGTTTCGCAGTGGTTGGTTGGCAGGTCGAGCCTGGTTCTGCTAGGGTGCTCAGCCCTGATGATTTGGTTTGGCCACCTGCTCACCCCTATTCTGATATTGGCTGCTATCCCCAATGACTCTGCCCCACTGGGGATGGGGGATGTGGGCAATCCCCTATCTGATGTTGAGGACTCCCACAATGGTAGCACCTCTTAGTCGAGCAGCATTCCGGGCATAGTGTCCCGGCTTGCCACTGGCATTGCAGATCACCCTCGCCCGAGTGTTGGGGTGTTGGGCCCCACATGCATTGTTGTTGGGGTAGGGGTTCCTAGGAGGCCCCTATATGGACCTTGAAGGTGGAAGTTCTCTCATTGATCCCCCTTCCTCTTGATTCTGCATTGTTCGTTGAAGTAGTTGCTTCTTTCCCTCATCGCCCTTTCCATGTTTACCGCGGTGTCATATCGATCCGCATACGATGTGTATTGGCACACTGACATTATCTCCTTGATACCAGGGTTGAGCCTAGCTTTGAAGCGATTCATCTTCAGCCTCTCGTCAGCCATGAAGGCTGGAGCAAAATGGGAGAGCTCCATGAACTTGGAGGCATACTCCAGCACACTCATTCCTCCCTACTACAGCTGCATGAACTCGTCCTATTTTGCCTTCTGAAGGGACACAGGGTAGAAATGGTCCTTGATTAACTCCTTAAAGCTCTTCCAATCGAACCCAGGCTCGTGTTGTCTCTCGCGCACAGTGGCCACCATAGATCGGCCTTGTCCTTCAGGTAGAATATAGCAAAGCCCACCTTCACTCCTCAGGGCATTGGAGAGTATCGAACAACTTATCCATGCCTCAGATCCAATCTTCAAAGGCCTTGGGGTCAAGGGTGTCATCATAGACGGGTGGATTGTGACTTGTGAACCTCTTGAACATATAGGAGTTATCCTCCTCAACCTTATTCTCCTTAGCCTCCATCAGTTTCTACAGGTGCTCGTTTTGTCACTATAGCTGCTCCCATTGTTTCTGCAACAGCTCTAGCAGTAGGAGATTGGTAAACTCTGCTCCCATAGGTGGGGTGGTTTCATCCACTTGACTGCTAGACCCATTCCCATTCCTAGGGCAGAGGGCTTCCAACTGTTCCCTGAAGCTAGACATAGGAATCTCCAAGTTCATAGGGGTCCTTGGAACGGGATAGGGCCCGGTTTGAGATTCGTTGTTTTTTTCGCCATCCTATTCAAGAAATAAGTCGAGTTTAGTTTTTCTCCTAATAGTTTGCGACACACGTACTACTATAGTTCAATATGACATCGTATACTACTGTATCATGCAAAAACTTGACATAGGCTTTTGTTCACAGTCATATCAACTTTGCCACACTCACGTGGTCCAGTCACTTCATCACATGTCTCATACACATTATATTGGCAACACATTCATAGAGCTCACATAATTCATAGATAACGAACATTAGCATCCAGATAACTCAGAAAGGTTCAATCGCATTGATTTAAAGCCATAAACGTTCCACACCAATGTCTTTCATTACATAAATGCTCGACAACTTTATTAGCTTATAGTGGCTTAATAAAAGAATAGAAAGATAAACTAAATAGCACAGTCTTAGAAAGCAAAACTTTTAATCAGCTACTAGCATCTACTGGCCAGGGGCATCCATTAGGCAAGTACCCCGACACATTCTACCACATTTGCCCCACTTCCAGCGAGTAACCTCAGGCTCGAGTTGCTCTCCCACTGGGTCCTCCTTCAGGCTTTCCTCTATCAATTGCTCCTCCTCTGGGCCCTCATCTTCTAGGTGGCCCTCCTTAGGTTCCTCGTCTTCTAAGGGCTCCTCCTCAGGTTCCTCATCTTCTAGGTGCTCTTCCTCAGGGTCTTCTTCTAGGTCCTCCTTCTCCATGGGTTCCTCCTCGGGTTCATACTCAACTGAGGGTTCCTCCGTAGGGTCTTCCTCCTCCATGGGGTCTTCCTCGGGTTTATACTCAACTAAGGGTTCCTTTCTAGGGTCTTCCTCCGTGATACGCTTATCTCCCCGTTCCTCATCCATTGGCCCATTTTTCCATACTGACTCTTCATCCTCAGTATCCTCCTCAACTGGTGGTGGTAGGGTGTCGTCCTCAATGTCAGGGGTGGGAGGTTCATCATAGGGACCAATATCTATGAGGCGGTCCACTAGCCCATTTAAATCCAACCCCATAGACTCCTATTCGCATAAGCAACATTCACCGGCAATATGGAATGGCCTATCCTTAGGGTGAAGCTCCTTAACCCTATAATGCCACAGTGGGTCACTCGAAAGAGCCAAAAGGAAGAGTAAGGCCTGGTTATGTTCAAATCTCAAGTAGTCGTTCGGAATCCCCAATAACCTTTCATGGATAAAAGTCTCAATCCGCTCTAAGTGGCTTTCCAAGCTAACTCCAAGCATCTTTCCCATCCTTTAATAATGGTATTGCCGCCCCATACAACCACAGTGGCGAGTTCCATTCATCCTATACATTAATGGGTCCACATCAGATACATGATCATAAATAAACAAGCATATACAGACATGCCTCGTTTTGCCCGTTCTACACTCACGCTCCGAGTAGCCCTTCGGTCTACAAGGTTTTCAGATTTTTCATTTCTAATTTTAATCTTTTAGGTGAGTCTGCAGGTGAGTCAACCTGAGCTCTGATACCACTTTGTAACACCCCGAATTTCTACTTCATTCTTTATTACTAATATGCCGCAGAAAAACCTAAAAGGGGTGTTATCGCGCGTATTTTCTTCATGGAAATACTAGGCTGAGTATCAACCAAAACATTAATGAAAAAGATTCTTCGAATAATACCTCAGTTTAGAGATTCCAACTATAATTATTGCAACGATTAAGCTAAAATAAAACCCATTAAAAGTAGTTTCCCAAAACAACTACTTTCATCCAAACTATAACTTAAACGACGAAGCCTCACTCTAACTGTGGGGCCCCACTCCCATACGCGTGCACTTCAACTGAAAACTTAACATTTTATAAAAATGAGATAAAATTAATAGCAAACACCCCCAACAGTAAAGGTACGCACACAAATTCATTTTAAAATATTTTAGGGGTGGGGGAAAACACACAAGCGATTCAGAGCATCCACATTCTTACAATAGCCATTAAGTACTCCCCGCTTAATCAGTTTCAGTTTTTCAAGGGTGAGCGACCCCACGGGGTTTCATGGCCTACACTTAGGTCGAGAGCAGTCGCTTAACTATAACCTGGTCTACCGTCACTCGGACGGTTACCGCTTAACTAATCCTAGCCTACCATCTCGATGGACAGTTATCGCTAGCCTAGCTCACGCTCGTCCATAAGGAGGCACGTGGCCGCTCACATGCATGCACTATACCCGGGGAAGGCTAAAGGCCTTCGAAACACAAAATGAATCAATTTCCTCAACCTCACCCATTCAGTCGATCATGACATGTTCACATTAATAATGTCCTTTAGTCCACATACTCATTGCAAGCGCGACCCATTCTGATCTCAAATATTCAGTTTTATTTGCAACTCAACCAACCTCAACCCACACATTCACTAATTTAGTAAAATAGTGTAGTTGCAGTTCCTAAAGAGAAATCTCATCACACATACACGGTACAAACACCAAACCTTCACACAACACGTACAAATAATTCTTCAATCGTAAGCACAATTCACATTTTTGAAGCACATTCGGGGAAGGGTTAGGGCATGCTTATTACCTAGGAGCTCGTAACTTATGGGCTCGGTTTCCCTTAGCTTGACCTAGATATTTGCACTTGGGTTCAAACAACACCTGTATTTTAGCCCCCACCTGTACGAAACACATCCCCTCCCTATCCTTAGCCTAGAATGATTTTTCTACGATTTTTGGATCACTTTAGGAAATTCTAGTCATAGCCAGTCCTGGTTCCAGTTTCAGTCAGAATCTGGATTCAATTTCCAAAATCCATATCTCGGGTTTTTGATGTCGAAACTCAAAGTTCTTGCCCATTATAGAAAGTTTAGTCCATCCCTACAATTTCTATGTTCGGTGTTTTCCCAAAATCTATCCAACACTAGGTCAATTTTCTCAAAGAACCTACGCTGTCACTAGCTACCCAGATCTGGGCAATCCTCTGTAAATCGATCATAACTCACCTAATACAACTCCGATTTCCTTGATTCAAAAACCAGATTACTCAGCACATCCTATCTACCATAAAACTTTTGTGATTTTTGGACTGATATACCATTGTAGGTTGAATTTTAAAAACGAGGTCTGCTCTAGCCTCCCATCAGAGGCATTCTGCCTAATTATTCTACTTTCCGAAGGGGGTCTTTTTAGTCCACACTAGCACCATGTCGAGTCACACGTCTACCCACATACATCCTATCGATTTCTAAGCCCTCACCAACCCAAGTCAAGCAAAAGATCAAAATTTTATTCAAACCAATATCAAAACATCATCATTAAACTCACATTGATCGGGGTTTGAGAAGGAAGATGATTCAACCGTCACCCACTTCGGTTATAAATCTGAAAATTGATAAAACATGAACCAAAAGTTGCAAATTCATACTCTTGAATTGAAAGGACCAATAAACAATGAAAAAGACTCTTCTTTTATTTCCTTTTTCTATTGGTGTGCATGAAAGGTGCATGGGAGGAGGGTTATGCATCCAAGATATACTAAAGTAAGGAGGGAGAGGGAGAATGTGGTGGTGGCAGCGGCTGTGTGGCAGAGGCCGTGGTGGTGCACGCAATTGGTGGTTGCAACGCCTAAGAGAGCGAAGAGATAGAGGGAGAATGAGAGAGGAAGAGAGAGAAAATCGTGAGGGGGGGAAGTGTCATGACTAGGGTTCAAGAGAGGAAGAGGGAGAAGAGAGTGGGGGTGGGGGCCGACTACATTAAAAAAAGAGAGAGAGAGAGAGACTAGGGTTAGGGTGTTTTAGGAGGGAAAAGAATTATTCAAAAAAATATATTTATTTCCTTCAAAAAAACAAAAATTAGACCTTCTTCCCTTTCTGAAGTAAAAAGGAGTTAAAAACTAAAAGATTTTGCGTTGACTTGGATTGATTTAAGTCATAAGGCCTAGGTCGGTCCATGCTAAATATAACTCATCCGGAAAGTGAATTTTCGGGGTTTTACATACTACCCCTGCTGAGAAAGTTTCGTCCCCGAAACTTCAATGATGTACGCCAACACAATAGTTTATAAATATGAATTTTCAGGGTTTTACACACAAAGATTTCCACCATCCATTGAGCGCATGAGAGCCCATGTATACCCAAAGGCCCTTATTTGTATGTCTAACCCACTGCAAGTAATATAATCGCACACAATTTTAATTTAAGAGTCCAAGCATTAACATACCTATTATGATATAGGGAGTCCACAAACATCAACTACGAAGTTCCAAGACAACGTAGCGAAGAGTTGAGAAAAACCTAGAATTGAGATTTTACCACTTACAATGTGTAGGCTGATATCGAGTTGTCCCCTCTCATCAAAAAGTTGTGGTGTCATCAATGAAACCATATGGGCTATGGGACTAGGTTAAGATTCAGAGTCCTTAAGAAAATTTTGTACAACATTGCGGTGGATGGTAACCAATTTGGTTACATATGAAATTTGAAAAGGAAGACACTATTGTCGATATTTGAGAGAATGAGGAAGAACTTGTCAATTTGGGCTAGAGGACTTTATTCATATGCGTTATTCGGAAAGCAAGGGATACTAACAAAATGTGGCATAGTGAAATGAAGAAGGATACTAAGGATGATAGAGATAGAACGAAACAAAGTAAATAAGTGCAGTCCAAGGACTCTGAAGTATGGGGTTACAAACATTGAATAGAATAGATCAAGGACATTGAGCAGAAAGCAAAGTGTTGAAAATAGAGGAAATTTTGTTTGTTAATGATATTCACCCAAGCAACCTAGGCTAGTCACTGTCCAAGGACTCACTCCTTGGGATTGAATCAATTGTATTGATTCCCACGAGATTACATGTCCAAGTGTCCATCCAAGAACCTAGACGAAACACCCCTCAAGTCACAATTGAAATTATTTCATCTAAGACTGCTCGTATATACAACATCCTTCTTACTTACAAGCTGAGTTCTCCCAACTCCCTTGCCTGATAAGGGGCACCCTCCAAGTGGCACTAGGAGTAATTTTACCTAAGATACCCCTTAGGGAGGTCAATATTCTTGTTGACCCTCTTATTTATAAGAAAACACTCACATCTCTCTTATTTCATGAGGATTACAATGAGTACAATAAGATTTGCAATATAATCTCACTTGTAACACTTAGAATTCTCTTTACTGCCATGAATTTCTAACTTGCATGTTTATGATTGCCAAAGAGTAATCTTGCATTAGTGACATTTATTAGGTCATAATATTGTAAAATAATATATGAAATTAACCATAATTTGGCATCGTACTATGCTAACATTAAAATAGATGATTTTTGTCATAAATTAATAATTACACAACATTATGCAATTTTTCATATTTGATCAAGTTGATGATTGTTTTCAAAAATTCATTCAAGCACTTTTTGAGTTGCCAACTTTTTATAACATTGATTTGGGTGATCCTTTAACATGCTTCTCATGTCCCTTAACCGAAGATGTTCAACAACATTAAACGTGTAGCTTTAAATCTTTAAGCATGCAGTGGCTTGGGAGCTTGACATGCTATTCACTTATGTTCATGTAAATATATAAGTGAGATTTAAGCAACTAGACATATATAATCTAATGTACCTTAAACTCAAAACATGTGTGCACTTTGACACATAACTCATGCAAGGCATAAGGATTATAATGTGCTTATTATATATTCACACATATGTATGTTCCAACAAGGTTTGACTTACGTCAAAGATATATACCAAAACATATATTTCAAAGCTTTGTAAGTAAAGAATATCAGGTATGATCTCAATTCTTTTCTTTATCTCAATAAATATGATCAAACCTATCTTTTACATAAGATTAGCACATAATTAATTTAATTATTATTTAATCAACTAACCAATCATATAAGCATGTCCGAACCATATGAAGAAGATCCATGTTAAGCCCCCTTAATCTATGTCTAACACAAAACGACTTTGGATGCATGCAAAGGTCAAATCACTTTGAGTTCAACTCAAAGCTTAGTATAAATTCAATCCTTTCAAGCTTAATCAATCATATAATGATTTTAAGCAACACAATTATATTGTAAGGGAACACTTTAGAGCTATACATAGAAAGTCTATACTTTAAAGGTATAATAGCTCAAGTTATTTTAGCTAGAGTTGGAAAACGAGTCGAGTCGGGTTGACCTATTTAATAAACAGGTCAATTTTATGTCAGGGTTAAAAATAGCATAAATTTGCTCAAAATTGAAAAATAACATGTTTTAACGCTAGAAGGAAAAATCATGTTGATTTCAGGTCGAAATTGGTTCAGTTTGGGTTAGGTTAGGGTCGACTTTTTCTTAGTAACTTCGGGTCGCGTTCGTGTTGTGTTATTGTATTGGGTCATACTTTTCCAACTGTAATTTTAGCTTATGACAAGATAGGTATATGATAAAATCATTTCACTCTTGAGCACATATCAATGTCCAAGAAATTCTAAGCAAAATATATGTGGTTGTTTATATTAGTGCTTGTAAGGGTAAGACTACTTATATCTACCTCTCCCAATTCTCGTTAACGCAGGACCCACATTGATAGTAGTATTAATTGTGGTTCTATTTTGTCATCTTACATAACATTACTCTCAATTGGTTTGGCATCATCAAAATCGATATTACACTGTACTTAATAAATGATGTTAGGGTAATTGGTTCGGTGAAATCAGAAACAAGATTGTATCAAGAAGGGGCATCTTAGCTTGTCTATTTTCTTGAGGTGAAAGTTTTTTTTTTTTTTGAGAATTTGAATTCTAATCGACTGAGAATTAGAAAGTACAAAAAGATATACACTTGCATTCCAAATCTCTATCATGTTCTTTATACCATGCATACAATGTTACTTAATTTTGTTCAATCTTATGCAAGCCATAGATTGTTGGATTTTTGAATGGAAATGATGCACTAATCCCAACAAAATATTGATACAAAAGAATTCTACAACTAATATACCTTTAACTTGAACCCAAAAAAAAAATAATGATTTGAGGCCTTCTCTAAAATGACAAAATGTTAATGGAACATGTCCAACAATTCTTGCACTGATATGGCTAAATTTGAAGGGCTGTGTTGCAGAATCTGATCTTATCTGGCTCTAATTCCCCTCCCCCCCTTCCATTGTTTTCTTTTTTTTTGGGGGGGGGGGGGGGTTTGTGGGGGATCTCGCATTGTTGATCAGCAATTCAGCATAAAAAATATTTGGGAAAAAGGGGTAAAACTCAAGGCTCACGCTAGTGAAACAATTTTGTGTCACGGTCTCAAAGGGTTCAAAGCCCAGCCTTTTTTTCAACAGGGGCTGCGCTACGTTGGCATCTGCAACTCAATTTGTCATTCATTCTCTCTCCTTTCCCTTTGTCCTAATAAAAACCCTAATCCACCCAAAACCCTCCTCTGTCTCTCTCTCTCCCCAACCCCACATTAGCCACCACCCGTTACTCTCTCTCTTTCACACTCTGTAATTCTTCTTTCCCTCGCAGATTCTATCTTTACTGTTGTTCTTGGTGGGTATAGTATTGACTGTGATCGCTACTTACCCACTTTCCGAAGCCCACAGATTCCCTGATCAATGAAGCTTGTTCTGCATTCAAATTTTCCCTTCCGTCCACCATCCATTAACGCTTCTTGAAATGCATATTTGTTTAATTCTCTGAAAGTTTTCTTGGTTTTTTCAAACTTTTGTGAGGAAGGAATAAAATTTTCCGGGGGGTTTTGTGTGATTAACAAGTTAAGGTTTCGGCTGGGATTGAAGTGATGGCTATGGCGGAGAATGAGAGTGGGGATGAGCGAAAGGAGGTCAATGTGAGTATGGAAAGTGATGCTGGGCCGAAGTCTCCATGGAATAGGCCTGTAGATAAGGGGGCTGATGCCCCTGTAATGGGTGCTGCTTCTTGGCCTGCTCTATCTGTCACTCAGCGGCCCAAGAACGTTGAGGCCGCTTCGAAGCCTCAGATGGCAGCTTCTGAGGGGACTAATTCTGGTGGACAGCAGCTCATTTCGGCAAATGACCAGGTGATTCAATACAGTAGCTTTGTTGGTGATGCTTCTTTTGATGCTCCTTTTGCTTTGTTAGTCTCTATTCATAGGTGATGGATTCTCAGAATGTGGATTGTTCATTTTGTGATTCATGGACCCTTGGGTGGAAGTTGCCAGATTTATATGTTGAAATTGAAAGATATTACCCATGTATTGATTTTTGATGAATTTGGTTTTTGTCGACTTTGTGTTTTCAGGGTTATTCTGAGGTTGTTATCCATTATCAGTTTCCTCTTTAAATGGCACGATTGATTTGTACAGTTTTAGATCTTGCCCTGTGATACCAGGAGCCAATTCGGAGCCAATTAAGTGAAGTTTCATAATAATTATGGCCATTGGAGAGACATGTATTTTGTTACAAGGAAAGAGAAACTTTTGGCCTGTTCAGTTAAAGCTTCTTTCCGAGGCATGAATAATTTAAATAAGCAACAATCTGTCAATGTGCATCCCACCAAAGTGAAGTTTGGGGAGATCTAGGTATATGGAGTTTTAGCCTTGGAAAGGGATAATGTTGTTCCCAGCATGCAGAAATTTGGATGTTAAGTAAATAGGTATCCTCTGATAACTTAATCTTTATAAAGTGCAAAATTAGCCTGTGATCTTAAAAACATACACAACAGGCCAATGCTTGAAACCTCCCTCTTCTCTGCCTCGGCCGGCCCCCCCCCCAAATTAAAAAAATGAAAATAATGTGGCCTAACCTTCAAAGGTAGGCTGCCTTTTAAGTTTGAATGGTGGTGAAGAAGTTGAGGTTCAGTTGCTTTCTGTTGGGGAGAGTTTAACATTTGTAGTCATTCATTAGGAGTACTCCATTGTCCGTTGTGTATCAGCTGAGTTGGTGAGTATTCAGCTGTGTGTAGTGTGTTTGGACTGAAATGTTTCTTCTATTCAGTGACTATATATCTTGCTGTACTTTACATTGAGGCTTGCTGGGTTTCACCTCAATGGGAGGGATATTCGGTTACTAGGAGAACTAGATAAGCAGATAGTTCTGTTCATTTTAGCATTAGGCCCTGTTCTTTACGCGTGGAATTCTAGTTTTTGTGTTTAATTTCCTCTACAATTGGATTTGGAATTTTCGTTTTGCTATGTTTAGTTTCATCTACAATCTGTACAAATGTGGAGGAGTATGCAGAAATAAGGTGATAATCAAGTTCTTGAATTTGAAATACGAAATCTTGAGAAATTTTGGTTTGGGCTGGCAGTTCATTCAGTTGAATGTAGACTAGAGCCACTTTTGACTATGCAATACTTTGTTCATTGATAACTCCAGATTCTTTCAGTTCCATGTGAAGATCATTTCCTTCATGATTATGTTCACCTACTCTGCCAATATGAAATCTTGATAAATTGAAGTTTCTAATTTGAAACCACATAATATAACATGTAATGACAGAGATCTGTGTTATTATGGACTTACATTTTATTTTTTAAATTATGATTGTAGAAATTTATAATATCTCTTTATTTATATGCCCTTTTCTCGTCAATCATTGTTTTTAGTGCTTCAGGAGGCTTTATTGTGTTTGTAGCTGGAACCCATTCTAAGAAAACACTTTGGTCAATTGGAAGATTATTTTTGAGCCTGGAAAAATTAAGGGTGATGGAATTTAGGTATTTAGTGAGCAAAATCATGATCTATTCGTTCTTTTAGAGTTGCAATCTTAAAAAATACAAAGTGATTTTAATGTATCGAACCTTGATTGTAGGATATACAATTTATGAGAGATGGAAAATTGCAAAATTGATAAATTGAGTTTTTAAGGATAAATAGTTGCAAATATCTGATCAAATGAGGTTGAAATAACTATTTATAAATTAATATATGGAATCTAGCAATGAACTAAAAATGCTGAGAAATCTGGAGAAAGAAATAAGAAAAATATGGAGAATCTGTAATATGTCGAAATTTTGAGAAACCCGGATGAATGTGTAGAAATATCGATAAATATGTCGGAATATGAAATTTGAAGAAATTAAGGTGAAAAGAAGCGGCCTTCGGTCCAATATCATTTGCTTACAGAAACATTACTACAAGGGATTTTCTAGTGGATCATGATGTGAAGTTCTTAGGGTACCTCATTTTGAATTGAGTTCTTTATCCTTTTACAGTTTTACTACTAGTTGACTTAGTCTTGTACGATGAGATCAACAATGGAGAGGGTCTGTGGTTGGGTTTGTTCTCTCCTTTTCTTTGTAGTATTCATTTTCTAATATAATTTGAACACCAAACTGATGTGAAGTGATATGATGATGATGTGGCTGTTGAATATGCATAATAGCAAATAATGCACCAATTGATGACGGCGTTGTTTTGTGCCGAACCATATCTGCCTATGTAGAGTGTTCTTCTCTTGGTACAAATAGGGGTGTAAATGAGTCGAGCCAAACTCTAGCCGACCAAGCTCGGGCTTGGCACGGTCAGCTAAAAGCTCGGCAAGCTTAAAGTTTAGGATTGGCCTCAGGCTTGGATGCAATGCTTGGCTTGGAGCTCAGCTTGGTATCCTTTTATTGTTTGTTTTTGGCCGCCCTGAGTTAAGCTCGGTCAGTTAAAAGCTCGGGTCGGGTCCGCGAGTATAAAGTTTAGGATCGGCCTCAGGCTTGGTTGCACAATGCTTGGCTTGGAGCTCGGCTCAGCTCGGCTCGGTATCCTTTTATTTTTTGTGTTTGGTTAAAAGGTTTCCAAATTTAAGGCTAAAGCCACGCTAAATTCTAGATTTTTGCATTGGGTTCAAGAAATAAACATTAGAATAAAATTTCGTTGATTCTAACGGTAATTTTGTACTTTTGTATGCAAGCACATCAGGAAAAAAAAAACTAATTGGGCTCAACCAAGCTGAGCTAGCTCAGGGTTGGCTCGGCATGCTTTCAAGCGGCTCGAGCTCAATTTGATTCGGGCCGAGCCAAACCTGAGGGCCTGACGAGCTGGCTCAGTTTCATTACAACCCTTCGTACAAAGCAATATAAATTGAGGATGCTCCTGTTTTTTTAACAGATAGCATGTCTAAGTATAATAAAGAAAGTGGTGAACAGTATGCTTCCCCTCTCCCCCCCCCCTCCCCGGGGGGCCAAAAAAAAGCATGATAAGTATGTTAAACTTACACATTGTATCTGTTTCTATTGCATTGTGGAAAAATGTGCTTCTGTGCCGTACCTTTCTCATGTGATATGGTCAGGTGTGATTAACATGGAAGATAACAGCTGGTTGACAAATGCATACTTCACTTGTGTGATACGCGATTTGTGTTCTGTAGGCATCATCTGGACCACAGAAAAATTCAAATTCTTCACATAAGCATGGGCAAAGCCGTCACAATAAATCTGGATCAAAGCGCCATCCAAATGGTATGCCCCCATTCCCTGTTCCTGTACCATATTATCAGCCAATGCCGCCGCATGTCTTCCCTTCCATGGTTCCTTCTCCTGTTCCGCTTCCCGGCTTTGGCTACCATCCATTTCCTCCTCCTTTCCCTGGTCCTGAGAATCATATGGCCAAGACGGGAAGTGAAACTCCTATGCAAGCTTTGGGTCCACCTGTTCATGGCATTGATGCCAATAGAAACCTCCAGCCATCACCTAGAGGAGATACTAATGTTAATGGTCCCAACCACTCCAGCAGAAGACCCAGTGTCCCTGAAGCTGGTGCTCAACCTTACCCTGCCTGGCCGTATCCACGAACATTTGGCCCTAGGGACATCTTACCGAACCCAGCCATGCCAAGGGGTTTTGTACGACCTCCTGTTTTTGGGCCAGCCCCAGCATTTGTAGGTGGACCTAGCATCCCAGGTAACATTCTTTCTGAACTTAATACATCTTATTATGTTGAAATTCATGAAATTCCTGCATGAGTTAAGAGTTACCAGTTCAATAATTTATATTGGATGCATGTTATGATTCTGTGGGTGCACTAATTGTTTGATGACTAGTACTGCCTTTACTAATTACTTGACATTTCTTGTGATGTATATTTTTATTGTTCCTCTTTTCTATTTGATGCCCTTAAGTTTAATCGATAACTTATTACTGCATTCAACTGCACAGGCCCTGTGCCAATGTACTATGTTTCTGCTGGTCCTCCTGGTTCTGTTAGGGCAGCTTTTCCGCCACGCTTTGGTCCGCATCCTATGAATCCTTGGGTTCCGATGCTACCACCGGAGATGCTATCATTAAGGGATAATATTCTGAAGCAGATTGAGTACTACTTCAGGTAACTCCTGTTGATTATTTTTGACTCTTTAACTTCTGCGTAATGCTTGTAGATATTGAAGAAATGGTGAAAAGAAATGTGTAGTTGATTGGATTTCATGGGCAGTTTCTAGGATGTAGAGCTGTAAGATGTTCTTTTCATAGTTATTCTCTTGCGAAATATAATGGTACTTGTACATATGTTGTTTTCATATGTTTTACATTTAAAGTCTCCCCACCAAAGAAACCTCTCGTTCAGAATAAAAGGAAGCATCATTAGCAAGTGGGATGCTACTTTCAGTAACCCCTTCCGTTCTATATACCTTTCTTATGAATGAATTTATCATATATGTGTGTGTGTGTGTGTGTGTGTGTACATATGCATATATTTATGTACATATACATATGTACATATATATATATATATATATATATATATATATATATATATACATACATACA
>JACYFF010031955.1:51909983-51930351 GCA_017589665.1 Selenicereus undatus | reverse complement strand
TTACCCTTTTAAAATCATCTATATCTGTATCTATATCTCTACCTATATATAGACCCTCTTTCATCAGAAGGAAATTTCTTACTGTGGTTGTTTTTGTGCCTTGGCAGTGATGAGAATTTGCAGACTGACCATTACTTGATTTCTCAAATGAACGATGAAGGATGGGTTCCTGTATCTGTCATTGCTGATTTTAAAAGGGTAATATGTTTCGGATTGTCTTCGCGGGAGTTCTACAGCATGTATTCTCAATTGTTTCTCAGATCTTGTTCTGCACAGATATCATGCTGTGGCCTTTTCTACTGACAAATTAAATGGTATATGTGATGTCATGCCTATTCATTGTGTTGGCAGGTATATCCTAACTAGTGCTGTCATCTTCTATATGTTGTAGGTTAAAAGAATGAGTACAGACATAACATTCATTCTGTATGCACTTCAGAGTTCTGAAGCTGTGGAAGTGCAGGTCCATAGTTTCGTTGTTCTTGTATTAAGTTTTGTTTGGATAGTTATTTGATGTTTATAATGTCAATCTAATTGTTTCTTGATTTGCCAACTTTCCATCATAGTTTACTTTTCTAATGAGCTGTGCTTTGAACAGGGTGATAAGGTAAGGAAACGTGACAATTGGTCAAAGTATGTCGTACCTTCTTCCAAGGATCAAAATACAGGCATAGTAGCTGGCAACATCCAGGATGAGCAATTCAATGAATGGAAAAAAGAGGGTACATGTGCAGCAGCCACGATCTGCTCTTCAAATAGTGATAACTTGGTTGAGCTGTCAGCAAATAGGGAAAGCTTGGAGGCTCAAAATAATACCAGAGCTCATAGCAGTGTTGAGATGGATGTATGCCACAGTGACAAGGACTCGCCAAATGGTAAACTAAGTTCCCAATCAAGTATCATACATTTGGACCAGAAGATCGAAAGGAGTGTTCCTTTTGAGGACCAATCAAAAATGACTGAAGCAAATGCTGGGGCTCATCAAAATGACATGATTGAATTGCCATCTGAGTCAATTAGAAAGCTTGATGACATTTCACATGATTTTGCCAGCACTTTCATGCTTGATGAAGAGTTGGAACTGGAGCAGAAAACGGCTAAGGACATTCATAATCCGTTTAGAAGGTGTATTTCTTAATTTGGCTGAACTTTCTCTGTGTACAGCGTTCTTTATTTGTTATGCTGCTTTTCATGCAAGTTTCTGATAGCCTCATGGTAGTTTAATGATCTAAAAGTGAGATCAGGGTCAAATCATAGTTCAAACAAATGCTTTCAATGGTTGGATCTTAGAAGAAATGTCACAGCAGTTTGTCTGATTGTGCATATTTTTCTTTGAATGTGCATACTTCATGAAATAAAAGTAGTGTGCTAATGTATTCATGTTCTCTCATCTAAACAAACGGATAGTTGTGGCTTTCTGAAATTAATTGTCTATAAGTGTTCAGGGGTGGAGTGTGTCGAGGTTTCCACTTGGGAAGGAAAAGTTGGTTTTGGGACATGATGCAACCTTAATAGAGTGCATGGTACTGGGATGGTTAGGGAAGTGTATCGAGTTCTGTATAACATGGTTGGGAAATATTTAATTCTTCCTAGGAGATTCACTTGCCATGGAAATGCTTGTACCTTTTGATCCCATTGCTGTGCAGTTCCTCAATTTTGCTGGCCTCTGATATGCTTCCTTCAGTCATTGATTGACTGATATTCGTTCCATCATTGTATCCAGTTGTCTGGATTTGTATATATTAAAAAGTTGCCTTCTAGACGACTTTGTCGCGTTCCTTGTTATCTTTCCTTGCCTTCCGTGAGGGTTAAATTTGAGATATGTGCGGTGGCAAGAAAGCAGGTTCAATTTATCGAAACATTCCAATATACTGGCTTGTCATTTAGTGGCTAAGGTATTTCTTGCTTCTAGCTGTTCTAGCAGTTAGCTTCATGCTTACTATGAATGTCACGCAAGTGCAATCTATCAGTTTATGTTTTCTGGAAAATGTTGCTGCATTTCTTCTGCTGATCACTTTTATTGTAATTGCTGTATTTGACTGGTTTTTATGCATTGATATGGGTCCAATGCTTGAAAGGATTGAGGATGAAGATGACGAGGTAGTGGCCAATGATCAAGATGTTGAGAGACTTGTAATTGTCACTCAGGTGTGGCTCTATAATCATTGTTTGTTACCGATCTGCTGTTTTTCTTTTGCTGTAACACTCTGCAACAACTGTTCCCATGGGTTTTAGGGAGTTCAACAACTTTGCAGTTTTACATTAACTAGTTCTGCTTGGTAAAAGTATTTTTTGGTTTTGGGGGGGTGGGGGGGGGATAGACCAGTGAAGCAGTTTGCAGCGAATGAGATGAATGTAGAACACAGCATACTAGTTCTGAACCTGTGCCAAAAAAGGGCAGTAAAAGTGGGTAATTGTAGTTGTTTAATTGAATGAGGAGGAGCGAGAGTGATAGAATCATGATTAATAACTAATGCTTCAATCATGAAATTAGGTGTTAGAGACCCATTTGGAAAGTGAGATTTAATCCTATTTTCACTGTCAATTTACTGCAGTTTTACTTTAAAATCCTTCTCAGGTCTGCAGTGTTCTAATATCCTAATTTTGCTTGAGTTGATACTTGATAGTGGGAACGTTATTCTCCATTTTTGTCCTTGTGTCTTTCCCTATGAAGTAGCTTTCTCCTGACTTCAAGGTTATCAAAACTAGATTTGATGAGACCAGCAGATGCGACCAGGAGCTGGGGCGTAATACAATGAGGGTATTGGAACAACTGAACAACCTTACAGAGCACTGGTCAAACCCCAGCCAACCTAGTTAGGCCTTTACCCAGCCTAACTGCAGTTGGACCAGATGTTCCTTATTTTAAGTACAAAATGAACTCGTCAACTTCACCACAGGTGCGCGCGGGCGCGAGAGAGAGAGAGAGAGAGAGTGTGATTTGAGAAACTTGATAAAATTTGGCAATGGTGATCACCCAGGTGCTGTATAACTGATGTCAAATTATCAAAGATTCTCAATGACCTAGATAACATAAAAGCCCTATATCTATATTGGGTTTAAATTGCAGTAGCCCACATTGTCAGCCTATCGTTTTCCTCCTCTGTCCCTTGGCCTGCGACTTGGCTCATACACGGGTTCCACCTTCGCCTTTTATCTTTTCTCCATCACAACACTATTCCTATTCTTTATTTCTTGTTACAATTTAATTTTGATATTTATTTTTTATTCAGAAAATATAGTAGTTGTTTTATTATGAACACACAAATATTTACGTAAGTCTAACATTTATATCAAGGGATCAGAAAATCGCTAAATTTCTGAAATCTGGTCAACTGGTCCAATCTGAGTCAACAGGTTCAACCAGTTTCCAATCCAATTCAACCCATCCAATTGTTTAGCCGATCGACCCACTTCCTTGACTGTTTCTCTCACTGGTCTGGTTCTGGCAGTCCTGCCTAACTTTGACAGCCTTACAAAACACTGAATTGAGCTTTCCGTCGCACCTGAAACAATTTGGGCACTCCCCACACCATTGCAAGAACTTGCTGCCTGTCTTCTATGATCGTTTGGATGACAATGCTATCAGTAGAAGGGTTGGAGTACCAATCTTAGTATAAGATTTTCTCTGCTAGAGTTGCCACAATTTGTTGGCATGCTAAGTTTGGGTTGACTCCTAGAACAAGGTCTCAATTTTTTTTTTTAAGAAAAAAAAGATTTGAAGAGCTGGGTATCCTAGACCAGCTAACATATGTTTGATTTAACGTAAGTTGTAGCATGTGTTCCGGTCAGGTTACCCCCCGCCCCAAAAAAAAGGAGTAAATGTCAGAAGCCAAAAGAAAAAAGGAAATAAAAATAAATTTGTAAACTTGACTGTGTGGCATGGGGTAAAATCTGGATGTCTATGACAGCTGAGTTGCTGGTTCAAGACCTTTGGATAGCTGCCTATGCAAATTGTGTTTATTTTTGCTTTTTTTTTTTTGCCATCGTCCACTTCCTTCTTTTTGGGGCAAAGTTTAGTTTTCTTTCTATTTTTCTAATTCCCGCATTATTTTGTTGGAGGGAGAAAATTTCTTTATTTCCTTTTCCTTTTCCTCCTTTTCTCTTTTCTCTTTTAAATTTTGGCTTGATAACCCTTTCTTCTGATTTCTTGTCTTTTCATGTTTAGGGGAGATTCTGTATTATGCATTGGTGCATGTGTTTCTTAGTTGTCCTTGGATTCCTTTCGATGGAGTGATATTTTGTGAACAGTTTTTAAATCAAAGTATAGGGAAATGAGAGTCTATGTAATTTTGCCTGTCAAAAGTAAGGGGGTTGCATTGGACTCCCACACCCTGCCTTGTCTTTTGGGCACGGATTTGCTTTGATTTTGGTAAAGTTTTTGGATGATAGTTAACTTCCAAGATGAAATTTGAAACTTTCGGGGGTATTTTAAAAAGCTTTATGTCTTTTGGGTTGACATGGACCGTTAAAAGTTTGCAGAGGTTTTTCCTAAATTGCTGTTGGGCCTTTTTAAAATATCTATCTAGTAAGGTGTTAGGGGTGACTAATCAGCTTTTAAGGGCACGTTTAAAAAACTTTGGGGTGATCTTTTGGTTAATTTGTACGGATTTTGAATGATTCATACACTATTTTGGTGTCTAATAAGCCTAGAGATCGATTAACAAAATTTTTTTGGGCAATTTTTGGGAATAATTTGGATGAGCTACAAATCTTTCAAAACCTTGCATAAGAAATTGTATTTTCCTAACAGGGGGCTCACTTTTTCATTAAAAGATGAGATGATTTGTGAAAATTTTCATGTTGGCTAACTCTTTTGTCCGACTTTTTGTTATTTTCTTCCTATGACTAATTATAATTTGGATGACAAGTATCTTCACATGATTAGTTGCAGCTTTGTTTGATGGGTTTGATGGCTTTTTATGGTTGGTTTTACTGCATGTCCTTATGACTTCTTTCTCACCTTTTCTGGTTTCTTGCAAGAATTTTTCATTTAACTCCAATGCATTGGTCAATAGCCCCTCCTATGGCAAAAGTACTGGGTTCAAAGCTCCACCTTTGAACATTATCATAACTTACTCAAGATCTAAATTCAAGTTATGAATTTATTCCCGTATTCTGTAACTTCAACAGGGGAATATTATTTTCAAGTGTAAGCATTCTATATGCTAAAAATGGCTTTAGAATGTGGAGCGTTTCTAGGGAATTGCCTTTGTTTCTTCCAGTTACCCCCCCCCCCAAACTAACATAATGGATGTTGCGGCATGATTTTAGACCCAACTAACAAAATGGCTTCCCGCATAGGGTTCTCTACCATGATGGCTTCATTTGTTGCCATGCTTAAAGGATAACTGAGAGAGATGCTTTGCAGATTGCCAATTCGGCAAGGTCATGGTGTCAAGATCGGTGAGTGAGATTAAAAAAAGAAGACAAGAAAATTTCATCAAGAATCTTTTTTGGGGATACTGAGAAGATTTGCTCTTCTTCTTTTGATGTGGCTGAGTCTGTGGATGGTTTGCAGCGTGGCTGTATACAGTCTGTTGTAGGATGCTAGCTATGCGTCCAACCTTTTGATATCTATATTATTTATATGTACTTTTTCCTTATCCAAAAAAAAAGAAAAAGAAAAAAGATTGGTGAGTGAGAGTCCTAACATCAACTCTTCATGGTGGGCAGCTACAAATCCCTAACTTTCTGGGCTCCAATACAGGGAAGCGCCAAATCTCTTTCTAACTAAAAAAGAAAATGGAAAAATCCAAATTGATCGTGCTGAAAACCCAGGTTTCCGCAAGGAGTGATTTTAACCATTTTGTCTTCTCCCCTGATTTTCAGGCTTAAGCACACATGATTGGGACTCATGAAGCTTGGTTAGCTATACCTTAGAGTAGACTTCTAATTCTTGTCAGGTCACATCAGTTAATCAAATTGTGAATGCCCACGGCTGGACCGACCAGAAGACCACATTATACTTTCAGTCTGTCTGGTTCCTACTTCCTAATGTTTCCACCTGTTTTACTTTTGCAACCTGATTAATTGTTTATGTTTCACTGAGCTGGTGCATCGGCCACTATTCCCTGACAGTCCTCAATTTATCTGTATGCAGTTCTGTCTTTGTCTATTATACTGACAGCTGCATATATTACATGCAGGTTTTTGAGGGAAAGTCACCTGCATTATTGCATTTTGCTATTACAATTTTTTTAGGGGGGCTTTGTTTTTGGGTTGGGGGGGGGGGTGTTGTCAACTCTTCTTAATTCATTCATGTGTGCTTTGCTGGAATCATGATTTCACTGTTTGTGATTGTGGTGGGTAGGACACTTATCCCTCTGTTGAGTCAACTTTGACAGTTGCTTCTTTGTTACTCTGCAGAATAGCAGTATCCTTGGACATGGCACTAAAGTTCAAGAATCCAAAACGATCTCTAATGAGCTGGCATCTGCAATCAATGATGGCCTTTACTTCTATGAACAGGTTGGTTCTTACATAATGCCTAAGCCACATCTGTCTTATTTTCACATTGTTGTTCTGCTTGGACTATGCCTCCTATCACCAATTGCTCCCTTTTTCCTATAAAATCTTTCAATTTGGTGCCTTAGATGTTGTGGAATCAGTTAACTTTTAGATATTGTTTCTCTATTTATTTTTTTCCCTTAGCAGTGGCCTCTCTGGGGCCCGTCACTTGCTGGGGCACTTTGCTAGAGGGTGATGTAAAGGGGGAGGCCGAACTCTGATGGCACCATGATTTTAACCCCACTTTTTGATGTGCAAGGTGGGTCAAATGCCGCTGGAGCGTGCATTTTGTGGTCACATTTGTAAGCTTAACTGTCCATTTGTCCTAAAGATCCTTCCCTAATCTCTAGTTTGTCCAGAAGTTAATCTGTGTTGTAACAATAATATGGTCTTCAAGAGAAGTGAAAAGAACTGTTTGTGTGAGGGAATGAAGAATGCTGGCGCCCATTTCATCTAATTGAGCAAAGAATGATTTTGCTTTTGGGTCCACACTATGTCCTTGGTGTGAGTTATCATGAAGAAATCAGAAAGGGAACTGTAAGGATACTACTGGTACAATGTGTTGTGTTCCAAGTTTTCATATTCTTCCTTGATTTAAGATTCTTATCTCTAATTTGTTGAGCAATCTTCATTGGGAATGGTATGTAGGTGCACTTTTATGTCAAATCAGTTGGTGTTTTATGGAGTTTGCACTTTTCTGGGCAGATGTGAGTGTTCATCATTAAAGAGACTATTCTACCAAACCAAACCAATAGCTTGGAGTGTGTCGTGGAAGGAACGTACAGACGGTTGGATGTAGCCACCTTAGCCCTGAATTGCAATGCTCATAAAAGAGTTTATTTCATGTCCTAGAGGGATGTCTTGCTATTTCACCAAACTCTGGCACACTGCATGTGTTTACCTCCACACCACCGAAAGACTCACTGTGGACAAATTCTTCAGCTTGAATCTGGCCTAGAGAAAGATGTCTTCATCTGTAAAGTGTTATTTTCTCGCTTTCTTGTGAAGCATGACAATCATGACCTTTCAAATTAAGGGCCCGACTTGAACTGCATCTCTGCATTACAATTGCATGGATAAGGCTTCGTACATCGTCATGATAGTGAGGAATGGTTAGGGTTGGATTTTGTGTGGTGCCATTACCTCTAAATGCAGCTTCGGTCGAGGTATGGAAAAATCGCTCTAATGCGGTAGTCGCGTTCCATATTGCGGCTAAAACACTGTTCGGCCAACCCAAAAACCTTTCCGATGAGGTCGTTTCGCACCGTTTCTTTGCGAAACGACCACATTTTGAATACATTCCTTTGATCGTAGGGGAAGGGATCAGCCCCCTCCGAGGTTTCGAAAGAAAGGGCTAGTGACTCCTGTTGACTTGAGTCCCTTGATCTCATTTGACCTGCGATATTGGTGATTTGTCTGGGATTCAGGTTGGAACACAGAACTCTTGATGCTGACCTGTGGTCTTGTCGCTCTGGAATATATTTCAAACGAAGTTTATACATTTGTGCTTTGCACTTTTGTAGCCTCCATATAAATACTTTACATTCAGAAAGCCTAAGGTGTCCACCTCTTCCCCAAGTGACATATCCACTGCGTGCATCCTTACCATAAATCACCAAATTTCTACTTCCGGTCTACAGAATCTATTCAGTGTTTCTCCCAAATTTGTATTCCCCACAGTTTCTGCATCCTTGATGAGTTGCTGTATGCTTGCCGCTTCTATGCAGCCTTGTGTCAAGATCTACTGGCCTTTGCATCTCTTCATTGCTTTCACCAATGGGATCCATTTCAACTTGTTGCTGATCTCTCCCTCTGTTATTTCTCTCTACAATGGTTGAGGCTTGCTTTTGCTATACTGAACTTTGTCTTTTTGGCTCTCTAGGACTTGTTACATTGTGGGCAATAATAAGCAAGATTGGATATTCATTAGTTCAGTGGGTTGAGTTTGAACCAAGACTCAGTGGATACCACTGAGGTTGGGTCTTTGCTTAAGGATAGATTCATTACTGGTTCTGATTTGGAAAACCCCGATCAGATTCTTCTCTTTATCCTGCCCGAAGGCCCTAACCCATATTGCCAAATTCCTTTTGGAAGATTGGTGATTCAAACTTTGGGCTGATGTGCTATTTCTGTATTTGGCAGGAACTCAAAGCAAAAAGATCTCACCGTAGGAAGAAAAACTACAATGTTGAGAGCAGAGACGGGAGCTCTAGGTCGTCTAAGATTCCTGCAGCTGGGACTAACTCAAGGTCAGGGGAAATTTCTTCTGGAGGTAATGGTATTGATGAAGCAGGACATGCTGGTAGTAGGAGGAAGCACAACAAAGGCTCTGCTAAGCAGCAGCAGTCATCCCTTAAACAGCGATTTTTTTCAAGCAATTTTAGGAACCATGGAGGTGTTCGAAACTCGTTTGGAGCTATATCTGAAAGTCCTCCAAGTAATTCTGTTGGTTTTTTCTTCAGCTCCACACCACCGGAGAATCATGGGTATGCTTACAGAACTCCGTATTTTCTGTTATCATGGGTATATTTAGCTTGAATAAGGTCTTCAGATCTTGTTTTTGATGTATCCAAATTCAATATGAAGAGCCTCTAGTATTTATGGTTGATTAAGCTTAGTGCGTACTTGTGGTTTTTCAGAGCTGTAATTTTTCATTGATTAGTCCCAGGTCTTCAAAATTGAGTGCTTCTCCGCATGGGAATGCGGCAGCAAGCAGCCCTCCAGTGGGTTCAGTGCCTAAGCCCTTTCCTCCATTTCAGCATCCAAGTCACAAGTTACTGGAAGAAAATGGCTTCAAACAGCAGAAGTAAGAACTTTTTAAGGCAACATTTCTTTAGTTATTTTTCATTTCTGTTTATCTTTCATTTATGTGTTCCAATTTATCTTTGTTGCATAAGATTCCATTGTCTTCCTGTGGGACTCCAGGTTATGATCTGTGCGGTTTGTTTGGTTGTAGAATTGTTTAGTGCAACTATGAGCTAGCTGATTGCTTCTTGAATTTAGGTGTGACTGAAGAATTTGCCTCATGGCTTTGCTATTTTGCCAGGTATGTGAAATATCATAAACGGTGCCTGAATGACCGAAAGAAGTTAGGTATAGGATGCAGTGAGGTGAGTCTCTTTTGTTGTTATACTAAATACTGTCTGTAGGTATTTCGTAATCATTTTCGTGCTTTTTTGTATTGTTATTTGCTTGTGGTGGGATGCAGTTTTGAGCATTTTTGTCGTCCGTCTGTAGATTTCCATGTGTTTTATTGAGAGAATAGTGGCTTGGATGTGAACATTTTTTGGATGCATATTCGTGTGATCCGGCTTACCGTTTCTGCAGGAAATGAATACACTCTACAGATTTTGGTCATATTTCCTTAGGGATGTCTTTGTTCCTTCAATGTATGAGGAGTTCCGGAACTTAGCTTTGGAGGACTCAGCTTCTAATTACAATTATGGACTGGAATGCTTGTTCAGATTTTATAGGTATGTAGACCATCAGTTTCAATACTTCCAACATTGTTGTTGATTTTCCTTTCTGTTTCAAATTGACAGAATCAGCTCTTAACAGCAAGAAAGTATTGATCTTTATAATTATCTCAATTGCAAACATGTTCATCAGTGTGTTGGCACTTGGTTTCCCTTGATGCTAAGAGTAGACGCACAGGTGTAGGAAAGTAAATTGCTTGACATTTTTCTTTCTATTCCAGTTATGGCTTAGAGAAGGAATTTAGGGATGATCTATATTGGGATTTTGAGCAGCTCACTCTCGACTGTTACAAAAAAGGCAATCTTTATGGCCTTGAGAAGTACTGGTATGTTTCTTCTTTGCCATTTTGTCCTAGTATGCATCCAAATTTTCCACATTGAACAGTCACTTATGGGGAAAAAAATTTTGGACTAGCGGCCTAAAGTAACTTGTCTCTCTAAACTATTTATGCTTTTTCCTTACCATGAAGCGGTAGGCACTCAGTTTTGACCTAGGGTCCAGTTGGACAAGCCTTTCTATGATTCAGGGACTAGTCAGCTACCACATTTGACCCCTGTCCGCATTGGGTAAACGGCACTTTTAGGATATGGGTTTTGGTCCATCCAATCCCTTCTTGTTGACATGCCAAGAGAAGATTCCCTCAGAAGTTTCAGGGGTCAGGCTTGGTGTGTACTTACATTAAACTCTAGACTGTTGTCTCTCATAATTGAATAAAAATCCAACCTGTAGGCATATCTATCTCTCTCTCTCTCTCCCCGAATGATACTTGCTTTCCATGTATTACTGCATTTTGCATGCGGCAGGGCATTCCACCATTATCGGGAGGTACGTGATCACAAGGAGCCCTTGAAAAAGAATCCTGCGTTGCAGAGGTTGCTCAGGGAGGAGTTCCGTAGTTTAGATGACTTTCACCGTGCCAAACAGAAGGCCGGTGCAAAAGGCAATCAGCCTCTGGCAAGTGGCAACAACGCCTAGCCCTGCAGTGTCTTTAATCATATGACGATTGAGAATCCAATTTTGAAAGGCGTTGTCTAACACATCTTTAGATGGAAGGAGGTCGATCGAGCTCACAGTCGATTCATTTTGCTAGACGCATAAGAGGCTCTTCATTTTTGTATATGTTGAGACTTGCGAGGCTCCTTATATTCCTTTTTGTTCCTCTCCCCCCTTCGCCCCTGCCCTTTTTCAAATTCCAGTAGCCTCTAGTGGTCTCTTGGGTCCTCATTCGTTTTTGTCTGGAGTCGACTGCGAGTTCGAAGAGTTGTCTGCAATTTGATTTGAGTTATCTCCTGTGGATTGTAATTTGTACATAACTGAAACCCGCCCCAAAAGATGGAAAAGAAAAAAAAAACATAAGAAAATAATGCAAGAAGATTGACGTATGGATGAATGTTTAAGTGTCTATGAATGAATTGATAAGATAGCTTGCTGCTTTGCGTCACTTGATATTTTGTTTCATGTACTTTGTAGTGAAAGAAATCCTGTTAATTGATGGCAAATTCAGATTATAGCAGACGAGATTGCAAGGATTGCGTCCAAAGCAAAACAACTATATGCACGAAGCACGATATGAGGTTTTGTTTTGTTGTTTCTTTTGAAGTGGTTTGAACTAAATCGGATCAAAACAAATGCATGCTCCCCTTTTCGGCCAGCAGGGTTACCAAGGGATTAGGGTTCATATTTTGCCTCCGGAAAATTGGGGACTCCAGACCGAAAACAATTTGGTGAAAATCTTTATGCACAGACAGAGAATTTGGGGAAAAGCGTCTTGCAACAAAAGGCTTTTTTGATCTAGTCAAATGGCTAGTTGTGTTGTTCAGTAAAAGAGTTTTTTGAATTAACTTTTTGTTAAAGCTAATTTTCAAAAAATTCTTCTCATTGGCTTTTTGAGACTAGTGATTTGAAATTATCATTTTTCCTCACTTCTTTTATAGAACACCTAATTTACCAAACTTTTTTTTCCCCTCACAAACAGTTAATACAAATAGCTAATATAAATCGTTAACACCTAATACTTAACATAAATAGATACTAGTCAATCATGACCAATATTTGACCAAAAATGTGTTAGTTATTTATATTAGCTGTTTGCATTAACTGTTTTTTGAAACAAGCATTTGGTGCATTAGTTGTTTTTGAAAGAGACATGAGCGAAAAAGTAAACGACAATAGCCAATGTCCAAAGACTATTAGTTTTAAGTTTATGAAAATTACCTTTTTGGATTAAAAAACTAATTCAAAACACGTTTTCAGCAAACACCCTAATTAGTTGTTTGATAGGTCACATAGCTAAATTTTTGCCTCAAAAAGTTTTTTATCAATAGTAAGTCTTGTACGAGACCGTCTCACGTAAGACATATTATGATATAGATGATTTTATGGTGACTTTTAATAATAATTAGGGTAATTAATAATTCATTTAGGGGTGAGTGCAATAAAGTCACTGCTAGATAAACTATTAGTTACCCCTGAATTACACAATCACTCCACAACTATTATTAGTCATTGCTCGATGTCAAAAAGGTCACCCATAAATAGTACATCTCACAATAAGTCTCAGGTGAGACGGTTGGCTGAAGGACGGCCCTCGGACCCCAATTATTCAAGGGGAGGTTAATGTACTAACTAAACAAAACTCCAACACTTAATAGAAAACGTAGGAAAAGCATATCGAAATCAACAGTAGGGAAATGAGAGTAAGAGCTGTGTCGTGGAAGATCATTTCCTTGAAAGCGATCTCGGCTCGACCTAGGTGCACATCGAAGCAACTATTTGCTCCCCAAGGTTTAGGAGCTAGCCTCTAAACACGTCCATTCTAGCTTGGAATACAGAAACTTGTAATTACCTAGAGTAGTAGAGAGAATAAGTAGCAGAGAAGAAAAGAGGAGAGGAATGGTTTTGGGTATCGCAGTAGGAGAGTTTGGTATTTATATTGGAAAAGTAGCTGTTGGAGGTGAGGAAAATATGGAAACTAAGGAGATTTTGTGGCTGAAAATCGGGCATTGACTGACTGGCCACTAGCCGTTACCGGAGGAGGAAGTGGAGAGAAAGTTGCATACAATCGTTGACTGTTACACAGTCAGCAGAAAAAAATTAAAGAATTTCCTCCAAAAATTAGTAGATAAAGCCCACAGCCCACGAACCAAGGCCACGGTCGGACCACACAGAGCAGACGCACATGTGTGTGGTGGCTAACCCTCACCCCACAACACTACAAACCAAGCCAAAAAAAATACAAGTCCAAGGAAAAGGGAGTAATAAAAAACTCACAAGAGGATTCTGATCCTCCTATGTGAACAAAGTGTAGGCAATGTTGCAAGAACCGATCGACCGAGTGGGTTGATGGTTCAACCGGTCGGACCATTTGAACTGGGGTTGGACCGGTTGACTTGGTTTACCGTCAAACCAGGTTAAATCGGCACAACTCGGTTGATCCTGGGGAACTTTTTTACATATGTTTGTTATATTTTTTTTCAAAATTCACTATATCGTTACATATAACACAATAAAGTACGACATAAATATTAATTTGAGTATTTAAGGCTTTAGTTTTCCACGCACTGAATACACAAACACAATATCGAATAATCCTACAATTGATGTCTACAAGTACCACAAACTAACATTTAACAAAGCTAAAGTCAACAACAAAACGGCAAATAAATTGTTCACATAACAACAAATAAAAACAATGAAAGTCCAATACAAAAGTAGCACAGCAAGTTACTTGAAGCAAGTAACTAATCAATTTTTGAAGCAAGCACAACAACCAGACACTCATAGAGCTACTCGGTTCTCCCCACTGTCCCCACACCACCAGCCCAGAGCTCAGTGGCACCACCAGCAGCAACTGCAAGCAAAACGGTGCCCTGAGAGATGAGATGAGATGAGATGAGAAAGTAGAGAGATGAGAGTGAGAGTGAGAAATTCGAGATCGAGAAGCAAAGGGAGAGCATATTACCTTGACAGCACTCGGCGGCGACACACCGGCCGACGTCAAGGAGGGAGAGCAGGCGTTCGAGGATGAGAGCTAGAGCCGCTACGGTTGAAGTCGAGAGAGAGGCGATGCAACCAACAAAAAAAAATCCAACACTTGACCGCAGTCAAAGCAACCAACGGCGACACACTGGCCTGCGTCGAGGAGGGAGAGCAAGTGTCGCCGTCGCGGAGGGAGATGCTAGAGCCCGGGTTGTGGGAATGTGAGTGAGAGTCGAGGGAGAGGCAGAGAGCCAGAGAGGAGAGCACACGCAATCAGAACTCTAGAGGACCTAAAAACAAAAACCAGCACCTTTTACAGCGAATTGGAAAAGGCGGTCCAACCGCAGGTGTAATCCGGTTTTCTTAACCATGAGTGTAAGTATGAAAAAAAAAAGAAGCTAGCTTTTGCCATGCTTTCTAACAACGGTCTCACCCAAAAATTTGTGCTTTATCAAATACTTTAAAATTTTTGTATAGGATGTGGATTGAATATCACCAGTTCGCTTCTTTTTTTAGATTTAGGTTCAGTCTAACGTAGACATGTAGACTTCAAACCAAAGCCGAAAATTGGTTTGGACATGCATAACGTATCAAATCTAGATCTTTGACGCTAAACACCCCCCTCCAAATCAGAAAAAGACAAAGCCATCCAGAACACTCCAAGTTGTTATTGCCATAGAATTAAGCTCATCTTATGTTAGTAAGAGACTATAATGTGTTTAATAATATCTCTGATCAATATAGTTTGGTTCAAATGATTAGTCACTTATTTTCCATTAATAAAGTCTCAAGTTTAGAACTTTGAATCTCATCAATGAAGAACATTTGTAATGGAAAACTTATATACTTAATAATAGTTCATTAACATGGAGGATCAAAGATCCATTCCCCAAAAACAAAAAAATTCACTGCCTTTAGGTGGTGTTTGATTGAGAGGAAAATGATCTTTCAGTTTTCCGTTACTTGGCACCTTAAAGGATGGAAAACTATTTTCTAGTAAGTGTTTGTTCGTTTTCAGCATTTTGAAAGAGCGATTAGCGCGGAGCATATTGAAGCAGGTTGGAGCAGATAGTGCAAGTAGGATTAGATATAAGCAGATTTAGAGCAGTTTTGTGAGGAGGCTGTAGCAAGTTGGAGTATGCTGAAGCATGTACGATTAGGTTGAAGGAGATTGCAGCATTTTGATACATATTAAGAATCAATATGACAAAAAACGAAACCTAAGTAACAGGGAGAGATTTTAGAATGCTAGAATTTGCTGCCCCCACTTCATCGTTTCACTTTTTGATCCCTCGCCCCTTTAGTAAATTTGGACTGGGCATCTCCTCACCGCTTGTTTCTTCTATCCGGGTCAACTCCTTCATTTCAATTTTCTGTTTTTTTTTGCATTAGTGCTGTGTGGGTTTTCATTTTTAATTATCTTTCATATAAACTTGAACTACAAATGCACACGCATGCACAAATATATAGATATATACACACACAAAAATACACATGCACACACACTTGTGCACAGTGGCGAAGCCAGGATTTTAGGAAAGGGGTGTCGAAAATAATAATACATACAATATAAAATAATATTAGTCATAAAACTAAAATTAAACAACTGTTATTTAACATCTAATTTAATTGTTCTCGACGAGACCTCATATTTTAAAAACAATGCCTGATATTATCATCAGCAATAGCAAATTTTGAAGGATAATTTTTGCGTTGGAGGTGCTATTAATGTGTAATATGTATTTTTTTTTAAAAATAATATAAGCCAATTCACTAAATACATAGTTCATTAATCTAGTGATTAAAAATCTAACCATTGCAAGAGACTTAAGTAACTATATTATCTAATCATATATGATTCTAGTTTAGTAAACTATTGTACAATCAAACTTAAAAGTAAAATATTTCTTTCTTTTTTGTGAGAGTAAAATTAATATCTTTTAAGTTTCATTAATATAAAAAAATAAAACTTTAGAAAACTATCACATAACATAATGGTGATTGACGCAGTTTGATTATCAGTATTAAGACTTGAGATTTTTTTTAATAGAAGAGACTTCAGAAAGTTTGTAAACAAATAAACTAGTGACCTATTTTTGTCTTTAATACCTAAAAAAATGCACTGAAAATATTAAAAACAAGGGAAAAGAGAGGGATTAACTGATCAACACTAGACAAAACATTCTACAAAAATCAAAACATGCAAGAACGCAGTGAAAATATTTATAAAAAAATGGGAAAGATGGCGCAAATTGTTCAAGGCTGGGCAAAAAAATCAAAGTGTGTAGAAGGAGGATGGAACAAGCGACCTCAGGGTGCCACCCAGCCAGATAATATGCGTTGAACCGCTAGGCTAAAGGGAGCGTCTTGCAACATCTTGCCTAGTCCTATATTTATGTGCAACTGCTAATTTTTCTAATTTTTGCTACACACTATTTTTGGGGGGGGGGGAGAGGGGTGTCAGGTGACCCCACTGACACCACGCTGAATTCGCCCCTGCTTGTGCATTTGTGTGTGTGTGTATATATATATATATATGTGTGTGTGTGTGTGTGTGTGTGTGTGTGTGTGCGTGTGTGTGTGCGTATACATACACACACATACACACACACACCTACATGAGATACCAGACTCAAGTCGCGGCCTATGGTCACAGAACCATACTCTGATACCATCAATGTAACACCCCCAGCCCCTAGGATAGGAAGCGTTATGTGTTCTTAAGCTTTCTATTTAAATTTCCGAGCGAAACGGATAGAGTTTTCCCTAAAAACTGATCGTTTCCAGGCTAAAAGCCTTATAATAAACCCCTGCGGATCAACGGAAGCATAAAACATTTTAAAAGAAGTTCAATGGATACACACCAGAGTTCATAACTCAATTAGCAACACGCTCGTAGTACATCAAACAAAATAGCTCATTAATACAAGAAAAGTGAAACATACAACTCGACGGTTCAAACGACCGGAGTATTGGGGTTTACATCCCAAAACATAACTAACTTTGGCAAAAAGACATCTAACTAATTGGATGGTTGGCTCATACAGCCATACAGAGCGACCTTTATACCATATGGATTACATGAACTAGAATACTTGTTTACAAACGTTTACAAACTAAGAATAATTACATGGCTTCATTAAACATGTAAGATCCCTTTAAATGGGCACACACGAAACCTTGCAAGCAAGAATAGATTTCATCTTGACATAGCTTACTCAACTTCTTCCTGTCATAAAGAAAACCTAGGGAAAAAGGGAAAGAGTAGTGGGGTGAGCAACCACACGCTCAGTGAGTGTCCCCCAACCCCCTTAAAACCAAAACCGTTACAGGCAACATTATCTTTAGCAGTCACATACCACGTATTCATGTTTTACTATCATATTAGGCATTTTTAAATCTTCAAGGAATGATCACTATCCATAAACTTCATTTTAGCCATTCAAACTCATTTCTAGGTCTCTAAATGACCAAACTTCTTTACTAACAGGCACTCAAACACTTAAGCAAGCATCGAGGCTAAGCACAGAACTTTCTTTCATAGATTATGTGATATGATTCGTGATTTATGCTTTATCTACCTAATTTACTCATATGAGATGCTAAACATATGAAGCAAAGATTATGCCACGAACTTTCATTAGCTAAACATGCACATTCAAACTCTCATATGCTCGATGCATTATAAGGGTATGACCAAACTGTACATGGGATTTCATTTATGCTGCACTTCGATTCTTATTCACATGTTGTGCATGAAAATATTTCTTTTCTTTTTCTTAAAACACTTTATTTAGCCTCTTTAGGCTCATATTCTTCATAGAATCTCTTTCATATTGGTCTTATAATGACCCTAAAAACTTTCTTTCTGAAATACCTAAAAAGGCGAACGTCGACTGTTTTTCTTACTTATTAAGAAATCACTCTGGGCATAAGATCATCATAAAGTGCTGATTGGGAGAGATCTACACTCAATCCCAGTGAGATTAACTCACACTAAGCTCTTACTCTCGGGATGACAACTAACTTTTGGACCTTAACCCTCGTCAGGGTCTCTAGGGATTACTCCCTAGGCTAGGGATTCCCCCGTTCAAGCAGGCTCACTCCCATCTATTGTCCCTAAGCACTTATGTTAGCCATTTAAAGCGTCTGGTCATAGCGACTAGTAACTTTGCTGCCTCTCACAGCGAAATCCTTTATCATGCAACTCACGCCTTTGTAAAACTCTTTAGGGATTCCCCCGTTCAAGCGAGTTCACTCCCAAAATTGTATTCATTTAGTTAAAATAGGCCATCATGCACTAATAATTATGGCTACTATCATTTCAAAATATGAAATCCTTCTTTTTCAAAACTCACTCTTATGCAAATAATCCAACTTAATGACATAGAAAGGGTAGGGGTGCACACGTACACATTCAAACACTTCATAATTCAACTTAACAACATGAGCCACACATGGCCTCGCAATCCACACGATTGCGGTTAATTCACAACTCAGGCTCCCTCTTCACAAACACCGTACCACAAAGAACCTCGAACCACTCATAGTTCTACCTCAAACCATCCAACTACCATCTCGGTTTTCAATTCAATAATCATAACATATTATCATGTTAGCTAATAAAGAGACGTGTAATGGGGTTATGTACTCACCAGGACAACCAACACCATTCAGCGGTGCGTTATAGCATATATAAACACATATACATATATATCTACATCGCATCAACTTGAAATAGACACTTAATGAACCGTATTAAACTAACATATTTAGGAATTAAGCATGTCATACCCATGTCATTTTGAAAGCATAACTAACCAACCATACATGCCACTTTCAAGCATAATTAAGCCATAGAAGCATAATGCGATTCAAGGCGTTCATTAATTGTTTCAAAGTTACATTTCAAGCCTAATTAAGCCATTTAAGCATAATATGATTCTAGACGTTCGTTTATTACTTCGAAGTCATTAATCGAATCTAATTAAGCCACTTAAACATAATACGATTCAGGGCGTTCGTTTATTACATCGAAGTTACCATTCAAGTCAAATTTTTAGGCATGTATTAACGGAGCATACTTGAATCAATTCTAGACATGCATAACTCATTTCAAACTAAACTTTCAGGCATGTATTAACTAATTTCACTTGAGTCGATTCTAAACATGCATAACTCATTCCGAACTCAACTTTTAGGCATGTATTAACTGAATTCACTCTAATCGATTCTAAACATACATAACTCATTTCAAACTAAACTTTCAAGCATGAACTAACTAAACTAACATGTATCGATTCAAAGCCATTTTCGAGTATGAATCAACTAAACTAACATTTAACGATCCAAAGTCATTTTCAGGTATAAACTAACTAAACTTAACATGCATCGCAACTTAAAGCTCAAAACGATTTCGAAACTACCAATACTTAGGAGGCGAGAAACACCCACCTCGACTCCAAGCTAGCGACTCGTTCGAAGGGCTTTGGGCTCGACTTTAGGTACTTGAAAACTTCAATTCCTCAACCCTTGCTGCAGCCATGTCCCAGACCACACAAATTAACCCCCAAAACCGTCTAACCCTAACTTTCAACTGAGTGGTGATTGAGGTTGATTTGGGGCTGAATTGGACCCCCCCAATTTATAGAGGAGGTCGACGGTGGTGTGGCTGGCCGGATTCCAACACGTGGGTGGCGAATCTGAGGCGGACGACGTGTGGTTTTTCTGGCTAATTTGGCCGTGAGAAGTAGGAGATGAAGAGTGGTGTGGTCGACGGGCAATGATGCATGGGTAGGGGACCGGTGGCCTCCTTCTCTCGCCGGCGACGCGTGGCAGATGGCGGTGATGCCAGACGTCGGCCAGTAATTGCTGGTGAGAGAGAGAGAGAGAGAGTAGCGAGTGTTAGAGACAGAGAAAGGTGGGTTGGGGGTCTCGGGGTGCCTGAGACCCGAATTCGGACCCCTCCTTATTCCAATTTTCCTTTCCCCCCCTTTTTTTGTTTAATGCTTGCTCAATCGACTAACCCCGCTAGTCTAATCTCATACCTCTTATTCTAAACCCAATTTTTAATACAATCGCACATCGATCATTTGTTTTCAAATACGTCAAGGTTCGATTTTAATGAACCTCGAAACTAATTCTAAGGTTAACAACCTACTTGCATTCGAGAAATGACTAAATAAATCGAATAACGACTAAATTAAACTATCGATATAATTTAAAAGCACAAATAGCACGAATTAAATTTAAAATCAACAATAGCAACATTAATCCCTTTTTAATAAAATTACAGCTCCCATAAGCACATCCACAACAATTTAACTCATATAGTTGCTAAAAATACGAATTTTGTAACGAAAAAGGTAACACAATCAACTTAACGTAAAATAGAAAACATGGG
>JACYFF010031955.1:51874336-51904983 GCA_017589665.1 Selenicereus undatus | reverse complement strand
ATATATATATATGTGTGTGTGTGTGTGTGTGTGTGTGTGTGTTTGTTTATTATAAGTTCTTAGTTCTCACTCCAAAAGGTAGCTCTCAATGGATATTTTCCTTGGACACACATGGGCACACGTGTGTAAGAAAAAATGTTAGTGGATATTGTGCGGACTGGAAATGTTGTATCTTTGTAATTTTTGGTATTCTCAGTTTATTAATTTGTGATTGGTCCATCGAGTCATTCTTATTTAATCCGATTTAATGGTAAATCGAGTCAGTTGGTCTAATTCCTCTCGAACTAGTCGTACTGTTGACCCATTGACTCACTTTTCGAATTGGGTCGATCACCTGTTCGATTGTCTTCACATTGCTTTGGTAATGAGCATGAATAAATATTGTTTTGTTTGGGCTAAAAATGTTTTATCCTTTTAATTTGTGCTATTCTCAATTTATTAATTTGTGATTAATCCATCGGGTCATTATGATTTAATTCACTTTAGCAGTAAATCGCATCAATTGATCTAACGCCGATATAACTAGTTGGACCATTGATTCATTGACTCACTCATCCAACTGGGTCCATCACCAGTTCAATTCTCTTGACATTGCTTTTAAGGAAACATGGTATTGTTGTTATATATTCATGACTGTTTGATTTTTAAACCAAAAAAGAAAAAAGGGAAAGGGAAGAGGCCATGGCCGGTGTCTGGCAACTGTGGGCAAATGGCTCGAGTTGCGCATGATGGACCTTGATCCATCATGTAGGTACCGGCGAACGGCAGGTTCGTACCAGGGTCAAAACAAATTCTTCGCATCCCTATTATGTTCTGTTTATGTAGGTAAAGCTAAAAGACTGCCATCCCATTAGTCAATTTTCATAGGCTCCGTGGATAGGCCTTATAGATACCTCCGCAAGCAATATATCAAAGGATGGGCAACGGACTGGGCTAAAACCTGGGGTGAGTTAGTTCATGGCCAACCCTTTGAAATGGTTGGGTTGGACTGTTTATGTAATAACTGAGCTTTGTTGGGTTAGTCATGATTCACTTGCTTCTAGCAGTTCTGAAAATGGAGTTAACTTCTATAAAAATCTCTATACAATTATGATAATTACATATAAATTGTTAGTAATGAATTGATTAAGAACATATTATGTAAATTGGTGTGACAGGTAGCTTGTGAAGAATATCAGGTCATTAAACGGGTTGTTAATGGGTGGACTTGGCACGATCCATTAACATGTTCTAAACGGGCTAGTCTATTATTAAGCCAAACTCTATCGACCGTATTTTAAATGTGCCGGCCACTCAGTCCAATGAGAAGTCAACTTGTTGCCTGCTTGCAACTATATCCTAGGCTTGCGAATAAAATGTATTGACTTTTATTAGCTTAAAAGCTCACCTTAAGGCCTCCAGATGGGAAAGAGGAATTCAGTCTCTCTTTAGAGACACCATTCCAATTAATCTTCATTAGCATAAGGTTACACAATTGGGCCTCCTTATTCTATTAAGAACATAATACAGATGTGTAATTTTCTCTTGGAGTACAATTAGCTTTGACCATTCGGTGATGCATGATTGATGACGTTTTGGTTGCGTCATGTCACCACATCTTTTCTATTTCCATGATCTCTTAAAGTTGACATTATCAGCATGAGTACAATGAGATTTTTGTGTGTAAAAAAAAAAAAGGAGTAAAATATCCGCACACTGAGGCCTTATTCTTTTCAGTGGGAAATGAAGGTTGTGGGATGGGTGATTGTGGGAAAGGGGGGAATGAGTGGGTGAGTGTGGTATTTTATTTTAAGTGTGGGAAAAAGTGGGTGAGTGTGGGTGAAAGTTGAATATAGTTGAATGAATCTGAAGTACTAGTTATTAATATTTTTTTGTTTTATAATGTAATAATTTTATTGTGATAGTAATTAATGATGATAAAAAAATTTTATTTTTGTTTATTCTGTTTTGTTCTTTTTTATTTTGTTTATTTTTTATTTTTGTATTTGTATTTTTTATTTTTTATTTTTTATTTTTTATTTTTTATTTTTTATTTTTTATTTTCTTTTTTTTGTATTTTTGTATTTTTGTATTTTTTATTTTTTATGTTTTATTTTTTTTGTATTTTTTATTTTTATTTTTCTTAAATTTTTTAAATTTTTTTAGTTTTAATTTTTAAATTTTTTTGTATTTATTTTTTATTTTTTTGGAATTTTCCATTGGTTGTTTTTTAGAATAAAAAAATAAAAAATAAAAAAATAAATACAACAAAATAAAAAATACAAAAAAATAAATACAAAAAAATTAAAAAATTAAAAATTTAATTTTTTTAAAAATTAAAAATAAAAATAAATACAAAAAAATTAAGAAATTAAACATTAAAAAATAAAAAATTAAAAAATTAAAAAATACAAAATACAAAATAATTAAAAATAATTAAAAATAATTAAAAAAAAATAAAAAAATAAAAAATTAAAAAACTAATGAAAAACAAAAAAAATAAAACTGTTCCATAACATCCGAAAAATTAAAACTGCTCATAATTGCTATCAGATTATTCGTACACACAATTACGTAAATTATAAAAAATTTTAAAATATGAGAAATGGTTGTTTTATGTAGATGTGGGAATGAGTTGGTGAATGTGGGAAGGAGTGATATTTTTTTTTAATTGTGGGAAGGAGTGAGAAGAGGGGAGAAGAAGTGGGTGAGTGTGGGGTGAGTGAATTTCTCCATGAAAAGAACAGGGCCTTAAGCAAGCAAAAACCTAGTTTCTATACTCAAAGGTATGCATGGATTTACCTATTAGGCTTAAAAGGCATATGAAAACCATCGGTGGCGCTTCATTAGTGGAGTAAGCATGGCATATACATAATCAATTGGTTCACCTTGTAAGCTGTATCGTGATCATATGTTGCAAGTTGCGAATTGGCTCTCACCATCGAATATAGTGAAGGATGTCTATTGTGACAGCTAATAATCTTTTGTTTAAAAAGGATCGCCATACGACAATGACAAAACGGTCTATAGAGGAGATCAAGCAACATCTGAGTATTACATGTACTTGAAGATAAATAGTTACATGAAGTAAACTCCATATTAAATGAATATTAATCTCTTACAAAGACAACATAAACAGATAAGCACACTAAATCAAGAGTGAAATGTGGAACTCACTACAAGATCCCTTTCATTTATACTACTTCCATGTGGCTATTCCTTTGTAAAAGGGCAAGCCATGACAAGCATCCACTTCTTTTTCTTTTTCTTTTTTGTGGGGTGGGTGGGTGTTGGGGGGGGGGGTGTGGAGCCGAGGAGGTAGCCCTACCTCATTAAGCACAAATGATATTATAGTCCCGGGTCTATAGTCTTGAAAAATGCTCAAGTGAAGAAAACAAAATGTTCAATTTGATGCAATAGATTGCGCAAGTATATAAAACAAAATGCCCAACCCCATAAAAAAGTTGAAAATAAAAAAGTCAGTAGGTTGCATATTGGATCCTGTGACCTTGACAACGAAAGGTAGTAGCAAACACATCAACCACTGGGCAAGTAAGAGACACACATCTATATGCATTTCAACCCAAAAAAAAGTACTTTCGTCCATAGACCCAAGACTATAATATAATTTATATCCATTAGGCCCCTATGACAAGGATCGCCTAGTGGGCCTTACGGGTAGGGGATGAGAAGGGGGAAAATGACTGGACTTAACTAATCACATTTCGACCCAAGCCAAAAGAAAATTATGTGGCTTGCAAGTGGTGAGGAGGTTGGATGTGCTATGAATGCATGATATTGATATATAGGCTTTCATAATTAAACACACATTTTGCGGTCAAGGCAATTTGAACGTGTTCACCATGTCATACTTTGGATAGGGAATATACAGTTAAACTTGGCTTATATGTCGGCACTTTGAATAAAAATAGCAAATAACTTAGTAAGTTACAGAGCCGAAGACGGAATGGGGAAAATGATTTGAGTATATTCCAGGGCTAATCGCAACATATGCTATGCCAACTCTCGATAAACTGACCAGTCTTATCCTTATGCTATGCCAAATGATTTTGAGTATATTCCAGGGCTTGGCAACCCGCAACATATGCTATGCCAACTACTCGAGAAAATCAGCAGTCTTATCCTTATAAAGGTCATCTAGTCCTATGGATTACCCTCTGGGATTTGGGGTAGAGATATCTTAGGCAACATTGATTAGAAAAACAAAAAACCAGTGTCAGATTCTAAAGACACAGCCACGCGCAAGAGACCTCATGCATAATTTTCTAATAACATTGAAGGTGGGTTAAACTCAGAACATCAATATCAACCTATTTTCTGACTGATTTCTCTTTAGGCTGAATTTGTCACGGTGGAGCAGGCACTCAAAACAAATTCCTGCCAAGAAATGAAGAAAGTATTTGGATTTTGGAGGAAACAAACAAGTAAACTAACAAGCTTGTCACTTATTTCCCGCGAAAATATCCTTATGTAAAGGCCCAAAATAAAGGATACATCACATCCTACGACAGCTTGAAAAAGTCAAGGCAAAACACAGAATCTGTGCACAACACATTGCTTGCCTAGGTCCTGTCACACATCCCACCCTTAGTTTTACAAGAGGCACTGCCCATATGGCAGGCATACTGAGTGTCAAATCAACTTCATAAACACAACTTACATACTAATTAACAACGAAGAGTCCAGTACTAGCAATAGCTTCCAACCCGACCTATATTTACACAGCAAACAGTCTCGAAGACGAAGGGCTTTTCTGAGCTGGCTCTCTTAACAGAAAAACATGGAGCTTGATACATTGTCCTGCAGCCTGGGCAACTGGGGAACGGGAATGGAACCAGCTGAAGTCACACCGTCATGGCTAGAAGACGTCTCAGAAGCATCTTCAAACTTCAACCATTGTCCCACTTGAGTTGCGGCTAGATGGGCATAACAGACAGGGGCAACTGCACAAATCGAATTAGCAAGGAATTATTACCAGAAGAGAATTAATCACATTGTTTTACAGTTTTTATAGTGCAAAATACAACACAAAGAATTAAGGGCTTACCAACAGATATAGCAGTGGTGCTCCTCTGATACCTGCACAATGCCCAAATGTCAGTGTACGACTATGAGGTATCATAGGGAATGGGCCAAACTCACAATTGGAATAAACAACAGCAGAAGCAGAGTAACTCACACATAGGAGAGGGAGTGAACAAGCTCCTGGAGATCATCAGGAGAGAAACCAACCTCATCCAGCAGGACATGGTAGTGGGTCGGCCTTGTGGTACCCTATACAGGACAGCATTCATCAGAAGAATTGAGAAAGGGTCCAAGATTTATCATCGCCTTTGTGAATTTGATTTGATCATTTGTTCTCTTTACATATTCAATGCACATGTGCTTGTCGTGCAACTAAAGGGAACAGAACAGGACTAAACTAACAGACTCCTTAAACTCCTGACATTTTCAATTCAAAAACTATACGAAAATGGGGGGCATAATTTAATTTAATTTGTATTTTTTTCATTCTTAGTATCCTGTATATGCCCCCTTCCTAAAATCCTGTGCATGCCCCCCATTCTCTCTAGGCAGCTCACAGTAAAATAGCGCAAGAAAACCTAGCTACAATCTCTAAAGATAATATCCATCAAAAATTAAGAATCAAGACAACTGCATGCCATCAACTTTCAAAAGAATGAGTAGTGCGAAGCACACACAGCATATTTCAGTCTACCAGGGGGGGCAGGAAAAACGGAAACAGAGTTTTCTGGATTATGGAAAAGAAGACGGGCTTGCTACTTACAATCATTCCAGCATGTGCACAGAGGTAGAAGTCGTAGTTCTTGGGATGGCAGACCTTGTTGTCAATCACAGTACCTGTGCATCAGAAGAGGGATTTTAAGAATTGCTCAAAAGGCATTGGTAATGCTGTACTAATCCTGTTGAGGCATATATACCTGGGGGGACATTGTCAGGAGAACCATTCTGGAAAAACTTGGTATGGTGATTCTTTTGAGCCACGATAACCACAAACTTTGGATTCCACTTCTCATCCAGGAACTTGCAAGCCTTGCAATAAGCATCATGAAGAAAATAAACCTTCAGAAAAGGTGGTTATGCAGACGATGATATGTAGAAAAGCCTTCAGAAAAGGATAAAACCTCGATAATTTGGTCAAGCTCAATGTTTAACACTTGATTGAACTGAGATTCACTCACTCCATCTCTGCAGTAACAACGGGATTAAAATCAGAACATAATAATAGCTAATCGACATATGCACTCATTTATCACTGGTAGGAACAACCCTTGAAAGACGAAGCATATGAAAAGCTTGCCAGATTCCCAGGGAAAATATACATACCTGAAAATAATTATATGTTCTGGCTTTCTTTTACCAGAACTAACATAGAAGTCTAGCAGACTCTCCCTGAAACCGAACAACAAATTTTAGAACAATGAGTTTCACAAGCCAGCCTCACCATCAATTACAATCACCGCACTAGAACAAAAAGAAAATGTATACCACCATTTCCTCAAATCCCAACCTGATGATACCTTCATCTTCAGTGTCAGACACACGCTTGAATAAGTTGTCTATCATTTCTACTTTTGGAGACTGAGTCCTAACTGATGCTCTGTATCGAGAAATTAAAGGCCATTGTCTAGAGCTCACAACCTACAGAACAACAAATAACACCAGTAAGAATAGCAGAGGGTAAAATTAAGAAGAGACCGTTTGGAACTCCACACCAACCCCCCCCCCCCCCAAAAAAGAGACAAACTTCTCCAGTTCTATTTCATGAGAAGTGTGCTTTGCGATTTGAAGGAAAGCAACAGTGGAAAATTACTGCTGCAATTGATGGCACATCTGAATGCCCTGGTGATCCATGAGAGACATCCATCCCCAGAATGATTGTGGGAACTTTAGAGACCAACGGTATTGAAGGGTTTTGTTCAACAGCCAACAGTGAGTTCAAGCCACCCAGCTGCATAAAGACAACAGAAGAATGAAAAATCCTCCAACCTCAAAGACTTAATGCCCTTCCAAGAACCATTTAAGAATCACCTTTGCATTTATCTTCAAGAGGCAGTTAGTGAGATATTGATCATTGACCCTTGTAGGAGCCATGCACTGTGTCACAATTCCAAAGTCTGCCAGATTCTTTTTCTTCCAGGGACCTAAATCATGGTAGCCATATTAGCATAGCAATTAGAGCAGTAAGGACAAAGTTGCAGACAACCAAACAATACCATAAAGGTCACAATTCTTCCTCTCCGGAAGCAGGCATAAAAGAAACTTAGGAGGCCCAGGAAGTTTGGACTGTACATCCTCGAACATCTTCTCCACTCTCACCAGCGGTGGTGCACGTCTATTTTGAGGATTCTCATCAAAGATATCAAAAGGTGGTTCGATGCCCTATAGACCATAGAGAACATAATCACAGTTGAAAAAAGTACAAACTTTACCAACTAAATTAAACAGCAAAAGCATAGCCTTGCTTACAATGCCTTTTGCTTCAGCACACTTCATCAGATCCCGGACAAGATTCCTTGCATCACATCTAGCAGAAAAATTCACCACTGCCCAACGCTCTATCTTTGTAGGCTCCACAAGTTTCTAAACAAGCACAAAAAATTTGAGAGGACCAAACAAAAGAACATCTCTAAGTTTCCAAATGAAAGAAGAGAACCTTGTTATTGAAATTCCATCTCCCATTGCGAGGAAAGAAATCGTCTCCATTTCCAACCTTCAACTGAAATGAAGTCACATAGATAAAATCAAAACTCTGGTCTTCAGAATCATCAAGATAATAGCTTCATAAAAAATTATTGAAACCAGCGACACACCTTGGGAGCTGGAAGAACACGGGCATCAATTTGAGTGAAGGAGTTACTAATTGAGATGCCACAGGAACGAAGCATCGGCTCAGCATCATAATTACTGACCTTTAGTGCCTGCATTAGTCAAAGCAAAGACAAGTAAACAATGTGTTTGAGTGTGGGTTTTTTTTGTTGTTTGTTTTGGGCGGGGGGGGGGGGCACTGCTCAAAAAGGGGCAGTCTACTTAGAGTCTAAGATACCCACATGCGACAGCACACTCATCCTTTCTTGGGGCTTCTGTCTAGATTTCTCCACCAGTGATGATCGCTGAAGTGTGGACAAGGCTTTTGTGTACCGCTGAAGTGACACCAATGAACAAAGCTGCAGAAACAGAGCACGGAGGGAGAGACACGTTACATCAGCCAGAAAAAACATTGATTAGCAATTCACCTGAAAAATTTAAGATTAAACACCTCCAGTGGGAAATAAGTTGGCCGCTTTGGCTTCCCAACATTGATACACGGTAGATCAGCTGAATATCGCAACTCTATATTGCGATGATTAACAAAGTAGTCATACACTGTAACTTCAACAGTCTCGGGTTCACCATCATCTCCTCTACCTCGTTGCTTCAGTGAAAACCTACATTGCATGTGGAAAATAGATTAAATCTATTCAGATCATTCAAGCATTACAAAAATATTACTCAGCAAAAAAAAAAAAAAACCATTCAAAAACATATCTCAAAAGAAAAACTGGGAATCATACGTCTGCTCTCTGCATGGTTTCTCACTAAGGCCAGTTATCTTGTATTCTTGATTAGAAGTGGTGGTCTTGATTCTCAAATTCTTTAAAACTCGCTTTGCCTGTAGATCAAATTGTTAAGGGATGTCAAGTTGTCAGCTACAACAAATTAAAGCAATTAAAACCTGTGTACATTGAATGAAATGCCACTACCTTTGCCCAGTCAAGGGAATAGGGATCTCTCACATTCTGATTGCTAATCAAGAAATCCACCACTGGCCCTGGCTGAATAATCATTGTAGTCGACACATCTGTAGAAGATAGGAACATAATAATCAGCCCAATGAGTAGCTCAAACATCTCCTCTTAAAGAAGCAATTCAGTATTAGACTAACCAATATTAAGTGACAAGCCTGACTGTGTGCCTCGGAAACTTGAGTGAAATCCCCTGCAGCCAAGCACACCACCACCAACATCTACGAAGTTCTTTGGATCATTGTGGAAAAAGCTTTGGCGCACTAGCAAGCAGCCCCTGTAGAAAACAAATATATGTAAGAGGACTCAAAAAACTACTCGACTGTCAGCATCCAGATTGAAATCCTTACTGTTTAGCTGCATGCTGTCGCAGGATTATATCTAGAACCCTAATAGCTTCTTGACTGTTTTCATTTTCTTCACCACGCATGACATTTGCTATAGCCTTCATTGGTATTTTGGCAGCAAAACTCAGTTCAACTTTGAATGTTTTAGACTGATATGGGCGTCTTAATCTCTTGCGGTCTGACTCATTGGGACTCCCCTGCCCATCAGGGCTAGCATTGCCGTTATTCCTGCATTCAAAATGCTCAGCTTACACAGAAAAATGGCATGAAGTTCATGCAAGGCTTAAAGATAAGGCAGATAGAAATTTCTGCAAACAATGACTAGTATTCATCCCCTACCTAGCTGAAGTAACATCCTCTAAAACAACAGTAAATTCCAGCTTGTTGCGAGGAAGTGCCCCAACTGTGAACAAAGTCTTTTCACCATCGTAGGCAAAGTCCTTTCCAGCCAGCTCTGTGTCATATGTCTCATGCACCCTGTCAATCACTTTTCTCCCCACGCCCTTGGCATCAACAGGGCGTCCATCCTCATATGTAATATTAACCTGTGAGCCAACATAAGTGTCACAGATTAGCTAAAAATTATCCATCTTAGATATCAACATTATAGGAGACAAAAGGAGACAGAAACATACACTGTAGTGAAAAAAGTGGCCATCCACATTGGAAATGTTGACTTTGAAATGATTACTAAGGAGCTGAATCTTTTGCCCCCTGGTTCCAAGGCCACGCCTAGGGATAGGGACACGTTTCTTCTTAGGTGGTTCTGGTTCTGCCTTCAGTGGAACAACATTCGGGGGAATTTCAGGCGGAGGTGGGGGAGGAGCCAAAGCATCCGTCAATCCATTTCCATCATGTGAATCCATATCTTGCAAGCCCAGAAAACATGTTAGCTAAGTGAATCAAACATATCAAACACCTATCAGAGGAACTGCACTGATTATCAAACATGCATCAGTGTCTAGTGTATATTACTCTGTTTACAGGCATCTCTTTAAAACTGATTTTATTAGACATCAGAAGGAAGACACTCAAGTTTAAATTTCCCATGACTAAACAATGCATGCAATGGATTTCAGAAAAATACACAGAGGCTGTAAGCATGGATTCAAAAAAATAAGTCTCTAACACTTTATCTTCTCCTCTTAACCACAGACCCCACAGTACATAGAAGTATGGAACATGAAAAGCAATAAGCAGATACTCATATAGCATTCTGAAATGGGAAGAAATCAATAATATACCCATGCATAATTCATTCTATGAAAATTTCAAGACCAAGAGACAGCAGATGGTAATCAGGCAATTGATGCATAATCAAACTAACTGGAAGCATAAATAACGTTTCCATCTATACAAGAAATCAGATCATGCAATTCAAGCCTTAGATTATACCCAACACAACCAACACAAACATAGACTCCAAACAGAGAAAAAGTTAGGTCATTTGACGTATGCGTAGATAACCAACACAGGACATAGGCAAAGATGCTACTCAAACTAGGCGAGAAGTGAAACGGCCACTTTGGCCTGCACAAAGTATCCAACCACCACAGAAATCTCAACCAACTTAAAGAAAAATAAAAAAAAATAAAACAAATTCAGAACATGCAAGCTGTGAACATAGATATTACAGGTCCACAACACGGGATTGGACTAATAGAATTTTGTAAATTTTGAGGAAGTAGTCAAAGCTAACCAGGAAAACCCCTCAAAATATGAAAGTACAACCAAAAAGAAACATCGATTAAGAAAAAATTTAACCCGTAAACTCGTAACCAGGATCGAATTTTGAAAATAAAGAATCAAATTTCTGAGAACAGCCCAAATGGGTACCAAGAGTAGCTTTGGCAGAAACAAGAAAGTAACAAATTTCTGCCATGCAAAGTCAAATAACCACCTACAGCCAAAGAACATTACCGAAGCAAAAGGCTGATTTCGCCCAGGTACCCGAAGGACTCTCTCTCTCTTCAAGTCCTATAACAATGCAAAACAAGCGTCAGCCAACAGGAAGGATTTTTTCCTTTTCTTTTTTTTGGGGGGGGGGGTCACCAAACCCACAAAAGAAATTAAAAAGCCTACAAAAAAATTACAACCCTACAACAGGCGCTTATTATTTTGAAGAAAATCGAGCAGCAGGAGAACAAAGTAAAGACCGAATTCAAATCCACCAAACCCAGAAAACCCACAACACAAACGCAAAAACACAGGGCAGCATTGGGCAAAATTACAGCATATGCACTACCAAAACCCTCAAAAAAGTGAGAAAGCCCCAGGATCACACAACCCACAAAAAATAAACAATGCCCAGCAGAGAAAAAAGCAAAAATCACACTAACATTCCGCAAAATCGGCCATATAAACTCAAAATCGGCACAGAAAAGCAGCAAAATCAACACCATAAGAACTGAAAAACTAGGGTTTCAAACTTACGGAGAGGGAGAGAGGAGTGGCAGCAGAAGGAAATGAAAGAACCCTAGACTAAAACGCTGTCAACGCACACCAACAACTAAAAAGAGACTGAGGAAAGAGTGAGAGACTGACTTCAGCTCCCCAGGTAAATGCTATTTATCGTTGAGAGAGAGAGTGACAGTGTGACGAATGGTTACCATAAATCCCGGTTACCGGTTCTCGAAGAAGACAAACAACCTTCGAATTCCGAAGCTGCCCCTACAGTAACACATTTTCAACGGTAGAATAGGTCGTTGTTCTCTCCAATTTTTGCCCTTTTACCGCCTGCCCCCGTGGATTGCATGCCAGTCAGGCTACTTTGTGTACGGAAATAGGGTATAATGTAGGGGCATTAATGGAATTCCATAAGAACGGGTGTCGAACGACAGTTACGTCAGTGACAGAGAGTGATGGGCTGGGACCGGTTGGGAACGGTATACGAGGCTTCCAATTTGTGGATATGCCACCTGTTTCTCCTTTTCTTTTGCCTTTTTTCTTTTTTCTTTTCCCCTCTCTTTTTTCTTTTTTTTGAGGGGGGAAATATATGGGGGAATAGGGGTGGCAAAAATTTGAGTCCGGGTCAATTTGAGTCCGGACAAATCGGACATTCGGATAAAAACTTCGTACCCGGATCCTGTTCGAATTACAAATCGGACACTTTGACCAGACCCGGACCCGGACCCGAATGTCCGATGTCCGGACCCGGTTGTCCGAATGTCCGAATTTGCGATATGATTTTAGGACATTCTGACCGAAATGTTGTGTTACCGAACCCGAACCCGATTTTTTAATGTCCGAACCCGATTGTCCGAATTTGTTTTTATAAAATTTTCTAAAAAATTTGGACTAAAATTACATATAAACATAGTTGTCCGATGTCCGAACCCGGTTGTCCGATTGTCCGAATTTGTCCGAACCCGAAATGGTTCAAAAATTCGGACAACCCGAACCCGAATGTCCAAACCCGAACCCGACCCGGATTTAAATTCGGACATGTCCGGTTGTCCGAATTTTAAATTCGGACATACATTTGGTGACCGTACCCGGTTTTTTCCGGGTCGGACAAATTCGGGTAATCGGGTCGGACAGATTTTTGCCAGCCCTATGGGGGAAGAAAGGTGGTTACCACTTACCACTTATCACACAGCAATGTCATCGGTGTCGCATGAACATAATGTAAGTTAATTTGGTACAAGGATTAGTAAATGTGATTATACTCTTAATTAGAAAAGGATTTTTCTCCTTTGTTGACAAAGCAAGTAAAATCACTAGTTATATTACTAGATATATTCCATCAATATATATCCATCAATATATTTATTTATAGTAAGTAGGGCAAGATATCATAATCCGTTTTAAAATATTCTATAATATCCTAGAATGTCCTAGATTTATCTAGAGTATGTTTTAGAGGATTCTACATAATTCCATACTTGTGTAGAATCATAGATATTTATATAGAACATTCTGGATGTACGATCTTAGTTGTAGAATCAAATGGATCTCCACTGTCCATTGGGGAGTTTGATGTGTATATACACCCCTAAGGGAAGTTCATTTGGACACCAAACATTCCAAGTGCAATACAAAATATTTTCTCAAACTCTCTATGCTTTCTCTTTCTAAGCTCTCTTGAGCGTATGTGTGCTTATTTGGTTTCTCAAGTCTAAGTTAGCATCATTTAAGACTTACTAGCAAACTAAGGAAGGGTCCCGAGCAAGTTTGCTAGCGCTGCACGGATTTGAGTTTGTGTGAATTATTAACCCGTGACAATTGGTATTAAAGCGTACTTCTGGTTTGGGAGATCATGGCTTCAAATGTGACCGATGTCAACCCTCAACAAGGTGGCAAGAAGGGCAAAGAGGATAACAAGGACGTGATGGGCCTTGTCGAAGAACAACTTGTGGAGATCAATACCACCATGTCATCCCCAATGGGTAGGGTGGATGACATGGAGAGGCGCATCGAGGAACTCGGGTCCGAGGGGGACATGGAAGAGTTTCATAGGGAGATGCAAATGGTTATGACCTCCGTAGTAGCCACCATCAACAAGGAGATTCAAACCCTTCAAGCATTGGATGCCGTCAAGGATGGTGAACTCCAAGCTTGCAAAGTCGAAGTTGATGCTTGCAAAGCCGAGGTTGAGGCGTATAACGCAAGGATCGAGACCCTTGAGGCTCAACTCAAGGTGTGTATGGCTGCGGTGGCTAATGGTGGGTCCGTCTAAGTACCTACCACTCTGAAGGGAACGCTTCAAGACCTCCCGCCTTCTATGGAGCTATGAATGCAATGGAGATCGACAACTTCCTATAGAAACTTGAGGCATACTTCGTGGCAATAGGCATCAAGGATGATGCAAGAGGTGAGTAACGCTATCCTCTCACTTAAAGACATTGCCCTTGTTTAGTGGTGTCATAGGTGTGATGACTTCCGTGGAGGATCCAATCCCATCAACACGTGAGATTGAGGTCAAGAGGCAACTTAAGAAGCAATTCTATCCTGAAGATGCCGAGAATAAAGCAAGGGCTAAGCTAAGACGCCTCCGACACAAAGAGGGCCATGTCCGAGTACATCAAGGAGTTCCAAGAGTTTCTCTTGGAAATTCCAAGCATGGGGGAGCGAGATGCACTCTTTTGCTCCCTCAATGGACTATGTGGGTGGGGCAAGATAGAACTTAAGAGGCATGGAGTGCAAGACCTCGCCTCCACAATCGTCGTTGCCCATACCCTAATCGAGTTCAAGAGGGAGTCCTTCAAGGGACCAAACAAAGAGACAAGTGGTAACGACAAAGGTGGGGGAGATCGGGACAAGTCTCCCAAGCGCAACAAGTCATCCTCACCAAGAGACAAAGGGAAGGGAAAGAAGGATAAGGCACCGAGGAAGTATTCATGATTTATGCAACGGACCTCATCGAGTCTTCGAGTGTCCAAAACAAGGCAAGCTTACCGCTCTTGTCCAAGACGATGAGAGGCAAGAGGAGAAAAGGAAGATAGCTTCCATGGAGCTACTTAACACGATCCAGTGAAGGTGGGGGGCAACCCCGTGGACGCATATACGTGGAGACCATCATTAATGGCAAGCCATTATAAGTAATGCTAGCCAGTGGAGCCGATATGGTGCACATGACCAAGGAGCTTACTGATAAGATTGGCCTTTCCTACACTAAGGAGATAGACTTTATCAAGAGAGTCAATGCACAGAGTCTCCCAATCGATGGTGTTGTGCTACGTCCGCAAGCACACAATGGTGTTGTAGCAAATCAAGGTCGATCCCACAGAGACTAAGTTGATCTATTGGGCTATATTCCCTCAAGATATGCTAAGCGAATCTAAATTTGAGAATGAAATTAAACTAAACAACTATCTAATCTAATGGATAAATAATAACTGGAATTAAGTAAAATAAGCAATCACCTGATCCACGTATCAATCAAGCACTTCTTCCTTCGTTGGTTGTTTTAAAATCGATAATCGAAGTATCACAACCCTCTTTCAAGGTGAAGTGAAATACTTTAAATCTAATCAACTTACCATTTCTCAAGGGCTCTCGATTAGTTTAGGTTCATTAAGCATGCGATTATCGAGGGTTTCTCAATCAGTAATTCTCTCTCGAGACATCACCCAATTAAGTCAAATCCTAGGATTCCAATATTTGAGAGTTCAACTTTCAGTCCTTCATCCAAATACCCACAACATGCAAGAAAGTGATCAAGTTTCTCATAAGACAATAAACTTCTAGAATTCGATAAAATAATCCAATAATTCTGAAAGCACCAAATGATATCAACACAAGATCAAGAAACTAACGACTGTTTGCACAAATCCAAAATCAAACAACAAAGATTATCAAAATTACAAAACATAAATCTAAATTTAAAAAAGAGAAGAGAAAAGAAATGTGCAGTCAAGATCATGCTTGAACCGTCGTGCAAACTCGGGATGAAATCCTTACAAAATCTTCATTTCAATTCTATCTCTCTCTCTCTCTCTCTCTCTCTCTAATCTAATGTAATTCTAACTTGAAGAGAGGAAATGAAATGATGGGATGTATGTGTGGAAATGAGGATGAGAGGCACCCTTTTTATAGTAAAATTCTTGGAAGCCGGAAAGCCACGCATAATAATGGAATTAAAACTATCGGGAAGTTAAAAAGTTACGAGAAAACAAAAAGCCTCGCGTAAAATGAAGACACCACAGGTTGTGGCCAACACCACGGACAGACTCGTGGTCAGCTCTGGCTCGATATTCTTCTGTTCTTTCTTCCTTCCACGGGCATATCAACTAAAGGGTGTCCGTGGGGAGTCAAAATACACTCATTTATGGGCCAAATCTGGGGTAAAAAGGTCCAAAACCTACAAAATACATAAAAGAACCATACCCAAGCATAAAATGGGGAAAAAAGTATAAATTATAACATAAAGCACATAATTATCCTAAAATGCAGCAAAATGACCCTGAAATGATATACACTTTAAGCACTTATCAAACTCTCCCATGCTTAAACTGTTACTTGTCTTCAAGCAAACACTAGATAAAACCAACAAGGGGATACACATCTAGGACTCAAAACATGAAACCTCTTCAAAGTAGGCAAGTCGTAACATATTACAAGCAAGAATATCAATCAACAACAACCCCAAATAGTGCGCAAAACTTTTCAAATTTAGGAGGAGAAGGTTTTCAAAAAAATACGAGACCATGGGCTTGATATCAAACTTGATCACCCCCAAGGAACCACAAAGCATGTCATGCAAGCACATGGAATTGTAGAGCTAAATGGACCCGTAGAACCTCACTTTTGGGAAATATGAAACGCTCTCGCTCATGTGTTTGAAATATCGCATAGGTTCACTCAAAACTCATTCCAAAGATGCAATCTACCATAAGCTTGCAAAGACTCTCAAATTCTTTACCACTAGAAATGCACTGTGCACAAGACAATCAAGAGGACTTTATTTGGGTTGTAATGTGGGCTGGAAGGGTTAAGGGAAATGAGTGGACAAATGAATTTGGGCAATGTGGAGCTACTTAGCCAAGTGACTAGGGAGCAATCAACAAAACACCGAGCAACTATGAAGTTTACCAAGACTCCAAACCCAACAACATAATGAACATATCCCAAATGAATCATATAGGGAATGAGTTGACAAAGAAGGAACTCAAGCTATGTATGTATCTAATACCAATAACTTATTTATGATCTTTTTTTTGTGCCTTTTTGCTTTTCTTTTTTTTTTGCAACATGACTTTATCTTCTTTTTTTTCTTTTTCTTCAACATAACTTTTTTTCTCTTTTTTTTGTTTTGCTTTTTTTGGGGAAATGAAATGAAATTTGCAACTATTGAAAGACATAGGATTACTAACTATCAACTCACAACCGAATACATAAACACAAAACCCAAACAAGAGGGAACCAAAGCAAATGCTCAATATCATCAATCCTTCAAAAAAGCAACATACCAAAGCCATCTTAAACTTAATTATCCCCAAAACCATTCACTACTAGATGAAGTGATGCTCCACAGACTTGGCTTAAAGGTAGGAATATGTGTTTGGCCAAGGGCTAATATGAAGGGATCACAACAAAAACAGGTATAAGCTCAAAGGGGCTAACAAAGGGGAAAAACATGTAATACAAGGGTAGGCTATTTGGCTATGTAGCTAAAATGACCAAAGAAATAAACGCCTCTATCATATAATCAATTATGCACATGCTAATGTGGTTTTGAACAAGAGTCTAGACAAGTTCTAGAGATGCAACATGGAAGAGTCACACACATGAAAGAACATGAGACTAAATATAATGCTTAGTCCAAATAAGGCTCAAAATCTCACGGGATATCTACCAAAGTCTCATTAAGCTCATAAAATGACTCTATGTACAAACATTAGTGCTAATGACTCTAGGGGGTAACATAGTTCTCAATCAAGACAATGGTCAAAACAAGAAGTATTTACAAAACCTTCAAAAATTTTAGCACCAAAAGGGGTAACACATCAAAAATACTCAAGCTCATGAAAGTTATCATGCCTAAAGAATCATCATTGGAGGTTATCTCAAACCAATCACACTATCCCTTCATGCAATCCTATATGCAAACCTAAAATGCAACTAAATACAAAATACTAATGCAAACAAAAAGAAACCTAAAACTATATGCTCTAGCATGTATGCAAATTAAAAACCAAAATGAAAAACATAGAACTACCCTTCCCCCAATGCTTAAATAAAGCATTATTATTCAAAAGAAAGAAAGTAAGAGAAGGGGGAACAAAAGAAACCAATCTCACCAGGTTAGGTACAGAGTGCACCTAAAGTATGCAGCCTCGTAATAACTAGGGCACATGGAGCATCAGCCACTCCATCACGATGTCAAGACTCGACTCATTAAATCAGACGCTATCAACACACGCATGAACTTATCAAACTCCTGGGACCATAATTTCGAAAATACAAGGTAAGAGGCAATAACCAATATCACACTAAAGAGTATAAGTATCCTCTTAACCTTATCAAAGCCAATAAAAAAATCATAGAAAGGATTAAAGCATGTAGTCCACGTGATTTTCTTAGGCAAAGCCTCTAGTTACATGTAATATGGATCAAGAGAGGCACTAAACCTACTAAAGCATCCTAGAGACACAAAATTATTAGCATTCCCACCAAGCATATTGAACATGTTAACCTCATAGACCAAATCAACATTAGCATCACAAATCATAGGATTATCATTGGGCACATCTAAAGAATACTAGGGGGAAATAGAGGGTTGTGAACACGTAGGGAAAATACAGGAATGATCAAGGGGATTAGAGAGAGCAATATTATTAAAACCAAGGCTAAGAGACTCCTCGTGCATAAAGACATCACATGGCCACTCCAAAGGAGTCTTATCTAGATCATGCACCTTATCTAAAATATCTTTGGACTTAAACATGCATCAGAAATATCAAACCTAGCATCAAACCCAAAAGGCTCACCCACCTTGAGCCCCGTGCACTGAGCTAAAGGAAAGGATGAATCAGGTAAGGTCAGGACAACGTCAATATTATCCCAAGGTGATACAAAGTCAGGTTGAGCATAGCATGCATAATAAGGACACGAGTTAATATCATGGTCAGAAGAATTACAGAAACCACACCAAAAAGTAGCATAATAAGATCTACCATAAAATGTACAAGGATCAGGAAATGAATATTTAGAAATATGACTAGCCTTTTCAAATTCAAATGAATCCCAAGCAATCCACTCAAGCAAATAACATGCCTCATCAACATTTTTAGCATGAAAACCCCATAACTCTAAAAGAATATGGATTTTACTATTCACACCTTCATCAACAATGTCCAATATTTCCCATTTACTAACACAATAACCACATTGAGCAAGAAAAACATTTAAACGCTTAAAATACCTCCAAAATAATTCATGCTCGTATTGGGGAAAATGAAAAATTGTCATTGTTTTTTTCTTTTTTTTGTTAATTCTCAAATTTTTTTATAGGTTTTTTTTTCCAAAGAAAAATAAAATGTTTAGTCAATCCTATCAGGAAAAACCCAACATTCGATGCTAGTCCCCGACAACGGCGCCAAAAACTTGATATGGCCATAAGCGCATGGTGGCATTGTAGCAAATCAAGGTTAATCCCACAGAGATTAGGTTGATCTATTGGACTATATTCCCTTAAGATATGCTAAGCGAATCCAAATTTGAGAATGACATTAAACTTAACAATTATCTAATCCAATGGATAAATAATAACTGGAATTAAGCAAAATAAGCAATCACCTGATCCACATATCAATCAAGCACTTCTTCCTTCATTGGTTGTTTTAAAATCGATAATCGAAGTATCACAAGCCTCTTTCAATGTGAAGTGAAACACCTTAAATCTAATCAACTTACCATTTCTTAAGGGCTCTCGATTAGTTTAGGTTCATTAAGCATGCGATTATCAAGTCTGTGATTTCTCAATCGGTAATTCTCTCTCGATACATCACTCAATCAAGTCAAATCCTAGGATTCCAGTATTTGAGATTTCACCTTTCAGTCCTTCATCCAAAGACCCACAACATGCAAGAAAGTGGTCAAGTTTTTCACACAATAAACTTCTAGAATTCGATAAAATAATCCAACAATTCCGAAAGCACCAAATGATATCAATACAAGATCAAGAAACTAACAAATGTTTACATAAATCCAAAATCAAAGAACAAATATAATCCAAATTAAAAAACATAAATCCAAATTTAAAAAAGAGAAGAGAAGAGAAAAGAAAAGAAATGTTCAGTCAAGATCGCGCTTGCACCGTCGTGCAAACTCGGGATGAAATCCTTGCAAAATCTTCACTTCAACTCTATATCACACACTCTCTCTAATCTAATCTAATTCTAATCTAAAAAGAAACTTGAAAAGAGGAAATGAAATTATGGGATATCTGTGTGGAAATGAGGATGAGAGGCACCCTTTTTATAGTAAAATTCTTGGAAGCCGAAAAGCCACACATAATAATGGAATTAAAACCAGAAAGTCGAAAGTTGTGAGAAAACAAAAGGCCTAGTGGGAAATGAAGACACCACAGATCGTGGTCAGCTCTGGCTCGATATTCATTTGTTCTTTCTTCCTTTCACGGGCATAACAACTAAAGGGTGTTTGTGGGGAGTCAAAATACACTCATTTATGGGTCAAATCTGGGGTAAAAAGGTCCAAAACCTACAAAATACAGAAAAGAACCATACACAAGCATAAAATAGGAAAAACAGTATGAATTATAACATAAAACACATAATTCTCCTAAAAATGCAGCAAAATGACCTTGAAATGATATACACTTTAAGCACTTTTCATGTTGCTCGTGGAGCCCAAATCCAAATCAGTTAGTGGAAAGATAAGGTCGATATCACCATTGCTCCTTTGGATGACAAGAAGTTCTATTTGGGCATCGACTTTTTTGACACAGTGAAGGCATTCTTGATGCCTTACACCAACACCATCTGCATTATGGAGACATGGCAACCTTATGTCATTCCTGTGTAGTGGGAGATTAATGAAGGTAAAATGCTCTCTGCTCTTCAATTCTCCAAGGGGATTAAGAAAAAGGAGCCTACTTTCCTTGTCAATCTCAAGATAGATGAGGAGTCCAAGGAGATGCAAGCACCCAAGGCCGTCCACAAGGCGCTTGAAGAGTTCAAAAATGTCATGCCTGTCGAGTTACGTAAGAGGCTTCCCCTGAGAAGGGAACTGGACCATGTCATTAAGTTGGAGTCGGGGGCTAAACCACCCGCATTTACCCTTTACCGTATGGCACATCCGGAGCTCGAAGAGCTAAGGAGGCAATTGAGGAAGCTACTTGATGTCGGTTACATTCGTTCTTCCAAGTCACCTTATAGTGCGACGGTATTATTTCAAAAGAAACATGATGGGTCACTTTGACTATGCATCGACTAATGGTCGTTTAACAAGATCACCATAAAAAATCGATATCTCATTCCTCACATCGATGATCTTTTCGACCAACTTGGAGATGTAAAGTACTTTACCAAACTTGACTTGAGGAGTGGGTATTACCAAGTCCGCATAGCCGAAGGAGATGAGCCAAAAATGGCATGTGTGACATACGAGTTCCTTATCATTCCCTTTGGCCTCATGAATGCGCCGACCACATTTTGTACTGTCATGAACAAGGTACTTGCTGCTTTCCTCGATCGCTTCGTTGTTGTCTATCTTGATGACATTGTCACCTATAGCAAGACCATGGAGGAGCATGTAGGTCACTTACGGAAAGTGTTCCGAACCTTGAGGGACAATGGGCTTTATGTTAAGAAGTAAAAGTGCTCTTTCGCACAAGAAGAGGTACCTTTCTTAGGTCACATTATTTGGTAGAGGCAAGCTACGCATAAACCCGGCAAAAGTCAGGGCCATCTTTGAATGGGAGCAACCCACTAAAGTCACTGAGTTGAGATTATTCATTGGCTTGGTGAACTACTATTGACGGTTTATTAGGGGCTATTATGCTATTGTCGCCCCTCTCACTGACTTGTTGAAGAAGGGAAAAGGATGGATATGGGGCCAAGAGTGCCAACACGCCTTTGAAGCTTTGAAGAAGGCAATTACCGAGGAGTCAATCTTAGCACTTCCTGACCTCAACAAGCCATTTGAGCTACACACTGATGCTTTCGTCTTCACTATTCATGGAGTAGTAATGCAAGAAGATCATACCATTGCTTTTAAGAGTCAGAAGTTTAATGACACCGAGAAGTGGTACATCATGTAGGAAAAGGAGAAGACCGCATTAGTTTATTGTCTTTGTACTTAGAGACATTATTTGCTAGGGAGCAAGTTCATGATCAAGACCGACAGCGTGGCTACAAGCTACTTCCAAACTTAGAAGAAGCATACTCCCAAGCAAGCTTGGTGGTGAGACTTTCTAGTCGAGTTCGATTATACCATGGAGTACAAGCCGGGTCATGCCGACTTGGTGGTCGATGCGTTCAGCCACAAGGGAGAACTCATCGACATTAGCTGACCTTAAAGCAACCTTTACAACCGCATTGAAGAGGGGCTCCAACATAGATCACTTGGCCAAACCATCATCAATCTTGTGAAGGAGGGTAAGACAAGGCAGTTTTGGATCAAAGATGACTTGATCCTCACTAAGGGCAAGCGCATCTATGTTCCTTCATACAACAACCTCAGGTGGGAAGTCATAAAGGACAGTCATGATAGCAAGTGGGCGGGTCATCCGGGTATGCACAGTACGCTAGCTCTTATAGGAGATTCCTACTACTGGTCTCATTTGAAGGATGATGTAGAAGCCTATGTGAAGGCTTGTCTTATGTGCCAACACGACAAGATTGAGCAAGGAGCACCCGTTGGACTATTGGAGCCTCTCCCCATTCCCAAAAGGCTGTGGGAGTGTGTTTGCATGGACTTCATTGTGGTGGGATTACCCACAAGTGAGGGGTGCAATTGGGTCTTTGTGGTGGTGGACTAATATTCTGAGTATGCCTCCTTTATTCCTGCACCCAAGGAGTGTTCCGCCGAGCAAGCCGCCCATTTATTCTTCAAGCATGTGGTGAAGTATTGGGGCTTGCCTTGTTCCATCGTGAGTGACCAGGACACTTGCTCACGGGGCCTTTTTGGACGGTGTTGTTCAAGGTAATGGGTTCTGAGCTCAACTTCTCCACTAGCTTTCATCCACAAAGTGATGGACAAACCGAGAGGAAGAATGCTGTCTTGAAGCTATACTACATAGTGCCAACTAACGAGATTACGCCAAGTTGCTGAATGTTGGTAAATTGTCCTATAACTTGCAAAGGAGCGAGTCCACGGCCAGAGTCCATTCGAGATCGTCACGCGTTAGCAACCCTTAACACCAGGTTCTCTTGCCACAAGTCATAAGGGTCCAAGTCCACCCGCCTACAAGTTCGCCAAGGATTGGAATGATAAAGTAGGTGTAACTCGTTCTTATTTGGAGAAAGCCTCCAAGAAGCTGAAGAAGTGGGCTGATAAGAAGAGGTGACCGAGAGAGTTCCAGGTGAGAGGCCTTGTGCTTGTCAAAATGTACAACCATATGAGGTTAAGCGGTCAGCACCGGGGTCTCATTCGGTGATTCGAGGGGCCTTTCCCCATCCTTAGAAGGGTGGGGGTACAAGCTTACAAGATGGAGTTGCCTCCTAAGATCAAGCATCATCCTGTCTTCCATGTAAGTCTACTCAAGCCTTATCATGAAGATCAAGTGGATCCGAGTCGAGGCATCTCACTACGGGCACCAGTGGGCACGAAAGTTCAACATGACAAGGAAGTGGAAGAAGTTCTTGCTGATTGAGTGGTGCGACACTCTAACCAACCACCGACACATGAACTCCTTATCAAGTGAAAGGGACTACCTGAAAGTGAGGCTAGCTGGGAGCCCTTCCAACACTTGTGGCAATTTAAGGAGCAAATACACGCGTTTGAGGACAAGAAGGCAACGAGGACATCACTGGATTAGGTAGGGGAGGATGTCATGAATTGCTCTAGAATATTCTAGAATACCCTAGAATGCCCTGGATTTCTCTAGATTTCTCTAGAGAATGTTCTACAGGGTCTCAGAGGGTTCCACACAATTCCATACTTGTGTAGAATCCTAGATATTTGTGTAGAATATTCTGGATATACGATTTTAGCTGTAGGATCAAATAGATCTCCACCGTCCATTGAGGAGGTGGATATGTATATATACCCCCAATGGGAGCTCATTTGGACACCAAGCATTCCAAGTTCAATATAAAACATTCTCCCAAACTCTCTATAAGTTCTCTTTCTAAGCTCTCTTGAGCGTGTGTGTGCTTATTTAACTTCTCAAATCTAAGTTAGCATTAGTTAAGGCTTACTAGCAAACTAAAGACGAGTTCGAGCGAGTTTGCTAGCACCGCACGAGTTTGAGTTTGTGTGAATTATCAACCTATGACAAAGAGCACACGATGAGTGTAGTGAACAATATGAGGAGTTTTGATGGTGAAGCATTAAATGTAATGCTCATAAGATTTGAGGTTGCTCGGTGTAAAAATTAAATCTAATTACACTAAAAACAAACAATCATGTGACATATTAAAAATCAATTAGTACATTAACCATGCATGAGTTTGTAATGTATACAGACATGACAAATAGGTCATTTGGTTTAGGTATAGGTCGGGTAAGTTTGGATCGGGTCATACTTCGGGTAAGGTAACATTTCAGGTCGGTTCAGTTTGGGCCAGGTGAACTTCGGTTCAGTTCAATTTCAAGTCAACTGATTTTTGGTCCAATGCGCTTGTCACGCATGAATAAGAAATTTGGTAAAACATTTTGGGTCGCTATGGTTTGGTTCGGGTCAATTCAAGTTTCGAGTCCACTTTTGCGCGAGCATATTTCGGATGTCAGGTCAGATAAAGGTTCGGGTTTTGGGTTTCAGGACTATTTTGCCAAGTCTAAATGTATAGAATTAATTGACTGATGATATTATGATTTTGTGAAACGAATGGTAGTTTACAATGCTTCTGAAGTTTGACTGCCTATTTGAAGGACCGCAACCCAGTATAAGGCGATTGGAATAAAAACGTTTAAATTCAAATGGAAGGTTGAATGTACTTAGAATTGAATAATTTAAACAAAATGAAAAGTGTTCATACCTGCTCATTATTAGGGATGACAATGAAACCCGCACCCATTTAAAACCTGTAAAATCCGCCCCATTTAAAACCCAAATGAGTAGTGAAAATGGGTTTTAAATGGGTATGGGGCAGGTATTGAAGAACGGGTATGTGTATGGGTACGGGTATTGGTATAGCCCTCACCCGCCCCATATCCATACCCTACCCGTACCCCTTTTTATAATAAGATTTAAAAAATATTTTTTATTAACATTTTTCTGATGTAAGTCTAATCCAAACCATCTAAACAAAAATATTAGTCAATAATGTATTTGATTTCACATTTCTAAATAATATATTCCTAAAATGTCACAATTGTGCAATCCTATAATGACAAAAATATATCGTAGTTGGATATGGGTTTCATATGGATATTAATTTTCATTCTCTATGTGAACTCGAATAAAACCTGCAAACCCACAAAACCCCGATGGGTATGGGTATGGGTTTTATTTTTTAATACCCGATGGGTACGGGTACGGGTATGGGTACGATTTTCGAAAACAGGTATGGGTAAGGGTACAACTCAACCCGCCCCGTACCCGCCCCATTGCCATCCCGACTCATTATCTAAGTAACTATCTTCATTGATTGCACAAGTATGGAATAAATTGATTAGATGTGATTAGAGGTGGGTAATGGACTGGGTTGGGTCGGGTGGAGCCATCCGGGTCATGCGTTTTGTGTAAATAAACAGATCAGATCGGGCCAGTCCATGGGTGGCTAGCTTTTGGCCTGTTTTAAAATGGAATAAATTTGCACACAAAAAAAACTATGTATAATAATTATTGTTATGTATAAAGCATTGATAATAAGCTTAACTAATTGGAACATGTAAATTATTGTGTTAAGTAGGTTAAAAAAATGGGTCATTAAGTGGGCCATTAATGGACCGACTCAGTTTGACCCGTTAATAAGCATTAATGGGCCGACCCACTATTGACTTGGTCTATTATTGACCCGACCCTTTATTGACCCTATTTTAAACGGTCGATCATCGTGACTCAATGGATATCCGGTCCATTGCCCACCCCTGAATCTTTATCTTACAAATGCTAGAATGGGTGGAATGCTGAGAATTCAGGAAATAGGAAATCCTGAATTTCTATGCACTCCCGCCCAAACAGCACAGCCGACCCATTTTGAATTTTAAAAAAAAAAAACACCCAACATCCCACGCCACACTGCAACCACCCACTTCTTAAAACTGTTTTGAAAAAAAACCCATTATCCCACAATCATAGGACAGAGCCCACTCTGTAACCACCCAACCCCTAAAACTGTGCCCACGAATTTGAGTGGAATGCAACCACCTCTGAATTCACAAACAACATCCCCGATCATGACCCTTACCGTTGCAAAACCAAGAGTCCCAAAGTAATATTACAACTCTAATTATACCACAATTCCTTCTGGGGAGTACGCCTCTAGACATCACCAACCATCCAAGATCCATACAAGGTACGAGTCATCTAACAATTATGTTTTAATGGCACTACTATGAACGTGTTGTAAAGTGGAAAATTGATGTATTTCAAGAGTTACCAATTGCCACAATCGCATAATCGACGTATTTTAAGAGTTACTAATTGCCACAATCGCATCTGTGCAGAATTGCAAAGTCGAAATCCAGCTTACATAGGTATTGATTTACTTTATAAGGGCACTACAGTACATATTAAGTGCAAAATTAATGTATTTCAAGAGTCAGTAATTGCCCCAATCATATCCACGCAGAATTACAGAATTGAATTCCAGCTTATAAATTAGGTATTGATTTGAATATGCCAACGTTTATAAATTGCAAAATTCTTACGCCAAGAATCACTAACCGTGGCTATTGAGACTAACGATTCATACTTTTCTATAGCACATCCGTAAGCATACGTATTACTTGCAGGTGTCCAAGACCCATTTCGTGGTAGCGGTTTCTTACCACCTACGTTTTTCAATCAGATATTTCCTATCATATTTACGAAATGCAATTTTTGGTTGTAAACATGCATGCTATAGTCAAGGAAATCATTCACAGAAGGTTATAATTATATGAGTTCATATCTGAATTGATGCCATTTGCAACTTTAAAATACATTAATATTGGTAAACGTTTCACACATAAAGATCCAAAGGTAGTGTATTCAACAGAGTACATGCATGAGCAACTTAAATGTCATGTTCAGCAGAACATTTCTCATAACTTCAAGACTATATGCATCTCACTTAAACTAACTAGGCGACATACAAATGTAATGTTTTCAACACGAGTATATGCATGAGCAACTTACATGGCTAATTTAGTCATGTTTAGCATAACATTTCTCATAACTTTACGTCTATATGCATCTCACTTAAAATAACTAGGCCACACACCCATATTTTCTTTTTCTTCCAACTTAGGTATGTACTTTTAGGTTGGACTAATGAATTTAGTCCAAGGAAATCAATCACAGAATACTATTTAAGCATGTTCAGCATAAGAACATTAAACATGACAAGCAATGCAAATTTTAAGTGTTTCCCAACAAGTTAGCCACGAAAATTTCATTCCAAAAATGTGAAGTGGGCGCCTGATTATGCATATTACCTACATTTCACTTATCCATCAAATGTAGTCAAAGTTGAACCAATTATATTCTGCCCAGACGTTCATAGCTATTTCCTTTTTACAACATTGTTTGACCAATAATTACATGTTTAGGGAACCCTGAACAAGACCGCAAGTAATTTACAGTCGAGGTATGACTGTACCCTTCCCACCGAATTAGACTTTTAACGTTTATCACATACATTCTTACTTTCGCCCCATGAATTGATACTGCAGACTAACAGGACAAAACAGACACCCCCTATTTGTGTGCTGAGATACAAATCACAACATCAAGCAAAAGTGAAATTGGTCCAACTTTAGGTATGTATTACCTTCCCTACCTCCACAACAAACCATGTGTAAAATTGCGCTTACCACAAGAACATTTAGATTATTTATACGATTACTACACACACACACACACACACATACATACATATATATATATATATATATATATATATATATATATATATTACTTATATACATATACATATAAATATGAACACCCTCCATACTCTAACAATATTGAGACCCAAAAATTAAAGACTTTAGTTACAAACACACCTCTACCATCAGAAGTGTGAAAGAGAGCATCAGGTAGTGCGGGAATCAAGTAGCTCTAGGTTCATTAGAAGTGTCATACAAATCCAAAAAATTACACCTCACATACTTAAAACATCATCCAAAATCATATGACAACACCCAAAGCCACAGACAAGTGAATTATACACACAAATCTACCTTATCGTGAACAAACAGTCCGTACAATATCCACATCACACATGTACATACATACATTTATATATACATAATGCCTAAAACTTAAGTAATGCACCTTAAGATAGTAAGAGTTTCTTTTTACGCATTCAATCAGAAAATCAAAATCAGTGTAATCGTATTAAGTTGATTATTAATCGTATTCATTTTCATAAAATGTAAAAACTTTAAGATCGAAATAATCATTAAGTCAAGGTTGAAATGAGATAAATTAACTATATTAGATCTTACTTGATTTTTAACCAGTCATTTTTAAGACAAAATAGAATTTGAATATTACCGAATTATAAATGAATATAACCCAAAAGGGGTAATTGATTATAAAATTTAGTGCACTTAAATTTTAATCTTAACTGCTTAACGAAGAACTTATACACTTAAAGTAAAAGTTTACTACATAAATACCAATTTCATTATATTATTTGTCATTTTAGTTGCCAATTCCCAATCATTGCATTTCTTCTAGCTGACTTAGCTTGAATTGTCCACCGATGATCAAAATAATTAAAAACAAAAAGAAAAACAGAATGAAGATTGCATTTCCACTCTATTTCTTTGGAAATTCCTAATTATTTGACCTTGACATTTACTTCCTCCCTCACCATCATTTACAACTTTATATTGTTCATTTTCATGAAATTTTAAACCCAAATTCAAGAGTCTAAATCGAGCCTGAGACCAAATTCTTATGTTTTTTGGGGTCAATAAAGGTTTATAGGCTAAATCATGTATGAAAACTCTAGAGTATAAATTACTTACCTTTGTTATTGAATAATTGAACAGGACGACTACAGAATCATACAAGAAGGAATGGAATTCACATACCATGAACAATCAAATTCCATGTATTTTTATATGACAACGTTGGGAAGTTTCTTGGCCAACATCAACATATCATGAGGAATTAATAATTTTAAGCATAATTTGATATCATATACCATATAAGTCAAAGGCTAAAATGATTTTAAGCATAATCTTTAAGCAAAGAAAAGGTAGACATTACCAAACACAAATCAGGAACAATCAAATTCCATGTATTTTTATATGACAACATTTGGAAGTTTCTTGGCCAACATCAACATATCATGAGGAATTAATAATGTTAAGCATAAATTGATATCATATACCATATAAGTCAAAGGCTGAAATGATTTTAAGCATAATCTTTAAGCGAAGAAAAGGTAGACATTACCAAACACAAATCAGGAACAACAAACAAGAAAATTACCAGTAGAGACTTACCTTTCCTAGATCAAGCAGTCTGCACAATTCATCAACCTGTAAACCGAATAACCAAAAAAAGGAAAAAAATCCCAGATCAGACAAACATGTTGCTTAAGACGAAGAACCCATATCAGATAAAAAAGGAAAAAAAACCCAGAAACTTACCGGCCGTATGAGAAACAACTACAGCCCGCAGATCTACCGGATAATCGGATTCAATGCCTCTAAAACTTGCCCATGAGCGATTGAAACCCCAAAATCCTAAACAAAAACCCCAAAATCCCCGATTACAAATGTAAAAGGCCCTAGATCTACATAAAATATTACAAGATAAACCGAAAAATAGAAAAAGGGAAAAAAATAACAAAAAATATAACCCAAACCCCAAAACTCCCAATAAATCCACAAAATCCTACATCACAACACATGAAAGCCCTAGATCTGAAATTATACATACATGCAAGAGCATAACATGACGAAAAATGCAAAATCTTCATAAAAACTTTAATACATAAAAGGAGGGGCTACTAAACTGATGAGTACACTGACAAACACACCAAACCCATCAAATCCGCTATGGAGGGGTGGCGCATGGACCACACGCGCCGCCGACGAAGGAGTCTTTCGACTGCCTTCTTCCTCCATCGTCTTCCTAGAACATCGATTTGCTCAAATATTATTAAAAAATCCACATGCACCCCCAGCACAGCGACACGTACAACCACGCACCTCCGCCTGAGTGGCACGTTGGCAGCGTAGATGGTATTGCTAGACACGCCGTCAGCCGATCTACAAGTTGGTGGTGGTGTCATTTTCAGATGGTTGTACCCCAGTGGTCCACATGGCGGTTTTCATCATGGGGGAACTGTCTAGAGAGATACGATAGAGACCGAAGAGAAATCTGGATAAGAGAAGGTTGAAATGTGTAGACAAAGGACAAAGAGCGAAGCATCTAGAGATGAGAAGGAGATGGAGAACGAGAGGTTGAACTATCTAGAGGGAAGAGGGAGAGCGAAATCCCTAGAGACAAGAGGAGATCGTAAGACAGGGGTGTAATGACCAGAGAGAGACTCAGCTGCCTAGAGACACAAATCATTGTAAGGACAATTAAATGCCTCGAATCATCACATACCAATTTAATCAAAATTTAAATATAGGCCTTTATCAATTTACAAACCTGATATTTATGCATATATATATATATATATATATATAAATATCAATATACATAAATAGACATATATATATACTTGTATAGACATATATATATAAATAT
>JACYFF010031955.1:51838474-51851026 GCA_017589665.1 Selenicereus undatus | reverse complement strand
TGTGTGTGTGTGTGTGTGTGTGTGTGTGTGTGTGTGTGTGTGTGTGTGTGTGTGTGTGTGTGTGTGTGTGTGTGTGTGTGTGTGTGTGGACACACACACTCCAACACACAGACACACATATATCCATATCCATATCCATATCTAGATGCATATATGTGTACAGTTATATGTATATATGTATAGATATCTGTATATGTATATGTATATAAATTTATATGTATATATTTATACATGTATATATAAATATGTGTGTGTCTGTGTGTGTCTTTGTGTGTATGTATATATGTATATATATACATATACACATACTGATAAACCTCTATTTTACCTCCGTTAGACTTGATTTTAACCTAATATTTTTGTGATTTTTGGTAAAACTTCAAAAGTATAGAGGTTGATTTGGTGTTCTTTACCCCAAATCCGCCTATATGATGTGTTTTTGTGTTTTTAAGAGTTCGATTGGAAAACAAGCTAATGCCGCACCAAACAGGAGCCAAAAAGGTAGATTTGGAGTCAAGAGGAAATGGCATGGGGGCACCATGCTAGGCAGGGTGACCGTGCCACCCCAGGAAACAAGAAAAAGAGAGGTAGCAAAGTGGCACAGTGGTACCGTGCTACATGGCGCGACCATGCCACTTTAGTGATTCCTGGTTAATTGCAATAGAGCATTGTAATTAGGCATGATGCAATTTTCTCTCTTCTTCTCTCTCGAAAAACGGAAACTTTAGGTTTTTTTAGATCTAAATTGTTGTTCTTGATTTCGAAGCATTGGATTGGGATTGATTTATGCATTTGGTAGATTATTGCTGTAGTTAATACAAAGTACGTTCCTTTCCCTTTTTCTCTTGTGTTTTAGTTCAAAGTTAGTACTTTTAATCATGCTCGTATTCTTGATTGTGATTGTGATTGAAATGATGATTATAGGCTAAATTTATTGTCTTGAATTGGGCTTTGCCCCTATTATGCGAATTGGAACCATGTTCTAGGTTTTGTGAATCAATGCCCATGTTTATGATTGAACTCTCAATTAGCGCGCCAAGTGTTCGATGAATTACCTGAAAAGTATTGAATTCCGATTCTTAAGTCAGGGTTTAGGAGATCAACGACAGTTGAATCCTTGACTTAGGGCTACTTTGTGAGCAATTTAATTTCTTAACATGAAAATAGTTGGGAGTTCAATTGGGAATAGCCGTTACTTAATCATATGGTTTGTTCATTCCTATTTCATGAAAACAGATAATTAGGATCACCTAACCAGTCTAACGACATGCGATAGAAGGCGTAGATGCACTTTAATTGGTAATCATTCCATTTCAGTTGTCTGCGTGGGTCGAATTGCTTGACTTAGTTTATAGTCCAAGGAGTACAATAGTATGGTGAACCCCAATCCATGACCCTTGTTAGTATTGGTTTAGATAATAGCAGTAGTCTTCAGCAGAATAGAACTGTTATTTAGTGAAAATCAATTTTAGTAGATTCTGGCCTAAATAGAGTGTTATAGGTTAGTTTGGTGGTTGAAACCAAGTTCCTTGTGGACACGACCCGTACTTGCCATTGCTAGTTACAACTGGCACCATGCACTTGCGGTAATAAATTTTTAAGACAATAAGTTTTTGGCGCCGTTGCCAGGGAACTTGGCTGTTTTAACATCAAAAGCAATTCAAAACGCTATAGATTAGGCTTTTTCTTTCTCTTTTTCATCCTTCTTTTCCCCCCTTGTTCTTTTAGCTTTGCTTAAACCTGCTTACACTTGTTCTAGTTTTTGGCTTTGTATGCACAAACACAGTCAGAGGGATCGACCACTCCTTCCCTTTGATCCTGATAGAGAAGCCACTGCCCGAAGGCAAAGTGGTGCGAGGAAGCGACAACAGCAACAAGTCAGCATGGTCGAGAGAAATCCTAGGGTTCTATGGGACTATGTCCTACCGCAGGCCGCCGGCCTCACCTCCTCCATTGTCAACCCAGCCGTCGAAGCGAACAACTTCGAGTTGCGGCCTGCTCTTGTATCCTTCATGGAGAAGGATCAGTTTAGTGGCGTCCCACGGAGAACCCTCATATTCACGTTCGCAACTTCCTGGCGAAATGTGACACAATCAAGCTCAACGGGGTCTCCGCCAAAGCAATTAGACTACGGCTCTTCCCTTTCTTGCTGACGGACTGAGCTAGTGACTGGCTCCTTAATAAAGAGGCTAACTCCTTCACTACCTAGGAGGCCTTATCGACTGCATTTCTCAGCAAGTACTTTCCCCCTAACAAGGCGACTAAGTTGAGAGCGGAAATCACCTTCTTCTCTCAACGAGGCGATGAGTCACTTTATGAGGCATGGGAAAGATTCAAAGATCTTCAACGCCAATGCCCCCACCAGGAGTACTCGACTGGCTTCTAATCAAAACCTTTATTGTATATGTGGAGGAAAATTCTAAAAATTTTACTGTAGATTGTCCATATTATTTTCGAATTTCCTGTAAGATATCATGAATTTTGGTTGAGTATTTTGAGTTTGGTGATTTTTGGAAGCATTTTGAGTAATTGTATAAAGAGCAATAATAAAGATTAAGTGAGATTGATCATGCACTCATTTTGTGTATTTTGGACCAAGTTATTTAAGGGGGAAATGAATATTCATGGACTTTTAGCTTGTTTATGAACTTTGAATCAATTATGGATTTTACCAAGAAAATACCAAGCTTGGTAAGCTTAATACCTTCTATTGAGTTCAATGACTCATTTAGGGTGAAATTCTTTATCTAATGGATTTATGAATGAAATATGAGAAGTGGGGAGAGTTGTGACTCAGAAACCATGTTTATCAGACCAAGTTATTGTAGTTTATGCTATTTTGAACCAAGATATATCTCTTTTGGCCTCAAACCTTTATTACTTACTCACTTCAGCTTATATCAAATGTATTTATCAAGTCAATCTAGTGTACTTGCTGTTATCTTGAACCAAGTTATACATCGGCAAGCCTTAAACCCGTATCAGTAACCTATTTCAGGAAAGGCCATAACCACTCTCTCAATTATCACCATCAAGGCCTTTTTCCTTTGTAATCTCATTTATCTCACTGTGGACTATTTTACTTTCATTTACATATCAAATTTAATTACTTTCAACAATTCAGTTTTGAAGTTATATTGAAATACCCAACTTATGTATACCATTTAATTACTCAATTTCTGATACACATACGTTTACTTACTAAATTATGTGAGTAGGGATCATTTACTGATTACACATACTTACAATGACTTTTATGAAATAGAGTTGAGGCCTAGTTATCATTCCCCGTTATGCATAAGTGTTATCAAGTCAGAATATATTTATCAAGTCAGATGGCATTTATGAAACAGCCGACTTGTAACAAGTCAGATGACATTTTTAAAGACTCAAGGTACGTCCATTGCCTGTATCTCAGAAAACAAATCATGTTTATCAAGTTACAACTCTTAATGAGTTTATCAATGAATCAGTTTATACAATGATTTGCCATTTAACTCGTGACCCCGTTAGTTATCATCTGTAGGATGTCAACCCATCATTTACTTGCACGGCTTCAGGCCAACTCTTGATCGAATTGGCAGGTGTACACACATGTATAGATCATATCATTGCAAGGGGTTCACATCCAGATAATAATGAGCAATTCAGTTTCATATTACTTTCATTTTCATTATTATTGCCAACTAAAAGAATTGCAAAGACGGGTACCCATCAACAGTATTTATATGTTCATTTTACCATACAGGAATACATGTACTGAGTTTTTGCTCACATTTTCAAATTGGTTTCATGTTTTCCATTTTATGTGATGAAGTATCACCTGTTTCTCCTTTTAGCGAGCCCTTTTGGAAGTCATGAGATGCTCACAGTGGATTCAGTATAGCATGCATATTGGAATCGACCTCAGGGTCAAGTTGGATCTATATTCAATAAACTTGTATAGTGTGGAGTGCAAGTTATCACATGGTATGATTAGTTGATGGTATTGAAGTTGAACTATTATGGACTTTGGTCTTGAAGTGTTTCAGTTAATAGATTTTGTATTTGTGAATATGAGTTGCAAGATTAAATGGTTTCAGTAAGCCTTGTCCTTATCATGACGGCGGTAGGGCCTTCTATTATTAAGTCTTCCGCTGCAGTTTTTCGTAATTCATGGCTTTAGCATTTTGGGGGCGTTACAGATTTGGTATCAGAGCTAAGGTTAAAGGGCCACTGTGAGCTATCAAGTGTTTATGAGTTAGCTATCAAGGTGTGTATAAGTTATGTTAATGAGTTATTGCTTATAAGTTCATATGTATGGGCATATATGGAAAAACCATTTTAATCTAGGTGACTCAATCATTTGGTAATATCATGAGATTCAAGCATGAGCAAAGTGGACTGTGGAACCATTTGGGGCACTTGTTGGTGAGGCATGTTTTCATTTATCTAAGAGTTGTATTACATGTTTCATTTCTCTTATTTGTTTAAACTTCTGTAATCGTGCACTCCGGGTGTGTAACCCGTTGAGTTATGAACTCCGACGTGTGGCCGTTAAGCTATTGAAGTATTTCTTTCCATTTCAGGTATCTATTGTAAGTCTTTAAGCCTGGGTTTTAATCAGTTTTTAGGCTGAACTCTATCCGTTTTGCTTTAGGATTTGAGAGTCTTATTGAGGTGTGTTAATATCCCTACTCTTGGGTACAGTGATGGTTGAAACCCCATGTGGGGATGCCCTTTGCAACTTCTTAAGGGATTAATACAGTGTCAAGTTATATGAAAACCTCTAGATGAGGAAATGCCTTGCGGGGTAATATCTTTTAGGTGAACCAGTATGAGATGAACACTATAATGAGTGCTTATGTATGGAGATAGCAATTAGTAGCTTATGGTGTGCTACTTGGCATATATATATGTGTGGGACAAGTAAGATTAAGCTGCCATGTATCAGAATCATCTGGTCTTGATACTAAGATTTTACATTAGCAATGTTCCCATTACTTCCTGTAATTGACTTATTTCTGCCCTAGTTACCTTGAATTATTTCGAGGCATCATTTCTTTGCTGCTAACACTCTTTTTATTTGTAATGGAGTGTTTATGGAAACTCTCATATGTGGTCTGTGGGGACTTCTTCAAACACATTTGAGCAACCTTTCTTATAGGCGATTCAAACCCTGACAATTATACCCGTTGAATTCTCTATTTCTATAGCGGTGGCCTTTGATTTGGTGGTGGCCAACTCCTTCTTCAAGAAGAAGGACGACCACCTGGTGACCTTTAAGAGCATTTCGTGCAAGACCCAGATTGACTACTTCCTAACAAGGAAGGAAACTCGGAGATCGTGTAAGGACTGCAAAGTAATTCCCAGCGAGTGGTTGGGAACTCAACACAGGTTGCTAATTTTGGATGTAGAGTTCAAGTATCCTAAGAGGCCCAAGAGGAAAGCAGAAGAACCCAGAATTAAGTGGTAGACTCTCACAGAGGAGAAGGCAAGGTTAATAGCAGAGAGACTAGCTGAGGAGAGAGTTTGGAGGAGGGCAGAAGAAGCCGACTCGATGTGGGATGCTATGGTGGATTGCATCCGTAGGTCGGCTAAGGAAATTTTAGGCCTTTCCAGGGGAGGCGGCAGTAGGATGGAGGGCGCCTGGTGGTGGGGCGAAGAGGTAAAGGAGAAAGTCAAGGCAAAAAAAGAGGCTTATGAGGAGTTCATGAGCAGCAGTACAGAAGTCGAGCGGGCTCAAAAGAGGATCGGATACAAGGCGACCAAGAAGGTAGCCAAAAGGGCGGTGGCAGTAGCAAAGAGTCAGGCGTTCGATAGACTGTACCATAGATTGGGGACGAAAGAAGGGGGGAAGGAGGTTTTTAAACTGGCTAAGGCGAGGGAAAGAAAGACTAGGGATTTGGGAGCGGTAAAGTGCATCAAGGACGAAGAGGGTAAGGTGTTGACTGAGGATGCTGAAATTAAGGAGAGATGGCAAAGGTTCTTTGCTAAACTCCTCAATGGAGAAGGGGGGGGGGGAGACGACTGTAGTAGGGGTGGAGGGTGTAGCGTTCAGCGGGCAGGCGATTTGATATCAAAGGAGGAGATCCGGGAGGCCTTGAAGAAGATGGCGCATGGGAAGGCAGTGGGTCCGGACCAGATACCAGTGGAAATGTGGAAGTTTATGGGGGAAGTGGGTCTAGAATGGCTCACGGAGCTTTTCAATGTTATTTTCAGAACCGCTAAGATGCCCAGAGAGTGGAGGGCCAGCACAGTCATCCCACTGTACAAAAACAAAGGGGATATCCAAGATTGTAATAACTATAGGGGCATCAAGCTGCTTAGCCACACTATGAAGTTGTGGGAGAGGGTGATTGAGAGAAGGCTGCGAGAGGTAGTCGAGATTTCAGAGAACCAATTTGGTTTCATGCCAGGCAGGTCGACTACTGAGGCGATCTACCTCCTCAGAGGGCTCATGGGCTTGTTCAGGGACAGAAAGGTGGATCTCCATATGGTGTTCATTGACCTGGAGAAAGCGTATGATAATGTTCCAAGGGAGGTTTTGTGGAGGTGTTTGGAAGATAAAATGGTGTCGCCCGAGTACATTCGGGTAATCAAGGATATGTACGAGGGAGGACGGACGAATGTTAGGACACCGGGAGGGGTCTCCAAGGACTTTGCTGTTAGTTTGGGGCTTCATCAGGGTTCCGCCTTAAGCCCGTTTCTTTTCTCATTAGTTTTGGATGAGCTCACTAGAGGTATCCAGGACGAGGTGCCTTGGTGCATGATTTTTGCAGATGACATCGTCCTTATCGATGTGACTAGGCAGGGGGTGAATGACCGGTTGGAGAGTTGGAGGCATTCACTAGAGGCTAGGGGCTTCCGGTTGAGTAGATCAAAAACGGAATACCTTCACTGTTGTTTCAGTGGAAGGATAGAAGAGGGGGGAGATATTGTACTGGATGGGAGGGCAATACCAAAGGTCGCCAATTTCAAGTATCTGGGCTCGATCATCCAGCAGAATGGGGATATTGACGAGGATATTAGTCAGTGGATTAGAGTGGGCTGGCAAAAGTGGAAGTCAGCGTCAGGGGTGCTGTGTGACAAGAGAGTGCCCATGGGTTTGAAAGGCAAAGTCTATCGGATGGTAGTTAGACCCGCGGTTCTTTATGGATCGGAGTGTTGGCCTCTAAAAAAGGCGTAGGTCCAGAGGTTGATGGTAGCTGAGATGAGGATGGTCAGGTGGTTGTGTGGTTTTACGAGATTTGACAGGATTCCGAATGGGGTTATTAGGGGCCTAGCTGGAGTGGCCCCCATAGAGGAGAAGATGAGGGAATCGAGGCTTAGATGGTTCGGCCACGTGAAGAGGAGAAGTGTGACCGCCCCGGTGCGAAGTTGCGAGACTATCAGCCCACCCGGTGGTAAGAGAGGGAGAGGTAGGCCGAAGAAGAACCTAGAAGAGGTGGTTAGAGAGGACCTGAGAGTTGTCGGTCTCACGGAGGACATGGCTCAGGATAGGAGGGTGTGGCGGGACAGGATTAAGGTCCCTGATTGTAGGGGACCGGCTCCATAGGGGGCAGCCGCCTAGGCGGTTTGGGGTGGGGTGGGGTGGGGCGGGTTTTGGTTTGCTGTTTGCAGGTCAAACTTTTCTGGATGGTCACGACACCAAGCGCCCAAGATTTGCCCAGGTACGTCTCCAACCCCTCTTTATTCGCTTATCCGGAACCTTTTCTCCCCCCCTTTTTTCTTACTTCCCTTACTTCTCTTTCCTCGGTAGATGGTTTTTGCACTCGTTTCCCTCCAAACCTTTTCTCAAAACTGTTTTTGTGGGTCTTATGGAAACAACCTCTCTATGGGTAGGAATACCGGTAGAGGTAAGGTTGCCTACAGCTGGATCTCCCCAGACCCCGCGAAAGCGGGACCCACTTTGGGAGTTTGTTGTTGTTGTTGTTGTTGAATTCTCTATTTCTATAATGGAGCCTATAATGACCCCCGGTGTACATTCTTGTGTGATTTGTAGTTTTTCCTAAGCATAGTTGACTCATTCTACTTGTAGCTCAGTCATCACTATGATCATATTTTTACTGTCACGTACTTGAACTCATTGCTTCTATTTGGGCACTATTCATTTATTGCTTGCAAAACCTTTGGTTGTTTCAAACCCAATCATTAAGTGCCCTTGCAGCAATTAAATGTATCCATATTGTTTGTGCTTCTATAGCACCGTAACGCCTCTTGGCATACTATTCCATGGTCGTAACTGCATGTCGTTACTCAAGTTATTTTGGTAATCCTTTCTTTACTAATATAGCCTATCTTCTTAATGATAAACAACGATTGGTGCTATTTTCATCTGCCAGCAGTTTTGAAGTTTATATGCCTACCCAAGACTTCTATTTATTACAAATTTTTTTATTGATGGATGTCATCATGTTCAGTCATAAGATTGACTCCTTCATCGTGACGTATTGTCCTTTCAAACATTAGATGAATAAAATTTTCCTTCTGATAGTGTTGACCCTTATCTTTGTCATTTTACTCACATACGGATATTGTATGACTTTTCAAAAGCCGCTTTGGGAATCTGTCACATTTCTTCACCTTCATTACTTAATACTCTCTCCCAACTTCATGACATCATTCATTTACTTTACTATCTTGACCATCATGAATAAACTGCATGTCTTGTATGAGTAGGACATTTATATTTCTTACCTCTTTCATTATGAATCTTCGTCCTTTCATTCATTCAGCTTACATACCTATACTTCATAACCAATAAAGAAATATCTTTGCAAGAGTTCATGGTGTGGTTGCACCTGTTTACACTTTAGATAGCCACCTGTCTTTTAAATTTACTGAGACCAGTAAGCAGTTGAATGTGTTATACATAGTATTGTTGGAAACATATTCATTGGGCATTCAATCCAGTTTGATTGGCATACCTTGTTATCATTATGGAGATGGACTGATTGTGTACTTATAGAAGATGACTTATAAAGATCTTAAGGTTAGTTTGAGAAATGTGGAAAGACTAGACGTGTATTTCCATGTACTGAGAGAAGAAAAATCCTATTTCTGCCTTAATTTCACTGTGTAAGCAAGTGGGTTATCATATCAGTAATGCATTGAATATTAGTGATATGCCAACCATACACGGTATATACATATCCATAATTACAGTTTGTGAATTTAGAGATGTTTTATCTGAGGATTTTCAGGATTTTTTTTTCCAAGAAACATTGTTTTTCAGATCAACCTAGTTCTAAGTGCTTAATCCATATTCAGAGCCCCTATCATATGACCCCCAGCAGAGTTACAGAAGACAGTTATATGACCAAGTGTGTCACCTTGGGAAACCTAGTTTTACTTGTGTGAAGAAGGAAGGCAGAACCTTATGGTTGTATACTGTGTACAGAGAGTTGCACAAGATCACTATTAAAAACAAGTGCCCTATACCTTGCATAAATGATTTATGGGATTAACTGCCAACAACAGAAGTATTTTCCATGAATGATTTGAGGTTCGAATATCACACCTAAACCATGCAACCACAGTTTATCTTTTACAAGAATGCCATCTTATAGTAATTCTTGAAATTGTTTGCTTGTCTAATCTTCAAAACTTGATACTATCCAATATTGCTTAATCTTCGTTGCTTTTCAACCCGATATTTCCTATTCAGGTGATCTTCCATGTCTTCGCAAACCCAGTGTTAAATATACAATACATTTTTATTCGACCTTATATGATTGTCAACATTCCAGTGCTCTCGACCTTCACCATCTTTATTTCATGATCATAAGTTGTAGTTCATTCGGTTGAGAGCTGATTCACACATCTACCTTACATCTCATTTATTCATAGTGATAAGCTCCTATAACTTGTTCTGAATTCATAATGTAAATCAACTCTCATCGGCGTGGGTGATTGCAATTGTCATAATTCCCTCACTTTCTTTATTTTGAACTTCAACTCCCACACATATATCTTACCTGCTCATAAGTAAATTCTAGCTTTTTTGTTCAATCTTATTACTGGATGTGAATTGGTTTTATATGAGCAAAGGCACGTTTCTCATGTCACTTGTTCAATCCATTTACTTATCCATTGTAACTTTGCTTGTTCAATCTATTGATCTATTTATGGCACTTGCAATTCTCACACCTATATCTTATATCCGCATAAGTGAATTCCAGTAATCCTTATTTAATCTTATTGTCGTACTTAACTTGGCTCCATATGAGCAAATGCATGTTTCCATTGCAGCTTATTCAATCCATTTATCTATTCATTAGACCTTGCTTATTTATCCAATCTAGTTCTCTATCCATTGTCATTTTGCTTGTCTAATCCATTTATCTATCCATTACACTTTGCTTGTCCAATCCAGTTATCTATCTATTGCACTTATCTTGTTCCTTGTGACTATAAAGTCACCTAATTGAAGCTCAGTTGCTTGTTATCTTGTTTCCAATAATCAGTTAAACCTGAGTATAACCATGCCATCCTTCTCCTTGGTGGCTTATTTATTGGACCCTTTATGATCCATATTTATAAACCACAGTTCTTGTGGCATTATATTTTAGAATTCAAGATATACTTATGGTTATCTTTATTCTAACCACCCCGTGATAACCTCTCCTTTATTTGCCTTTTCTAGTCTCATTGTTCATTTCTTTTGTATGCAATGATTCATTTGGCTACGAATTTCATCACTCTCATCCCTAACCATGGTCATTTCATTGCCCTTTATCGACCAGAGCAGATCCTTGAGTTGTCGAATGAGGGGAGATCGGATGAGGCATTAGGATGATTAGATGAGGAGATTTTGATAAGGGTATAAACTCAAGCACTGTCTAATTATATTGGAGTGAGCCAGAAGAAACATTGAGTACAAGGTCAGAGCTAACCCAAGCAAGCATTAAGAGGGAAAATTCAAGTACATGTCGAGGTGATACAAGGTCGACAAAGCAGTTGTGTAATAACCAAAGTCTTAGTTGAGATATAAAGGATTCCGAAGGGCTTATCTAGTCAAGGGTGTCAGGAGACTGGATATCGGTGCTAATTGAGTCCTCGTTACTTTGGGCTTTATGAGCCAATAGTGTAGAATACCTCCTTTGTAGTAACAATGTTCTTTTCTTTTGAAGAGAATATCACTTTTGAAGCAAAGTAATTGAGTTTATTGAATCTATTGTGTGAGAAGTATCCGGGTCTACTATTGAAACATGAGATTAAGAAGTTATACAATACGTTTACCCTTAGTCAGTGTACATTCGGCAAATTATAACCCTTCAGAGGGAAGCAGTGGGAACCAATGACCCATGTGTTTTAAAGCAGCATTGCATATAGTTGACAAGTGTTATAAGTTTCAAGGACGAAATTCTTTAAGGGGGGAAGACTGTAATAACCTAACCCTAACGCATATTATTTATTTAAATCATCTTTATTTATTTCATTAGTCATGTTTATTCATTAACTTTATCATGTTTATTGACCTAATCACTCATGATTATTTGCTTAACCAAATCATGTTTATTAAATTCAATTACACTCAATTTATTTATTTAAAGAATTCCATTAAGTTATTTAAATTTTCACCTTCATTTATCATATTTAATCATCCCGGTTGGGAGATATTTCATTTTGGGCACCACTTTGTAACTCAAGTTTCATTGATTGATTAAATGTCGGGTGAATCGATATTAGGCGTCGGTGAGTATAAATTAGTGATTAATTATTTTCTTATCTTCGGTAAACTTTAATTCCGAGCAATACAAATTTTTATTTTTTTTCAAAACTCCAAATAATTTTTCAAGCCCCAATTTAGCCTTTTGGGTCCAAAACAAAAGCCCAAAACCTTACTAACTTTTGTTATTTCACTAATTATTCATTTTAGCACCTAATTTTAATTAGCAAAAAGCTAATTTTTGGGTTAAAAATTTATAGCCATATGTGGCTATAAATTGACCATTTTTACACACAAAATTCAGCAAAAACAAAATCACAAGCCCATTCTCCATTTTCTCTCTCATCCTCACGGTGGGTTGAGCAGAAAACAGCTGCTGCCTCTCTGTGCCGCGGCCACCTCCTAGCTGCCCTGAGTTCCCCTTGCTGCTAGCTATCATGTCCAACCCCTTAAATCACTCAAAACAGCCTCCTCCTCTCTCTAATTCAAGCCTAAAGTGAGGTCTGTCCCAAACCCTAACTTATTTTATCTTGAGTTTTATGGTTGTTTTATTTATGGGCTATATTTGGATTATCAAATTGATAGTTATTGTGCAATTTTTATTGAGTTTGGAGATGTTTGGAGTCATGGGTATTTGATCAAGAGCATGATTTTCATGATTTTGCATTTGTTTAAATGCCACTGTCGAAAATTCTGGCAATTATAGGATTGTCCAAAAATTCTAAAATTTGTACTGTAGTTTCTATATATTATTTGGGATTTTCTGGCAAACGTTCAAGAATTTTGGATGTATAATCAGGGAGTTATGGAATTTTGAAGAAAACTGCCCTGTTTTAAATACGAATTATGTAAGTATGTATTAATGAAGTTGTTTAGAGTTTGGATATATATATATATAT
>JACYFF010031955.1:51792553-51805798 GCA_017589665.1 Selenicereus undatus | reverse complement strand
TATATATATATATATATATGTATATATGTATATATATATATATATATATATATATATATATATATATATGTATGTATTTGTATTTGTATATCATTACAAAAACGATGTTCAACTCCGATGGAAAAAGCAAGGCGCTGGAAGTTCGTCGGATAATGTCAGAAGATCCAACGGAAACACAAATGGAGCCCGTCGAATTTTTTAATTTCGACGAAAATTGTTTCCGTCGGAAATTCCGATGGGTTTTTGTCGAAATCTGTCGGTTCCCGTTGGAATTTTTGGTGGATTTTACAAGGGGAGCAGTGATATGGCTTTTAATTTTTGGGGATGGGGTTTTGGCCGGGCATTTCAAAGCTAAGGGAGAGAAAGGGAGGTTCGAAGAGAGAGAGGGAGGAGAAGGAAGAGAGAGAAAGGTGGAGTGTTGAAGATTCTGGTGACCGGAAAATTGAACGGTATGTTGATTTTATAGTTAATTTGTTGTTTAAAATTAAAGTATTTAAGCTAATCGATATTTTTTATGGTACTTTATTTTCCAAGTTTTGCCGCCACCACCGATAGTCCGCTTGATTTTTTGGGTGTTTAAAGGTTAGTAGAATTGTTGCCTTTTGAAATTGTGTTAATTTGATATGTGATGTTAATTTTTGTGAATTTTAATCTTGAAGCGTATTTCTCTAGTTTAATTAATTTATTTTTTCCGTTGAATATGAATGTGAATTACGTTTGTTTTTTATTTAATTTGTAAAATATGTTTATTAGAATAAGTGAAGTAAAACATGCTAAGTATATACATTTAAAATAATTATGTAATTATTATAAAATGTTAAATATGTTACGCATGTATAATATGTTTTGTTGAAGTGAATAATTTAAGTTTGTTTATTTTTTATTTGATTTGCGGTATATGTTAATTTTTTGTAGGTATGTGAAGTGTATATTTTTTGAGGTATGTTTAATTTTTCTTATGATTTGTTTGATATGTTACGAATTTTTGTTATATTTTTGTAATATTTAGGTATGTTAAGTATATATTAATTTAAGTTTGCTAAGTATGTTAATAGTATTTTGTTATTTGTTTTTGGGTTTGTTTATTTGCATGAAGTGTGAAATAAATAGTTTAATTTGTGGTTGATGCTTAATTAGGTTTATTTGGATAAATAATATTGTTATGTTAAATTTATTTTTTTAGCATATATGTTTAATTATATTAATTGTTGTATTTTAGGTTTTGTGAAAATTTATTTAAGGAACCCGGGAATATACAATGTGAACTAAATATAAATATAAGTTTTTTTTATTTGTGTCATTAGTGAATATAAAATTTATACTAAATAATGTAACTCTAATTTTTTTTTTTGATAGGGAAAAAGAATAATGTAACTCTAATTTAATATCTAATGTATGTTGATTTGAATAATTGAAATAGTTGTGAGTACGTAAGCATGTATAATATATGTTTTGTTTTGGTAAATGGCTTAAGAATGTTAAATATGTTTATTTTTTTTTCGATTTGTTGTGTATATTAATTTTTTCGTAAGTATGTGAATAATATTCTTTTTTTGAGATATGGTTAATTTTTGGTATGATTTGGTTGATTAGTTACATATTTTTCGTTTATTTTTTGAATGATTAATGACTACAATTACGGTTTTAAATATTTCGGATAGATTTTGGATGAGTTTTGGAATAGTTTGAAACTGTGAAGAGAGAGAGAGAGAGAGAGAGAGAGAAGGAGCAAGGAAGAGAGAGAAAGAGGAGAACATATTTGGATAATTTATTTAATCCACTTTGATTTGTGGGTATTTAAAGGTTAGTGAAATTGTTGTATTTTGAAATTATATATATTAATTTTGTATGTGTTCTTAACTTTCATAAAATTTAATTTTGAAGCATATTTAATTTGGATAATTTATTTAATTTATTTTTTTCATAAAATATGGATGTGAATTATGTTAATTTTTAATTTTACTTGTGAAGTGTATTTATTTGAATAAGTGGAGTAAAATATGATAAGATGTACATTTATAATAATTATATAATTATTATAAAATGTTGAAGTATATTAAACATGTATAATGTGTTTTGTTTTAGTGAATACTTTAAATTCCTAAGTATGTTTGTTTTTTGTTTGATTTGTGATATATATTAATGTTTTGTAAGTATGTGAAGTGTATGTGTTTTTGAGGTACGTATTTTTTGTATGCTTTGTTTGATGTGTTAAGAATTTATATTTTATTTTTGTAATATTGAGGTATGTTAAGTATATATTAATTGAAGTTTGCTGATTATGTTAATTGTATTATATTTTATTATTTTTGTTTGGGTTTATTTATTTGGATGAAGTGCGAAATAAATAATTTTATTTGTGTTTGATGCTTAATTATATTTATTTTCACAAATAATATAGTGATGTGAAATTTTGGTGAATAGTTTAAGTATGTTAAGTATGTTTATTTTTTGTTTGATTTGTTGTGTATATTAATTATTGGGAAGTATGCGAAGAATATTCTTGTTTGAGGTATGGTTAATTTTTTGTTTGATTTGTTTAGTATTTTTATTTTATCTTTTGGGTAATAGTATTTTGTTTTTTTGGTTTGTTTTTTGGAATGAAGTGTGAAATAAATTATGTAATTTGTGTTTAATGCTTAATTGGGTGTGTTATGATATATTTAATAGTTCTATTAAATATATTTTTATGTAATACATATATATATGTTGAACTGGTTACATAGATTTCTAAAAGATATTTATTGCAATTAATTATAGTTTACATAACAATTAAGGCAATCATATTAGTAACATATGGATGGGCCATTGTATCGTCAATGGATGTATAGGAGAAGAAATCCTAATGGACATGGGCTTAGAGATGAGTGGTTGATGGGAGTTAATATGTTTGATAAATTTGCACGAAATCAGGAAGATTATAGAATTAATGGAGTTTATAGATGTCCATGTGTGGAGTGCAAGAATATACAATATTTTACACCTGACGTTGTCAAGTCTCATTTGTGTAGAAAGGAGTTTGTGAAGAATTCTTGGTATTAGACAAGTCATGGGGAAGAAGATAATTCGGAAGCAGGGGGTGTAAGTAGTTCACATTTTATGAATTTTGATTACGATCACAACGATCATAATCATATGGAGAACATGCTTCATGCTGCATTCCAAGCTAATGAAATGAACATGAGTAGCCATCATGACGTAAATCCTAAGGCATTTTACACTATACTTGAATATGCCCAAAGACCGTTGTATGAAGGGTGTAACATAACTGAACTTGAAACATCTGTGAGGCTACTTAGTATTAAATTGAGGCACAACATGTCTCAACATTGTTTCAACGAAGTTTTTGGCCTAATGAAAGATATATGCCCTTATGAAAGTGGCATTCCAAAAAATTTATCATCAGCAGTTCAGAAAAGTGAGGGATTTAGGCATGGATGTTTAGGAAATTGATTGTTGTCCGAATGGTTGCATGCTTTATTATAAACATGATGAGGGTTTGACCGCATTCGAATTTTGTGGACATGCAAGACAATTACCAAAGAACTCCAACCAACGAGGTCATAAGGATGTTTCATGTGCTAAAATGCACTACCTACCTTTAATCCCAAGATTGCAATGACTGTATGTCTCAAAAAGGACTGTCGTCCACATGAGATGGCATCATGAGCACCGCCAAGAATCGGATGTTTTCCGACATCTGTGGATGGATTAGCTTGGAAGATTTCCCCCAAAAGTATCCAAATTTTGTAGCAGAACCTCGGAATGTAAGGTTAGGTCTTTGTGCTGATAGTTTCACACCATTTTTCATATCTGGAAGATCGTATTCTTTATGGCCAATTGTTGTTACACCTTATAACTTGCCTCCAGATATGTGTATGACCACTCCATACATGTTTCTAAGTTGTATTATTTCGGGTCCAACAAATCCGAATAACAGGATTGATGTGTCCCTTAATTGATGAGTTGAAAATACTTTGGAATGTTGGGTTGGATGCATTTGATGTTTCATGCGGGAAAACTTTTAGATTGCATGCTGCATTGATGTGGACAATTAATGATTTTCCTGTCTATGGTATGTTATCTAGTTGGAGTGCTCATGGGTTGTTAGCATGTTTGGTTTGTATGCACCAAAAGTGTGCATTCTAGTTGCAGCATGGACGAAAGCCATCTTGGTTTGATTTCCATCATCGGTTCCTGCCTCGGAATCATTGTTTTAGAGCTAATAAAGTTGCTTTTCGTAAAATAAAGAGCATACACATTGGCGCTCCCCCAAAGGATTTCTGGTGAAATGTTGTCTGATATAGTATTGACATTGCCTAAAGTACTACAAATGTACATTTTCAAATTCCTGGATTTGTGGAAAATGTAGACAAAGCAAAGTATCTTTTGGGAGCTGCCTTATTGGAAGCATCAACTTCTGAGGCATAGCTTTGATGTTATGCATATTGAGAAAAACTTCAGTGAAAATATTATAAACACAGTGATGGATGTTCCGAGAAAAACAAAGGATGATATCAAAATAAGAATGGATATATCTATTCTGTGTAGTAAGCAAGAGTTGAACTTGGCTACAAGAGGGTCCACTGATAAATTGTGTAAGCTAAAAGCCAAGTTTGCACTGTCATTACCTCAAAAAAGGGCTGTCTGTCAATGGTTGCGGGAGGTTCAAGTGCCTGATGGTTATTGTTCTAATGTAGGAAATTGGGTGGATCCATCTAACACAAAGTTGCAAAATATGAAAAGTCATGATCATCATGTATTTTTGGAGAATCTTCTTCCAGCAGCTTTTGTTGCTCTTCCGGAAGATGTTTTGGGACCTTTGGTCGAATTGAGTGAATTTTTCAGAAACCTATGCTCCAGTGAGTTACATGTTAGCATGCTTGAAGAGATGAACAAGAACATTGCTATAATTCTTTGTAAATTGGAGATAGTTTTCCCTCTTGGTTTTTGGAATGTCATGGAACATTTGCCCATTCATTTAGCTGAAGAAGCTTTGTTGGGTAGTCCTGTTCAATATCGATGGATGTATCTTTTTGAGAGGTATTTTGGCTGGTTGAAGCCTACGGAAAAGAATAAAGCTCGTGTAGAGGCATCTATGGTTCACGCATACTTAGCATTTGAGATTAAACATTTCGCTGAGTATTATTTTCAGTCAAGCTTGCATTGCCCAATTATTGGGCGTAATGAGGGTATGCAACAACTGGAACCACAAATGCCAACTCTTTCGGTGTTCAACCGTAAGGGTACTCCATTTAGAAATCGAGAAAAAAGATATCTTACTGAGCCGGAGTACTGTGTCGCTCGCCTTCACATTTTACTGAATTGTGATGAAGTGCAATCATATTTGGAGTAAGTATATCAGTTACTGAAATTTTCATTTGAATACTTAATAATTGTTGACACTACTAAAAAAATGTGACTTTTTCGATGGACATTCCGACTGAAAAAGTGATTTTTTCCGTCGGAAAATTGATTTTCCGACGGAATAGCGGACGACAATGTGCCGTCGGAATAAGGCGGGTCGGGATCAAGTTCCGACGGAATGAGGGATTCCGTCGGAATAATACCGACGGAATTTCATGCCGTCAGACCAAGATTCCGACGGAATTCCGACGACATCTTGGGTCCGACGGCATGAAATTTCGTCACCTCCCCCCGAGTCAGCCTCCCCTGGGAAAAAAATGCAAAAGCCGTCGGAGTAGCCGTTGGAATTTCGACCGAATTCCGTCAGAATCCGTCGGAATTCGTCGGAATTCTGTCGCGGCTCGTCGGTTTTTCCGTCGCAATTTTTGCAGCATTTTGAAAAAAATTGGGTAATTGGAGGCAGCCCAAATTTAAAATTTACATACAACCTGCAAATTGAAACCTTACATTTAGGGCCTGTTCTTTTCGCGTGTCAATCCGTTTTTATCCACTTCAACCTACTTCAACCTATTTCAACCTATTTCAACCCACTTGAAAAAAAAATACCAACTTCAACCCACTTCAACCTATCTCAACCTACTTCAACCAACTTCAACCCACCCCCTTCATAATTTTAATAATTTGTAAAGTATCATTTGAGATTTAGGGCCTGTTGTTTTCGTGGGTAAATTGGGTGGGTAAAAGGGTGAACTAGGTTGATGTGGGTTAAGATAGGTTGAAGTTGGTATTCTTTTTTTAAAGTGAGTTGAAATAGGTTGAAGTAGGTTGAAATGGGTTGAAGTTGGTATATTTTTTATGTAGTGGCTTGAAATGGGTTAAAATAATGAGAATATAATTAATGTGTGATAATTTATAAAGTTATTCAAATTTTGTGAAATTTTTGTTTGTTATTTTTTATTTTTTATTTTTTAAGTTTTTGATTTTTAATTTTTAATTTTTAGTTTTTTATTTTTCATTTTTTTTGGTTTTACTTTTTTATTTTTTATTTGTTTTATTAGTTTTATTTTTTATTTTCTATTTTTCATTTTTTATTTATTTTTTATTTTTGGATTTTGGATTTTGTAATTTTTTATTTTTTTATTTCTTTTTTATTTTTTATTTTTTTCTTTTTCTTTTTTCTTTTTTATTTTTTATTTTTTATTTTTCTTTTTTCTTTTTTCTTTTTTCTTTTTTATTTTTTATTTTCTTTTTTTTTTATTTTTTTTTATTTTTTTATTTTTTTAATTTCTTCTTTCTTCTTTCTTATTTTTTATTTCTTATTTTTTTTTATTTTTTTTAAGTTTTTAATATTTCATTTTTTATTTTTTTTATTTTTTCAATTTTTATTTTAAATTTTAAATTTTAAGTTTTTTAATTTCTTATTTCTTATTTCTTATTTTTTATTTTTTTTTAATTTTTAATTTGTAATTTTTAAATTTCTTATTTTATACTTTTTTATTTTTTAGTTTTCATTTCCTAATTCTTTTGGTTATTTTTTATTTTTTATTTTTTTATGTGTTTATTTTTTATTTTTTATGTTTTACGATTTATGTTTTATTTTTTTAGTTTTATCTAATTTTTTTTACTTTTTGATTTTCATTTTTTTTTATTTTTTATGTTTATATTTTTTTATTTTTTTAATTTCGTATTTTTAATTTTTTAAATTTATTTTTTCTTTCTTATTAGAAAAAAAAATAAAAACATAAAATATAAAAAAGGAAAAATTGAAAAATAAAAAATAAAATATAAAAACATGAAAAATGAAAAATAAAATATAAAATATAAAAACATCAAAAATAAAAAATAAAAAATAAACAATAAGAAATAAAAAAATAAACAATAAGAAATAAGAAATAGAAAAATAAAAACACAAAAATATAAAAAACATAAAATTATAGAAAATTAAAAAATAAAAAATAAAGAACTAAGAAACTAACAAAATAAACAGTACAAAGTAAAAAATAAAAAATAAAAAATTTAAAAAATTAAAAAATTAAAAATAAAAATAAAAAATGAAAATAAAAAAATAAAAAAATAAAAACTAAACTTAAAAAATAAGAAAGAAAAAATAAAAAATAAAAATAAAAAATAAAAAATAACAATTAAAAAATAAAAAAATAAAAAAATATAAACATAAAAAATAAAAAAATAAAATATAAAAAACAAATGAAAATGAAAAATTAAAAAAAAAATAAAACGAAAAAAATAAAGCATAAACCATAAAACATAAAAAATAAACACATAAACACATACAAAAATAAAAAATAAAAAATAACCAAAAAATTAGGAAATAAAAAATATAAAATAAAAAAGTATAAAATAAGACATTTAAGAAATTACAAATTAAAAAGTGAAAATTAAAAATTAGAAGTAAAAAAAATAATAATAAAAAGTAAGAAATAAGAAATAAGAAATTAAAAAAAAAAAAAAATAAAAAAAATTAAAAAAAAATAAAAAAAAAAAATTTAAAAAAAAAATTTAAAAAAAAATTAAAGATTAAAAGCTTAAAAAAATAAGAAATAAGAAATAAGAAAGAAGAAAGAAGAAACTAAAAAAATAAAAAATAAAAAATACAAAATAAAAATAAAAATAAAAAATAAGAAAATACAAAATGAAAATTAAAAATTAAAAATTAAAAAAATAAAAATAAACAAAAAATAAACAAATAAACAAATAAGCAAATAAAAAAATTAAAAATAAAAAATAAAAAATAAAAATAAAAAATAGAAAATAAAAAATAAAAATAAAAATAAAAATAAGAAATAAAAAAAATAAAAAAATAAAAAAAAAATAAAAAAAAAAATAAAAAAAAATAAAAAAATAAAAAATAAAAAATAATAAAAATAATAAAAATAAAAAAATAAAAAATAAAAAACAAAAATTTCACAAAATTTGCATAACTTCATAAATTATCACACATTAATTAGATTCTCATGATTTTAACCCGTTTCAACCCACCACATAAAAAATATACCAACTTTAACCAACTGCAACCAATATCAATCCAGTTCAACCTACTTCAACCTATTTCAACCCACCTAAAAAAAAAATACCAACTTCAACCTATCTCAACCCACCTCAACCAACTTCAACCCACTTCACCCTTTTGACCCACCCAATTTACCCACGAAAGAAACAGGCCCTTATTATCTAAGTAAATTTTGACATTAATATATTACAAGTACTTGTACAATACTAAATAACATGTATACATATTACCCAAATAATACGACAAAATAATTCACTCTCTCACATTTTCTATATACTACTATACTAATTTCTCTAAATAGTCAGTATTAATTATAACCATAATAAATTTTACGAATTAGCTCCTCACATCCACTTTCAATCTGAAATTCTCTAAAATTAGAAATTCATAACTCCCAATAATAAGTTTCAAAAAAAAATATTCAATTACATTTGTATATCATCCACCCAATTACGTATTAATAAAACTCAATAATTATTTTCACATTCACATCAACACAACCACATTTAAAATCTAAAATGTATTAATTGTTGAACAAAATATCTACTACAACCTAAACAAACAACATTTACATATTTACTATATAATTGTCACTTCAATTTCTCAATTTCATATAATTGTTTAATTAGCATATAATTGTTTAATTGTCACTTCAATTTCTCAATTTCATCAACATATCTACTACAACTTAAACAAACAACATTTACATATTAAACTTTCATATTCACTTCAACACAACCAAATTCAAAACCCATAATCTACAAATAACTCAATAAAATTTCAACAACAACTACAAATTATCACATAATTGTTAAATTCTAACTCAAATTTGTCAAATTGATAAAAAAATACACTACAAATTACATAAATATCACTTACTTGAATTTGGAGGAGAAAAGTGGTGGTGGTGGAGATGAGGTTGCCGGCGGATTGGGCGGTGGCTGGCTGGGCGGTGGCCGGTGGAGGGCTGGGCGGCGGCGGCGGTGACGGGCAGGTGGCGCTCGGTGGTGCTCCTTCTCTCTCTACCTCGCGCTCTCTCTCTCTCTCTCTCTCTCTTTGGCTTCGGGCAAACTGAAGCCTGAAACTGAGTTCCTGCCATTTTATGCCTTGTCCGACGAAATATTCCGTCTGACGTTCCGTCGGACTGGTCGGTTCGACGGAATATTCCGTCGGACAATGGGTTTTCTTCAAAAAACCCTGCAGCTTTTATCGGGTAGCGAGAAGTTCAAAAATCTGGTGGACCGACGAAATTTCCAACGGAATCCGACGGTTCCGTCGGAAATTCCGATGGAAATCGGGTCCGTCGGACAGTCTGTCTTCCCTTTTTGCTTTTCCTGTCCTTCTATCGGCGTGTCCGTCGGCCTCTCTGACGGCCTCATTTTTCGTCGGAAAAAGCAGATTTTTTAGTAGTGTGAGTAATTAAATAATTTCATTCGTGAAATAATATAGTTGGTTCAGACATCAATTTCACAGTCATAATCCAAACGCGAGTGATGTGAAAGTTGACTTGTTTATCGAGGCAAATTTTGCACAGTGGTTTGACTATAATGTAAGTAATTTTTCATAAGTAATCTTCAATTCTTACAAAATATTTTTGTAACTCTAAAGAGAATTACCTTCTTTTTTTTTCATAGGTCAATTCTTACCAGATGTTTAATGATGAGAGACAAGATTTTTTGGTGAACTTATCTCATGGACGGATTATGGTAGTCGAATGTTTTTCTGGGTATAAAGTTAATGGTTATCGGTTTCATACTAAGGCTAGAAATGAAGGTAAAGCCACATATAATTGTGGCGTGTGTGTCAAAGGAGTTGGCGAAGGTGATGAAGTATCAGGGGATTATTATGGCATACTTCACGAAATTATTCGTGTTGAATTTACGGGCGAGCCAATTAAAACATGTGTATTTTCTAATTGTGAGTGGTTTGACCCGGATATTCCTCGGGGACTACATTATCCTAAATTTGTCCCATCTCCTGAGGTTAATCATACCAGACGTTACAGAAAGTTTGACCCATTCATATTTGCCGATACTGCAACCCAAGTGGTATATCTTAAGTACCCTGAGGGGATACCAGGAAAAGCGAATTGGTGGGTAGCTATACCAAACAAACCTCGTAGTGCCCCTAAAGATAACGATAATCTAGAACTTGCTTATCAACAGTTAGGAATGACAACCATGAATGTGGATAACGTAATAGCCACAACATTAGTCGATGAAATTGCACAAGCTGATGATGTTGATGGACATGATTGGGGTGATGATCATGATGGGAATGGTTAACATGATGATGGTGATGAAGTGGATGAAGAAGGTGAATGGGAGGATGAAGCTGAAGACACTGATGTTGATGATGAAGAAAATATGACATTGCAAAGTGATGATGATGACGATGACGATGTGTCCCACAATGATTGATTTAATCTTTTCGTTGTATGGATATTTATGTATCTGTATTTAGTATTTTTTAATTGCAAGCCAGGAAAAACTATTGTATATATGTACTGTAATTTTTTCACTGACAATACTATGAATATTTGCACTGTTGTATTTTTTTATTTTGTTCTTATTTACTAGATGTCTGGAGTCAATGGTGGACGAAGTTGAGGTCGAACGGTTATGAATGATGCGGGTAGAGGAGCACCACAACCGACCCCACAGTATGTTCCTGCTGATCAAAACTGTGAAACAAACACCTTTAGTGGAATGTTTGGAGGTTTTCTTGATCCAACTCAACCATTCGGAAATTATTTTAGTAGTATGAATGAGCAATCCTACATGGAACCACCTTTTTTTGGTGCGGGTATGCAGTCACCAATCCAACCCAATATTCCTTATGTCGATGGTACTTCAGCTACTCCATTACTTTATCAACAGTTTGGCATTGTTAGTCCACATTACAACAGTAATCAGATTATGGGTCAACCTAAAATGCCAAGCCACTCAGTCCACAACGAAGGGGTCCAAAATAAAGGGATAGGAAGAGATAGACAAAGTCCTGCACCTAATAGTGAAACTGTAAGCACAAATAATAAGATATAATTACAACCTGATGGTGATACGTAAGTTCATTACAAATTTTCTAACTTCTTGAGTAATCATATTCTTTTAATGCCTACAGTAATTACTTTTAACAAATTCTTTTTTTGTTCTTAGATTTGTTCCATATCAGGGCGTAGTTCAAACAATTGTTGAAAGCTTTGCAGGTAAGTACTCGCGTCCTTGGACCACGAGGGGGGAAGTTCCACAATCACAGAGAAACATATGGTCTAATGAGTTCAAGGTTAATTTTCTGTATAACGAATTTGAAAGTTGTCATTGGATTGTTTGAGATGTTTACTAATATACTTCAACTTTGTCACAGAAACATTACAACTGGCATCCAAACAATGAAACTCATATACAGCGTAACTTTGAGTACAGAGGTGCAACTCGACTTAGGGACATTCTCGGATATGCCAGGAAGTATAACAAAACGCCGAAGTGGTTACCACCTAGTGTTTGGAATGAGGTGCTCAAACATTGGAGTGAGGATGATAAGTTCAAGAAATTGAGTCAACAAAATAAAAAGACTAGATTTAGTGATGCATAAGGTTTTGGTCATTCATTGCATATATGTGGCTCACTTCCGATTAGTGAAAGGAAAAGGCACTTGGTAAGTAATGTGATTATTAATAAGCGTATTTTTCATATATAATGTATGGTATGGATTGAGGTTTTGGTCTTTGTTTACATTTGATCAGTTGTCACATTTTATTTTATTTTTTAGGCCAAAGCAGTAGGTAGGGAACCCACATGTGAGGAACTGTTTAAGGACACTCACTGCAAGGTCAAAAACAAAACTTTCGTTGATAAAAAATCTGCAAAAAAATATGTAAGTTTGGCACATTTTATTCAGAGATTATTAATATGTTATAATTGTCGGTTTAGTATGAAATAGTTTTATTGTTGACAATTTTAAGGAGGATCATCACAACAAATGGCAGGAGTACACTCAAGTTGCAACTCAAGGGGGCTCCCAACTGTCCCCTACGACCCCATAAGAGTTTTGGGCTAAACAAAATCTAGACAAAAAAGGCCATGTATACGGTTTTGGAGGGTCAAGTTGAAGAAATCAGTTACAATTGTAACTGCACGTCACTCATCAGCTGAACATTTTGATCCAAGAAAGCAAGCGCAACTCCTGCTTTAGAGCATAACTAAGCAAGCAAATGCTATAAATCAAATTCCCAAGAAACAGCAGAAGACAGAGCACATTATGAAAAACGTTTTTAGATTTCTTAAAGGACAAAGTGCAGGTTCTTCCAACCAAATCAACTTGAACCCAGATGATGAAGAGGACTCCGAAAATGACAATGACGATGACCCCATAAATTCATCTAATTCTGATTAATTTATATAACCTGCGTGTAGATCCAAAACAATTCTGTTTGATGGAGATCATGATTAATGTTTAACATAGCACATTTTTATTTTCAGATATAAAACTTTATATTTGACAATTAGTACATATATTTCATTTTATGTGATGATTTAAGTATTTTTTTAGAACCAAAAACTTTTAAAAAACAATTTTTTTTTGAGGGGTTCAAAATTTCGCAGGAATTTCCCCCCTCTGCACATGTACCACCACCCAAACCCTTGTCCGACGGACCTTTCGATGGGGGTTTTCCGTCGGATGGTTTTCTGCGACGAGATAAATCCCGATGGGCAATTTGGCGTCGCATTTTTCGTCGGAAAGTGTTTTTTCCGTCGGTATTTTCATTCCAGATCAGACGTATTTTGTGTGTGTGTGTGTGTGCACACACACACACACACACACACACATATATATATATATATATATAT
>JACYFF010031955.1:51772119-51788501 GCA_017589665.1 Selenicereus undatus | reverse complement strand
TATATATATATATATATATATATATATATATATATATATGTATATATATGTATGTATGTATGTATGTATATATATATATGTGTATATATATGTATATATGTATATATATGTATTTATATATATGTGTGTGTGTGCGCGCGCCCGTGCATGTGTGTGTGTGTGTGTGTGTGTGTGCGAAACCACAGAAAATTAAGTTGCATTTTGGAAATTTTGATGACGTGGGCTGACCTATAACCATGACCTTAATCAAGCCAAGGCGAAAAAAGAAATGAACTTTGTTTTATGATCCATACTTTTATTTTGCATTATAGAAATTTGTTTGTTATTTCCACTTTTATTTTTGTGTAGATATAGTTGGGTGTTTAAATCCTTTTATCTAAAGATTTATTTATTCAACAAATATTTGTTCTTCCTAGTTGAGAAAAAAGGAAATTTTGAATTTTGGAAGTTTCCCTCCCAAAACCCCAAATGCCCCAAAACCCTGAAAACCCTAGCTTCCCCCTTCCCCTTGACCGGCCACCACCCTTCCCCCCTGACCCCAGCAATGACCCCCTACACCTAGCGGTAGCCACCACACCCCTACCTCACACTCTCTTTCCCGTCTTTCTCTCTCCCTCATGACCTCTCTTTCTCTTACGCTCTCTCTTGCACTCTCTCTCTCTCTCTCTCTATCTCTCTCTCTCTCTTTATCTCTCTCCCATCCCTCCTTCGCCGACGCCGACCACCGCAGGGCCATCGCCGTCGACCTGCACCACCAGTTCTTGTCACCCAGCTGCCCAACCACCGGCGCCACCACACGGTCCCCCCTTGCGTTTTGCTGGGTGAGGGTGCATGTGTAATACACCCATGCATCCCATATTCGAAATTTTAAATTTTTGAGACCCTAAATTCATGTTGTGTTGCTTTAATCTTGCAAATTCTTCCTAAATTCTAATATAAAGTTCAAAAATTTCAGCTTTGGAGCCTGGGGTAAGAGGAGAAACATCTTTCATTCGAAAGCCGACCCAAGGTAAACTTTTAATGATAATTTTCTTTGGTTTCATTGCTTAAATCTTTAACTTTTGCTTGATTTGGGTAGGTTGGGGGACTTAGAAACCTATACTTGTTGGGAGCAAAACCAGCTGGGCAGATAGTTCTGGGTTTGGAACTGCACATGCACCCCTTTGAAAATCAGGCCAGGTCAGATCAGTAGGCCAAAAATTGTGAGCTTTTTAGGGTAGGTGCGTGTGGATGTGCTGTGTAATCCACTTTTTGAATCATACGAATCGAAGTTGCATAGCCCAAGTTATTATCGAATTACCAGGGACTGTCCAAATCAGAACAGTCAGTAACACTGTAAAAAGAATTAGGAAAATGACTTAGTTAGGGTCAGAATCTGACAAAACCCTAAACATAAGAAGTGTAGAGGATGGACCTTTCTATAATGGGCAAGGAATTTAAATTTTGACATTGGGAGAAAAAGTTATGGGTTCTGGAAGTCGGACTCAGATTTTGGTTGAATCTAGATCTAGAGATGGCTTTGGTTGGGAGCCTTAGACATGAGTATGAATCTTAGAAAATTTCCTAAAATTTGGGCAGGGGCTAGAGTTATGGCCCATGAGGTTTCAGACTGAGTGTGGGCGATGTTTTGGCCTAGGTGCGGAGCAGTAGGCCCAATACTAGTAACCAAGCCCGTAATTTGTACGAATTTCAGGTAACAATCATGCCCTAACCCTTCCCCGAGTTGCTTGAAAAATTGCATTTGCATCGATCTTGGTAAGAATGGATTTAAATGCTGCTTTAATGTAATTATGGCATGAGTTAACTGAACATGTCTACGTGGTTGGAATTGCATGGCTTTGCTAAGTCTAAAGAGTTGTTTTGTTTTCCTTGAAATGTTATGTTAAAAATGGAAGTTGTGTATTGTGGTTAAGTCTTGGGGATTGGGTTGTATCCGAATGAACTAGTTATATTAAATTAATCTTTAATTTGGGAGAGCATAATAGCAACAGTAAGGGCTGGTTATGGGTGAGACTGTGAGCTGGTTATATTGATTGAAGGCCAATAGCCTTCCCCGGAAAATAGTGCATGCATGTGAGCGGCCAAGTGCCTTGTTGGGATGTGGGTCAGGTTAGCGGTAACCATCCATGATGATGGTAGGCCAGGAAATGGTTAAGCGGTAACCGTCATAGTTGGCGATATGCTATGATTGAGTTAAGCGGCTACGTTAAATCGAAGCGCAAGCCATGAGACCCAGTGGGGTCGCTCACCCGTAAATTTGATTATTATAATGGGATCTAAGATTGTATGCGGGAGTCACTGAATCATGTGAGTATGGATGGTTATATTAACGGTAACAAGTAAGTGTGGTCATGTTGTTCCCTACCCCTAAAATGTTTTCAAAAAGAATTTGTATGCGTAGTTTGACTATTAGGCGCGATTGTTTACTGAGTTTATCTCACTTTATAAAATGTTTTTGTTTTTAGGTGAACTAGTTTTGCATGGGGCTGGGGGACCAAAGGTAGAGCGAGGCCCTGACGAGTAAACCGAAGGCAACAAATCGTTAGTGGTTAAAGAAGGGATTGTAATAAATAATTGTTTTAGCTTAGTAGTTGTTTCATCAGTATTTGAATCCTTTAAATTGAAGTTTAATTGAAGAAACTTTGTATTGATGGTGATTTGATACGCAGCCTGGTATTTTCTAAAAATAAAATACGACGATAACACCCCCTAATTAGGGTCGGCTGCCATGTAGGTTAATGATTAGTAATAAAGAAAAGTAATTAGAAATTCGGGGTGTTACAAAGTGGTATCAGAGCTTAGGTTGACTGACTTGAAGGCTTGCCTAAAAGATTGTCAGAAACTGAATACTAAAACTCGTAGACTTAAGGACTGCTCGGAGGGTGAGGGTAGCAAGGGCAGGGGTTGCCTGCATGTGCATATTGTCTTGAATAAGTGCATATTATGGTTTGGATACATGCCGTATGTGTAACTACCTTGTATAGGAATGGAGGGTACCCAACACTGTGGTTATATAGGAGGTCCTTGCTTACACGAGCAGTTAGCTAAGAGATCAGGTTAGGGTGTTTTGGATCATATTCGGCATATGAGGTGGGTGTTAGCTAGATATTTGGAGGATATACCCAATAGCTGCTTGAGGATTGAGGACAATCAGGTGATCTTTCTGCTGCTGACCCTGAAGGGAGACCTTGAGTGGCGATATTGAGTTGACGAGTTGCACCCCCCGGGCGCATGATCACCTCCCGTGGGGGAAGTTTTATTGGTGTGACTGGGAGCCTATGGGGATTAGTTTTATTGGTGTGACTGGGAGCCTACGGGGATAAGCTAGTGATGAGGAGGGAGACTCTAAGGATGAGGGGGATGCTCCTACTAAGATGGGTCTAGTAGAGGAGGAGGACACTGAGGAGGACCCTAGCGAGGAGGAAGCAATGGAAGAGGAGGACCCTGAGGACGACCCTAGCGAGGAGTAACCGATGGAAGAGGAGGACCCCGATGAGGATCCTAGCGAGGAGGAACCAATGGAAGAGGAGGGCCCTGATGAAGATTCTGAGGTGAGTGAGGGAGAACTTATGGGAAGTGAAGACCTCGAGGGAGACTCTAGCGAGAGCGAGACAGAGGCTATTGAAAGAGAGAACCCCGAGGGGGAACATGAGCAGGAAAGGAGGGAGTTCACTGTGCCGGCCGACCAGATGAGGGGACCTGAGGCCATGGGCGATGAGATAGATCCTGTGGAAAAGAGGGGTGAGCCTGAGACTGAGGTGACCCGCTAGAAGTGAGGCAGGAGTGACCAAATGTGTAGGGGTACTTGTCCACTGAACGCCCCTGACTAGTAGAAGTTTGTAGTGTTTAGAAAGTTTTATTTCCTAGGACAATACCGTTAGTTATCTCTCTATTATGTTTTTAAGCCGCTGTGGGCCAATAAAGTTACAAACTGTGATGTAATGAAAAGTACTAGTATGGAACACCTATGATTTTGAATTCTATGCAATGAAATCTTTTGAGTTATCTGGATGTCAGCGTTCTTTATTTGTGTAGTATGTGAAACACGTGAATGTGATGCCTATATGATGCGTAATGCATGAGCATGTGATGTGGTGGTTGGACCACATGGATGTGGCAACATGATGTAATTGAAAACATGTGAAATGTTGTATGATGCACTAGTATGTGATATGTTATTGAACTCTAGTAGTAAGTAGGGTATGAACTATTAGGAAAGAAACTAAACCGAACTTAATTACTGAACAGGATGGCGGGAAACAATAGTGAATCTCAAACCGGACCTCACCCCGGTACCAGGCTACCTGTGAACCCGGAGATCCCCATGTCAGTATTCAGGGAATGGTTGGAAGCGCTACGCCCCAGGAACGGGAACAACTATCACAGTCAGGTGGAGGAGACCAACCCACCTACTGGAGAAGACCTTACTAACCTTCTACTGCTAGAGCTGCTGCAGAAGCAAGGAGAGCAGCTGCGACTCCAGAACGAACAACTGCAGAAGCTGATGGAAGTAAGGGAGAAGAGGGACGGGGAAGATAACTAATATATGTTTAAGAGACTCACGAGCCATAACCCATCCATTTACGATGGAACCCTGGACTCTAAAACCTTTGAGGACTGGATTAGGGGCATGGAAAAGTTGTTCGATATGCTCCAATGCCTCGAGGAAAAACTGGGTTTTGCGGTGTTCTACCTGAGGGATAAGGCCCACCTATGGTGGGCCATAGTGAGGGAAAGCAGCAGGAGCCGGGTTTCAATTGGGGTAAGTTCAAGGAATTAATCAAGGATCATTTCTATCCCGCCTCCCTCCAGAAAGTTAAAGAGAACGAGTTCATGCAATTGCAGCAAGGGAGCATGAGCGTACTGGAGTACGCCTTGAAGTTTATGGAGCTCTTACGATTTGCCCCTACCTTTGTGGCTGACGAGAGGCTGAAGATGAATCGGTTTGAGGTCGGACTTAATCCCACTATTAAGGAGAGGATATCAATATACCAGTACACCTCCTATGTGGATCTATATGATACTGCGCTCATCGTAGAAAGGGCAATGAAGAAAAGGAGTAGCTACTTCAATGAGCAGCGGGGAGTTAAGAGGAAGGGGCATAATCGGGGCAACTTCCAACTGTAGGAGCAATACCAGAGCCCTTATGGGAACCATTACTTAAACAACAACGCTTGGGGAGGCCAGCACCTCAATACGCGGCCTAAAGTGACCTGCAATGCTTGCGGGAAGTTGGGGTACTATGCCTGAGAATGTCGTTCAGTCAAGAGGTGTTTCCACTGTGGAAGCCCTCAATATTAGATCCAGGATTGTGCTCACCCGCCACCTCCTGCGGGTCAAGGTCATGGGGGACAAGGACAAGGACAAGGACAACGACCCCAGCAACCTTATCAGAATAGGGGTGGGCAGACGACCAACCCCAACCAGCAGATTCAAGCCTGACCTCCCAACATACTGCCCAAAAACAATGGGGCAGGGTCTACGTGATGCTCAAGGAGGAAGCGGAGCATGCTCCAAATGTTGTGACGGGTACATTTTCTATCCAAGCTCAACCAGTAGATGTCTTATTTGATTCGGGTGCTACGCACTCTTTTATTTCTGTTAAACTAGTTGAGACATTAGGACTAATTCCCACCCGTAAACCTTCTTTGATGTCTGTGATTCTCCCTGATGGGAAGACTGTAAGGTGTGAGGAACTGTATAAGGATTGCCCTATTAGAATGTATAAGCATGAGTTCTTAGCATGCCTATATAGGTTTGAGTTAAGTGACTTTGGGGTCATCTTGGGAATAGATTGGTTAGCCAAACATGAGGCTCAGATAGACAGTCCAAGACGAAAAATCACCCTAAGAGAGCCCAATGGGGAGAAGGTGGTACATCAAGGTAAGGGACCTAGAGCGGGAGTGAAACTGATATCCGTGATGAAAGCCCGCAAGTTGTTAGACAAAGGATACGAGGGATTCCTGTGTAATGTAGTGAGAACTGAGGGTGCTGAATCCTCCCTTAAAGACATTCCAATAGTGAGGGAATTCACAGATGTATTTCCTGAGGAGATCCCCGGTATGCCACCCCTTAGAGAAGTAGAATTTTGTATCGATCTGGCCTCCAGAGCCACACCCATTTCTAAGGTACCTTACCGTATGACACCAGCGGAACTTAAAGAACTAAAGACACAGCTAGATGAGCTATTAGAGAAGGGGTATATTCGACCCACTACCTCCCCATGGGGAGCCCCGGTGTTGTTTGTGAAGAAGAAAGATGGAACCCCGAGGTTGTGTATGGACTATAGGGAGCTAAATAAAATAACGATCAAGAATCGTTACCATTTGCCCAGAATAGACGATCTTTTTTACCAGCTAAGAAGAGCATAGACTTTTTCTAAGATAGGCCTTCATTTGGGGTACTACCAACTTCGAATCAAGGACGAAGATATACCCAAGACTACCTTCCGTACCCAATATGGACATTACGAATTCGTGGTGATTCCCTTTGGCCTCACTAATGCCCTGGCAGCATTCATAGACCTCATGAATAGAGTTTTCAAATCCTACTTGGACCAGTTTGTGGTGGTATTCATAGACGATATACTGATCTACTCGAGGACTCCAGAAGAGCGTACCCACCATCTGAGGACAGCCCTGGAAGTGTTAACGAGGATTGAGTTGTATGCCAAGTTTTCGAAGTGCGAATTCTAGTTGAATAAGGTGGCATTTTTGGGGACATATAGTATCCAACGAGGGGTTGTCCGTGGACCCCCAAAAGATCAAGGCTGTGACGAACTGGCCAAGCCCTAAGAACCCTACAGAAGTGAAGAGTTTCTTGGGTTTGGCGAGGTACTATTATAGATTTGTCCAAAACTTCTCCAAGATCGCCACCCTGCTCACCAACTTGACTAGGAAGGTTGGCAAGTATGAATGGACGGAACAGTGAGAGGAAGCATTCTAGGAACTTAAGAAAAGACTGATGAGTGCACTGATACTGGCCTTACCCACCACCGAGAAGGATTTTGTAGTGTATAGCGATGCATCTAGGAGTGGGTTGGGATGTGTGTTGATGCAGGAGGATCGCGTTATAGCCTATGCTATCATGGCAACTGAGGACTCATGAACAGAACTACCCGACTCACAACCTGGAGTTAGTGGCCGTTGTGTTTGCACTTAAGATCTGGAGGCACTACCTATAGGGGTACATTGTGAGGTTTTCACCGATCAACAAAGCTTGAAATACCTCTTTTCACAAAAGGATCTAAATCTGAGGAAGATGAAGTGGTTAGAGTTCCTGAAAGACTACGATGTCCATTTTCAGTACCATTCGGGAAAGGCTAATGTAGTGGCCGATGCATTGAGCCGCCGACCGTGCTCGGCACTAAACTGCTTGCTAACGCTCCCTAAGGGTTTGTGTGAGGAATTCCGGAAAATAGAACTTAATGTAATCACCCCAAAGGCCAAGCCTATACTGTGTGCCTTGGAAGCACAGCCGACACTCATAGAGGAAATTCGAGTAGCAGAGGCTACGGACCCTCAACTCGAGAGAATTAGGGAAGAAATATTGGTAGGGAAGGCACCCGGGTTTGTAATCCATGAAGATGGTACCATATGTTTCCATAACCGGGTATGTGTTCTCGCAGTTGAAGCACTTAAGAAGAAAATCCTAGATGAGGGACACAACACTCCGCACTCGGTGCACCATGGGGGAAATAAGCTATATAAGGACCTGAAGCAGACATTCTAGTAGAATAACATGAAACAAGAAGTGGCTGATTATTTGGCAAAGTGTTTAATCTGCCAGAAAGTAAAAATCAAGCACCAACGACCAGCGGGACTTTTACAACCCCTGGATGTCCCTGAATGGAAGTGGGACTCGGTATCCATGGATTTTGTGGTGGGCTTACCATTGACTCAAAGAAAGAACAACGCGATTTGGTTGATAGTGGATCGACTCACAAAAACGGCACAGTTTATAGCCATGAGGAATACCTGCACTCTGGCCTAGTTAGCCTGAGCATACATCTAGGAGATAGTGTGACTACATGCAGTACCCCAGCTCCATAGTGTCAGATCGGGACACCAGATTCCAGTCAAGTTTCTAGTAGAAGCTACAGGAAGCATTTGGGACGTTATTACGCTTTAGTACTCCCTTTCACTCAGCTATTGACTTACAAACTGAGCGCACGATTCAGACACTAGAAGATATATTGAGGGCTTGCACCCTAGACTTTAGGATAGCATGGAACGAACAACTGGCACTGATCGAGTTTTCCTACAACAACAGCTACCACGTGAGTATCGGAATGGCCCCGTCTGAGGAGTTGTATGGGAGGAGGTCTGTTGGCAGGAGACTGATGAAGTCGTGACTAATGGGCCGAAATTAATCCAAGCCACCATGGATAAGATAAGGGTGATCCAAGCACGAATGAAAGCTACCCAGAGCCGCCAGAAAAGATACTCTAATCAAAGGCGTAGGCCCTTCGAATATCAAGTTGGAGACTAGGTGTTTCTTTGAGCTTCTCCAACCAAGGGAGTTGTGAGATTCGATATGGTGGGGAAACTCAGCCCGAGATACATCGGGCCGTACCCAATCACACAGAGGGTTGGGGAGGACGCATATTGGTTAGAGCCACCGCCTAAACTTCCAAGGGTGCACAATGTGTTCCATGTGTCACAGTTATGGAAGTATGTTTCAGACCCCTCGCACATAATCAAGCACGATCCTATACAACTCAAGGAAGATATGTCGTATGAGGAACAACCTATGGAGATTCTGGATTGGTGGGAAAAGCACGTTCGCAGGAAGACGGTGCCCTAGGTCAAGGTCCTCTGGGCCAATCACGAAATGTCAGAAGCAACTTGGGAGCCAGAACAAGAGATGCGAGATAAATATCCTTGCTTATTTCTATAAGCAGGTGCATACAAGTTTCGATGACGAAACTTTCCTAAGAGGGGTAGTATGTAAAACCCCGGAAAATTAATTTCTATTTTGGAAATTTTGATGACGTGGGCTGAGCTAAAACTAGGGTTGTTCATCGGTCCAGGACTGGATCGGACTGAACTGGACTGAAGACCAAATAAGAGCATCTTAGAGGACTGAAGATCGGATTGATATATGGTCGGTCCGGACTGGGATCAGACCAGTTGCACCCGAACCAGAGCGGGACCGAACCGGTTGCACCGACTATAGACCGATCCCAAGTGGGCTGTTTTGATGGGTTGTGGCATTGTGTTTTGCTGTGACATAAAAAGCCCATAAATTGACAACCTGTAATGGGTTGGACCTGTTGACATAAAATGATAAAAACTACCAAAAGAAGCCACTAATGTGATATGTTTGTATGGACCCTATGGATGGCATGATGCCCATTCATACATAACTGCTTTTCAACATGGATGCATATTTAAAAGTTTATAAAAATTTAATTAATAATTACATTACATAAACAACTTTTCAATTAACAAAGGCAAGCATAATACTTAATAAACATCTAAAAGGACTTCGAAATTACAAAGTTCAATCCACAAGGACTACAGCCAACAAAACTTGCAAGTTAATCACATAACCAAAGTCTTCAATCTCAAAGTATCAAATGCGCAATTCTTGGATAGATAAATTGGGATAACGCCTTGAACAATGGACCCTTAGACTTGATTACTTGAAGGACTTCTTTGCAAGAAGCTCTCTCTACTCCTTTGGTTCAACTTTTAAGTGTTCAAATGTTCAAGAAGTACATGGTAGTAAATAAAATATTGAGTTAGTCAACATAAAATAAATTAACAATAATAATAATAATAATAACAACAACAATAATGATAACAACAAATCAACAACAATAATAAGAATAATAATATCAAATTTACCACAATATTAATTGTTCAAAGTATCACCGACATCGATCACGTTGTCTTTAAGACTCAACTTACATAGGTCTAAAATAAAGAAGAATAAAAACATCAAAGTTAGAACATTTGATCATACAAATACTAAATTAAAAAAGGAAGTGAACAATAGACTACTAAGACCATTACCCTTTTCAAGATCCCATAACTCATCAAAGTAGTCATCCATATCTATTCTAGTGTTTGGCCGGAGCCAATCTTGTGAACATATAAGAGTTTCCATCATCTTTTGACATTCACAACCCAACAAAATTCATAAGTTAATAAAAATTAAGTAAACTATAAATTTATAAACATGGAAAGAAATATATCAATGAGATGAACTACGTTTGGGGTTAATGAAGTCCTAAATGAATCAAGGGTGCGTCCTCCTGCGCTACGTGCCGACTTTGACGCAACCGTAGAAGCAGGCACATCCAACACATCACGAGCCATACAAGCAACTATGGGATATCGAGGACCATGGATTTTCCACCATCCCAACACATCATCTCCTACTTCATCCTCTTCAAGTCCCTCATTCAAGTACTTTTGCAACTCTATTTTGATGATTCCTCTTCCTCCATTTGGACCCTTTAACTTCTTTCTCAACTCTTGTGCATAAGAGGCAGCCCCACTAGATGCATTACTACTCTCAACTTCAGATTGTGGCCCACTACTTTGCCCAATTTGAGGAGTCAATGGCTTATACAGTTGCCAATACTCATCAAACAAAGCTTCTACTTTCTCCTTCACTTTCAAAACAATGGTACTACCATGAGCTTCACCAAACAAATCATACAGAGAAAGCTCAAGACCCACCAATTTATACCTAGGATCAAAGATGGGAGCAATATACACTAAGGGGTTTAATTTCTCAAGTGTGCCATAATACTTATCATATTTCATCCTCATCCTCTTGGCCATTTGTGTAAAGTTTTTAACTCTAGATCCACATTCCTCAATATCCTCACTTTCCTCATCATTAGCATCAATGGTCTCAACAATTTGCTCCAAATGTTTCAACATAGTATGAATAGCCACAATCTCAAAGAAAAGTAGATTAGAAGTCACATAAGAAGAACCAGACAAACACAATGGAACATTGTAGAAAACCTCCAAAAACACTAACAAGTGTTTAACTTGTTTCCAATCATCACAATTAGGAGGTATATCCACATCATCATCTTTTGCCAAATCCACATTTTAGTAAGGGTCCCTTTTGCTGTACCTTGTGAATACATGCTCATACATTAAAGTAATACTAAGCATCTTATATGTAAAGCTCCATCTAGTGGGAACATCAAGAGACAAAGATGCTTTGCTCTCAATTTTTTTTCTGTAATTGCACATTCTTGAAATCTTTGCAACCTACTCGGGGATTGCCTAATGAACCTCACAGCAGCTCGAACACGTTTAACACACTTTCTAAAAACTTTCAAACCATCCCTTATAACCAAATTAAGTATATGAGGAATGCATCTAACATGTAAGAACTCTCCACCAAAGAAGAGAAAATGACCATGATGCTTGAAATCACTAATAAGAGCAGTACAAGCAGTGATATTGCTCCCATCATTATCTACAGTAATAGTATAGAGTTTTGATGCCAAACCCCAATCTTCTAAACATTTTCCAAGGACAAGAGCAATATCATCACCTTTATGACTGAAAATTGCTCAAAAATTCAAGATTTTCTTATACAGTTTCCAATCATTATCAACAAAGTGAGAAGTTATACACATGTAATTGATCATCTGAAGGGAAGTCCATATTTCTATTGTCACACATACCCTTTGACATGCATGTACAAGATACTCTTTCAATTTCACCCTCTCATCCACATACAAGTGATAAATGTCTCTCGCAGTGGTAATGCATGAAGGCATATTAAATACAGGACAACAAACAGACATCATTTGGCTAAATCCCATATTTTCAACAAATCTAAAAGGCAACTCATCAATGATGATCATTTTTGCTATTGACTCCCTTACCTCATGGGGATTTAAAACCCATGATTTTAATCTGACTTCTCCCTCATTGTTTTGATCCTTTTCAAAGACCAATTGAGTTTGTGTCTGTTTGCTTTGATTATTTGAGTTGTCAGGGCACTGAGGAAAATGATTTTTCAAATTTTTTGTTTCATTCTTACCAGAATCGGCCTTGTAAATCTTATTACAGTATTTACACTTACCGAGCACTCATTTGCCATTCTCTTTCAACTCTATGACATATTGCCAACATTCAACCCTTTGAGTATAGTTTCTAGCAACTTATTTCCCCTTACTCTTGCTTTTTGGTGCACCTTGAGTTGGCTCTTCTTCCTCTTCCTCAATTTCTAAGGGATCATTTATTGGGTGCTCACTTGGACCATCGGTATCCATATCAACCGATCCTTCTAATTTCGAACTACTTCTCTTTTTGGATTTGGAGCTCGACATCTAGCATTGATGATTTATAAAAAGAAATAAGCAAACATCGTATTAATATATATATATATATATATATATATATATATATATATACACACACACACCTTTTTACTTCAAATAATCAAATTACAAAAACTCACATTTTGAGAACAAGCTGTAAAGGACTCCGTGATTACTATCCTAATCGAAAAATTGAGTTGAATATCACACCTGCAAATAAAAAAGTTTCATTCATTAGAAGTGAGAACATGTAATTTGTTTCTTTCTTACCAGCAAATAAACAAGACAAGTGACTGAAGCGAGATTTAAGTTTCATGCTCTCTTAGCTAAGGTTTCAGTACATGGGAGTTCCATGCTCTCTTGGCTAAGGTCAAACCACAACTACTTCCTAAGGACACGATTACTCTTTTGATTGGATTAATTTATCTTTAATTTTTTCTTTTACTTTGAGCATAGAAATGATAATCTCATGTAAGTGAATGAGGCTGATTCCAAGTATAAAATACTTAAGGCTGCACTCTGTGGATAAATCAAGATAAGGGCTGAACAGTAATACAATATGCTTGGTGGCTCAGATGGTTTATGACATGACAGACATGGGCCACATGGCTTTTTCAAATAGCAATAATGTTCAAGGAAAAAGCCTCTAGTGTGGGAACATTTGTCCCATGCCATGACAATAGCACACTAACCAACTAATGCTATATAATTCTATTAAGATTAGTTTTGTGGCAAAACAACACTAATAGATCCGAGTGGTGATATTAGAAAATGAAGACTCAACTTTACACATATACTGTCAGATCTCCAAACCAAAATTCAATAGTTTTAACACAACTCAGTAGCTTTTACAAATTACACTAACAGATCTTCAAGACTCCAAATGAAGACTCAACTTTACACATATAGAGAAAAAATTGAGCGAAATTAAGCTCACCAAATTGGGGATTTAGGTTGGGTTTTTGCTCCAGCGGCCCACGGTGGCACTGGCAGTGAGAATTGAGAAGTCAACAAGCGAGACCCACCATGAACTCGAGAGGAGATGGAGAGTCGATGGAGATGAACTGAGAAGTCGCTGAAAGCCTGAACCAGAACAGTAGAAGAAGGGCAAGGGAAAATGGTGAATGGGAAGTGAAAGAGTCGAGAGCGAAAATGGCAAAGAAGGGCAGGAGGGTGAGGGCTGAGGAGGCCGACTTTGATGGGTGGCAGAACGCCAGAACCAGAATAACAGAACCAGAAGGTCTGAACGGCAGAAGAATAGAAGAGGAAATGAGAAAAGAAGATTGGCGTGCTGAACAGTGAACTGCCATGAATAGGCCCGATAATGAAAAAAACCCTAGCATCCATTCGGTCCCGGTCCTGTCTTCAGTCTATCCAATCCAAAATCGGAACGGACCAAAGATCGAAAAGGACAAAAAAAGGGACCGAAGACCGGGCCGAAAGGCCTCAGTCCGATTTGGTCCTCCTCAGTCTTCGGACCGGTCCAGTTTTGCACCATTTAATGAACAACCCTACCTAAAATCATGACCTAAATCAAGCCAAGGTGAAAAAAGAAATGAACTTCATTTTATGATCCATACTTTTATTTTGCTTTAAAGAAATTTGTTTGTGATTTCCACTTTTATTTTTGTGTAGATATAATTGGGTATTTAAATCCTTTTATTTAAAAATTTATTTATTTAACAAATATTTGTTCTTTCTAGTTGAAAAAAAAGGAATTTTAGAATTTTGGAAGTTTCCCCCAAAAAACCTCAAAAACCCCAAAAACCGAAAAACCCTAGCTTCCCCCTTCCCCTTGACCGGCCACCACCCCTCCCCCCTAACCCTAGCAGTGACCCCCAACACCTAGTGGCAGCCACCACACCCTTCCCTCACACTCTCTCTCCCGTTTTTCTCTCTCCCTCACTACCCCACCACACGCCCCCCTTGTGTTTTGGTGGGTGAGCGTGCATGGATAATACGCCCATGCATCCCATATTCAAAGTTTGAAATTTTTGAGACCCTAAATTCATATTGTGTTGCTTTAATCGTGCAAATTCTTCCTAAATTCAAACATAAAGTTCAAAAATTTTAGCTTTAGAGCCAGGGTTAAGAGGGGAAACATCTTCCGTTCGAAACCCGACTCAAGGTAAACTTTTGATGATAATTTTCTTTGATTTCATTGCTCAAGGTCTTTAACTTTGGCTTGATTTGGGTAGGTTGGGGGACTTAGAAATTTGTAGGACGGGCATAGGTATATCAATGATCCATGATGTTGAAAAAACTGGGCCAATGGCACTCATTGGGGACGAAAACATTTGGGCAGATCGTTCTGGGCTTGCAACTGCACGTGCGCCCCTATGAAAATCCAACCAGGTCCGATCAATTGGCCAAAAATTGTGACATTTTTAGGCTAGGTTCATCTACATGTGCTGTATAACCCAATGTTTGAATCGTATGAATCGGAGTAGTGTAGCCCAAGTTATGTTCAAATTACTGGGGACTATCCAGATCAGGACAATTAGTGATACCGTGAAAAGAGTTAGAAAAACGACTTAGTTAGGGTCAGAATATGAAAAAATCCTAAACATAAGAAGTGTAGCGGATGGACCAACCTTTCTACAATGGGAAAGGAATTTAAATTTTGACATTGGGAGAAAACGTTATGGGTTCTGGAAATCGGACCCAGATTATAGTTGAATCTGGATACAGAGTTGGGCTTTGGTTTGGAGCCTTAGACATGAGTATAAATCTTAGAAAATATCTAGAATTAGGGTAGGGGTTAGACTTATGGCCCATGAGATTTTGGACTAAGTGTGGGCAATGTTTTGGCCTAGGTGCAGAGCAATAGGGCCCAATACTAGTAACGGAGCCCGTACTTTGTACAGATTCCAAGTAACAATCATGCCTTAACCCTTCCCCGAGTTGCTTGAAAAATTACGTGTACATTGAACATGGTAAGAATGGATTTAAAAGCTACTTTTATGTAATTATGGCATGAGTTAACTGAACATATCTGCATGGTTGGAATTGCATGACTTTGCCACATGTAAAGAGTTTTTTTTTTTTTTTGAAATGTTATGTTAAAAATGAAAGTTGTGTATTGTGGTTAAGTCTTGGGGATTGGGTTGAATCCGAATGAACTAGGTATATTAAATAAATCTTTAATTTGGGAGAGCATAATAGCGATAGTAAGGGCTGGTTATGGGTGAGACAATGAATTGGTTATATTGATTGAAGGTCAATAGCCTTCCCTAGAAAATAGTGCATGCATGTGAGCGGCCACGTGCACTCTTGGGACGTGGGCTAGGTTAGCAGTAACCTTCCATGATGATGGTAGGCCAGGAAATGTTTAAGTGGTAACCGTCATAGTCGGCGGTAGGCCATGATTGAGTTAAGCGGCTGCTTTAAACCCAAGCGCAAGCCATGAGACCCAGTGGGGTCACTCACCCTCAAAATTGATTGTTATAATAGGATCTGCGACTGTATGTAGGTGCCATTGAACCATGTGAGTGTGGATGGTTATATTAACGGCAACGAGTAAGTGTAGTCTTGTTGTTCCCTGGCACTAAAATGTTTTCAAACAGAATTTGTATGCGTAGTTTCATTGTTAAGGGTGATTGTTTATTGAATTTATGCCATTTTAAAAAATGTTTCCATTTTTAGGGGAACTAATTTTGCATGGGGCTGCGGGACCAAAGGTAGAATGAGGACCTAACGAGTAAACCAAACGCAACAAATCGTTGGTGGTTAAAGAAGGGATTGTAATAAACAATTGTTTTAGCATAGCAGTTGTTCCACCAGTATTTGAATCCTTTAAGCAGAAGTTTAATTGACGAATCTTCGTATTGATTCTCATTTGATACGCAACATGTTATTTCAGAAAAGGAAATATAATATGGCGATAACACCCACTAATTAGGTACTGTTGCCATGCATGTTAATGATTACTAATAAAGAAAAGTAATTAGAAATTCGGAGTCTTACACTATATATATACAACATACACCCACACACAAACACACACACACACACACACACACACACACACACACACACACATATATATATATATATATATATATATATATATATACAT
>JACYFF010031955.1:51662298-51724798 GCA_017589665.1 Selenicereus undatus | reverse complement strand
AATCCAATTGATTCTTAAGAAAAGGCTAGAGAATGCTAAAAATTGATTAATAACATAGAACTAAGGTATATGAGATAATGTTGCTGAATTTAATCAGTATTATTACAATATTGGGCATAATGAAACCAACTTTGGTATACTTTATGACAAATTATTATATTCGATCAATTCTACAATCAATGAAAAATATATTATATGTCTTGAAAAAGTAGATGTAATTGATACCCTTGTTACAAGAATATTTTATCTAAGAAAATGGGTCAATAATCAATGTCTTGATCTAAAAAAAAAAATAAAAAAATGAAGAAACAATTTCTAAATTATTGGGATAATCCTCATCAATAGGGAAATGAACCTGAGAATAGAAGAAAAAGAACATTTTATAAGAAAGAGAGCTTTGACAAGAAAAGGGGAGAAAAGTACAAAACAAAGTATTATAAAAAGTCAACCCCAAAAAGGCAAATATTTTTTAGAAAGGAGCATGTAGGGAAAAGCAACTATAAGTGTTGGACATGTGGAGAAGTAAGTCATTATGCTAATGACTGCAAAAATAGGAAGAACAACAAGCTTACTAAAACATTGGCTAGTTTAGACTATTTTGAGCTTAGTAAGGAAGAAGCACCAGGCCTAGCCATGAAAAATAACAAGGGAATTGTTGAGACAGTAATGCAAGATGAATGTGATGAAAATAATTACGAAGAAACTAGTTATATGATGAAAAATAGCTCAATTAGTCTTGGCGACCTTCAATGAGAACAATTTACGGTAACTAATGGGAATTGGAACGTTAAAGGAGATTAGGTACTTCCTAGTATTCAGAAAGACATAATCTACAAAAAATCCATCTTTTAATTAAAAAGTAAATACGTATGCAAAATAACGGAGGGGGATTTAGAAATAAAAGACTATGAATATCTTTTAGGAGAAGTTAATCTCATTAATTGGAAAACATCATTAAGCATAGCAAGGATAGAAAGTATCGGTATGTCCATGTTGGAAGTGTCCAAGTCCAAATTCCACAATTATAGTATTATGGCAAAGATATTGATCTCTATGCTTTTCTCTGTGATATCAGTCATACCAAATTTAATAATTAAATTATTTCAGGGATCAAGACCAGTTTATGTAATGGTTCAATAGGATTCAATTGTCGATCTGGATATTATATGAGCTTGAAAGATGAATTTGTCAAAAACTTCCTATCCATTAAGATAAAAGCAGTTAGGATGGACATGAAAAAAGGTAGTTACTTACTAAGGATACTTTGAAAAATGATCTACAAATTAAATAATACTATAGATAAAAAAAACTAAGGTGATAATGATAGATGCAGACAAATTTGAAAGTCATACGCCTATGTAAAAGATTCAAATGAAAAAATCCAACCTACAACAAATAAGACTTGATAGGTCTTTGATATCTAATTTTGCCAACCCCACAAAAATTAATAAGAAAAATGTGATAAAAATTGATGAGAATGGGAAAATAACAATTAAACCCCAATTATAATGAATCATGAGTGCAAGATTAGAATGAGAAGAAGGTTCTTCGACAACGAAAGAAGAGCTTTAGGAAGACGATAAAATTAGCATAACCAGTGAAATGAGTAGAATAAACTTTAAACCTACAAGACATCGTGTAGATTGAAATATGAGTTTAGATAGAAAAGTCACTGGGTACAAAACAAAGATTGTTAGTGCCAATTCAGGAGGAAGAATTAGTAAAAAATATAACTATATGCTATGAAGCCACCAATACTAATGCCAATAGCATTTATATCCTAGGAAATATATATTTAGAGGGATATAATGAATATGAATTATGCACTTATAACGATAGTGGCTATTCTATCTGTTTTGGAATTTTTTTTTTTCCAGAATTTATGTGGAAAAAAGCCAATAATCCTTTACAAGAAAGAATAGGTGATAATAGCATAATAAGCCACAATGCGGCCATAGAAGGATTATCCATGAAAATAGGAGGAGTCAAATGCATTATATTGGTTCTATGGGCTACTGATCAAACCTCTTGTGATATGATTATAGGAAATAATTTTCAAAGGCCATATTCTTCATGGGCACAAGCTATAAGTCAAATCACATAATAGTCACTCAATTCCTATTGATAAATTAAATAAAGTATACACTCATCAGAAAATTGAGTTTACACGTAGCCAGCATGGTGAGAAAGTAATTCTTGCACAATATGAAGTAGCACTAACAATCTCACTACTAGAATGATATATTAAAGAACATATTGTTGAACAACAAGAACAATTATGCAAATAACTCTACTCTGATCATCCTCTAAAATTTTGAAATAAAAATAAGACATTTGCAAAGATTATTTTGTTAAATCTCAACTCTATTATTCAAGTCAAACATTTGGTGTAAACACAACAGGATATCCAATAATTCAATAAGCAAATCAGGAACTTTTGGGCAAAGGGTTAATTAGAAATAGTAAGAGTCCTCACACCAACCCTACTTTCATGGTGAGAAATCATGCTGAGGAAATAAGAGGAAAAACTAGAATGATAATCAATTACAAAAAGCTTAATGATAATATTGTCTTTGATGGCTATTATATTCCTAAAAAAATAGTTTGTTTCAATAGGATTCAAGGAGTCTCTTGGTTCTAAAAAATGAACTCTAAAAGCAGATACTGGGAGATAAAAATGAATGAAGAAAATATTCCTTTAATTGCTTTTAGTGCCCCTCAAGCATATTATTAGAGGATGGTAATATCATTTGGTGTTAAAAATGCAACTCAAATATTCCAAAGAAGAATAGATAATATCTTCAAAGATCTTAATCACTACTGTCTAGTTTCCATTAATGATATCCTTGTCTTTTCCAAAACCATAGAACAACACAAAGATGACGTCTTAGATGTCACCCAAAGATGCATTAATCATGATATTATTTTTGGAAAGAACAAGTGCATTTTTTGTTGAACAAGAAATTGAGTTTTTAGGTTTAGAGATAAAAGTTGGACAAATCATTCTATAAAAGTATATTCTAGAAAAAATAGAAATTTTTTCTAAAAAGATTAAAAAAGATAGGAAGCAATTAGAAAGGTTTCTTGGATCTCTTACCTATACTTTAGGTTTCATTAATGATCTAGCCAAATTGAGAAAACCTTTGCAATAGAAAATCAAGAAAGAAGTAAATTTGAGATCGACTCCTAATGATTCAAAGATTGTTCTAAACTTCAAGAAGATGTACAAAAATCTTCTTGTTGCTAATTTGCCTAATAAAGGAGATAATTTAACTCTTGAGATAGATGCGAGAAATGAGCATTGAAGTGTAGTACTCAAAAATAAAAGAAAGGGAAAACACTAAAAATATTATTGTTTATGTTTTAATAAAGCAGAATGCAATTACCCCACGATAGAAAAATAAATCCTTGCAATTATAAGGGGGGATTGAAAATTTCTTAACCTTTTTAACCCTAAAACCTTTTTTTATTCAAGCTGATTGTAAAGTGATACTTGGTTTTTTGAAAAAGAATTTATCAAATAAGAAAGCGCAAGCGACTCATGCTTTGGCAATTATGGCTTAAGTAATTATTTTTCTCTTTTAAACATATACAGGGATCGAAAATTTCTCTGATAGATAGTTTAACTTGTGAGGTTGGCAACAGCGAGTATCAAAGCAAAACTATTACCAGAAAAGAAGGAAATCCAAAATGAAAGGTCATTGCTACTAGAACACGTTACTCCTTGAGTAGAATCCTTATGGATATTTTGGAATTTCATGCAAAAGTAGATGATGCTTTGGTTTACTGTCTTCTGCCTATCTAATAATACAAAGATTCAACCTTTTGGAGCTATAAATGAATGTACAGTGTCCTTGTGATATCCAAGAAAAAACATAAGTTCATATGTTCAAGAAAATTGGTTCAATGACTAGTATACAACCTACATCGACTACTATCATAATTATTCCTATGACATTTGAGAGTCATGGCATACTACAATTTTCTTCTCTGATAGATTTGGTGTCGGTGGTGTTAGATTTCTAGCAAATTCAATCTCTCTAGATGATCCTATCATAAAAGCTAGGGAATATGGAATGGTAGCTTACCTCATGGAATTCTTGGATCCTAAGTACCCATTCTTCTTAAGATTAACTAAATTTAAAGTTGTACATTTAAAAGGATCCATTGGATTCTCATATCTCTTGATGGTCCAGCAAATGTTCCACACAATAGAAGTTTGTATGTCGAGGTATATTGTGCAGTAATTGAGTATGGAAATGGAAAGGCCAAGCCAACCCATTATCTTGTTCGATTAATTGATCTAGAAGATCCCAATTATCAAAGTTAAGAATGGTTTCCAGAATAATAAAAAGTTGTTAGTGATCCTACTTTAGCAAGAGCCGTTAGATTTTACAACATTTATCATTAAATGTGGACATTGATTAAAGACGGAGAAATATTAATGCATTGTGGGAACATTATTTTGTTTATCATAATGAGTTCAACAAATATGTAAAGGTCGAATTAGCTACTTCAAAAGATGTCTTAGATTATCTCTTTGACATTGGAGCTGAAAAATTTTATTTAAAGAAAGAAAAAAAGATATCTACGTGATCTATTTGAGAGAAGAGATCCAGACATCTTGATCTTGATGAAGATTTTGATGATTATCTGGGTAATGATGGACTTGAAGACATTATTGGAGATGCAGGTATGCAAAATCTCAATATGGATGGCTAGTCTTATCAAGCATTAAGTAATCTTAAAAGTATTGCACCATTATGTGTTATTTGTCAAAGTATCAAGTCAATAAAATTATGCAGACTACTGTAGCCATGTAAGAGTAATATTAACCATGTGAAATATCAGTATGTGTACTGTAGGACATCTTATGTATCTCATCTCCTCTATAAAAGGAGAGGATGGGTGTTTAGAAAAGACACAGTTAGTTAAGCATGCTTGAGCAAAAGAGAAGTCGAGTATCTTCATTTTTCTATGAGTAAGCATCTCTAGTGATCTTAGCTATTTAAGTCCCTCTTTAAATCTTTACATTATAATATTTCTACTTCCAAACTTTCAATAAAAGAAGTTTTCCAGTAGAGAATGTTATTTAATCAAATTTTATGTCTTAAATATTGTGGTTTCTTAATTAAAGTCTCATTATTCTAAAAAATACAAAAATCCTGAATAGTGACTATAGTTTGAGGTAGGAAATAAAACGAATATGTGTTGTGCTTGATTTAAGGAAGGAGTAATTAAGATTATCAATCTCTGTAAATTGAAAGCCAGAGGAACGCTAGGGTCTACTATTTATATTGTAAGTTTTATATTTTCTGAGGTGTGCCTTACATTTTATAAGCTTGATGTTGTTAATAATTTTTTTTTATTTTGAAAGTTAGAATGTCACAATATGATGGAGATGAAATCATGGTGTCTGTGAGCAATGCAATGGTCTTACATGATGATGACAATGATCAGATGGTTGATGATGATTATGATGAGTATGGGACGGAATATGAGGATGAAGAATTTGTTGAGGTTATGCAGGAAAAAAAAGCAAATGCAAGAGGAACTTGTTGTTGAGTTGGAGGCAATAAAAGATTAAAATAATGGGAGCGTAGACGGAGGCAATGCATTTGAAGTTGCAAGTGAGTTCGAGGCATATTACAAAGATCAGACAATGTAGATAGCCCATCAAATAGTGAAGATGATGATGTTAAGGGAACAAGGAAAAAAAAGAAACGATACCCTAGATACAACTCCAGTATATCAAAAGGGGAAGTGGTTTTGGAAGTGGTTGTTTAGGGATAAGAAGCAACTTGTAGGAGCCTCTGAAAATTATATAACATATAATGGTTATGCACTCAAGATAACCAAGAGTGACGAAGTAACATTTGCAGTAATTTGCCTTGCACAGGGATGTGACTTGAAGTTGTGGGCATAAAAATTACAAGGGGAGGCATCTAGGCAAATCAAGAAATCCCTAAACGTCATACTTGTGTTCCTTTTAGCTTTGAAAAAGTGATGTGAAGGATGTCCAGTGCTTTGTTGGCACTAGAATCCAAGGATGTTTTCTAACACCTACCCTACTCTTAATCTCATAACTAGTCTTAATTGATTCATCATTAGAGGTTATTATAAGAAAAGAGTCAAGATTGGGATGCTGCCACCTCCAGAAAGGATAAGGTTTAATTGGTTTGCCCAACATTTATACCATGACATCTCTTATTTTACATATAAATCAAGGGATGTAGAATTATACATATTCAAATGCCAATGTGAGCTCGTCCAGACTCCATTGATTGTGTTCTTGCTTTGCTTGTTGTACCATACTTGTAAACATCTTAAATGCTCAACCTAAAACATAAAAACACAAAATATTTGAAGAATAAGCCAAACCTCAATATGTTTACCCTTATCCTGTAAAGAAATAAGACTCATTTTCAGTGAGTGCCCGCATTTTAGTTCATTTTAGTTAGAAAACAAGAGAGGGAGAGAATGTGAGTAAATTGCTTTGTTGATATTATCTGAAAGTAGAACTCTTGTTAACATTTGAGGCGATCATTGAGATAGGTCCCATGATGATCAGAAAGGCTAAGCTGAAGCTGCATGGGTGAACTGAATGGGCGTAGACACTGATGCTTGATAATTGATGAGGTCACTTATTTATGTGACAAAACAATATTTCCCGTTGATTCATTGCACGATATTGCATAAAAATTTATATATTTGGAGAAACATTTAAATTTCACAAAGTACAGACAACAAACATACCTAGGGTTTAAAAAACTCTCTTTCTCTTGTAAAATATTTGTTTATGGCTTAATGACAATGAAGGTGGCCTTGCTTATGTTTCAAAGTAATCTCTCGTTATTAGTAAATTATAATCTTTGTAAATAATTCCAAATTTTGCTTGATATTTATTTATTATTATTTGTTTATTCTATTTTATTGTTATTTTTTTTCCATAATTACTAGTTGACACACCCTTATTTAATTGAACTTACAAATACACCTTATTCCACATTTATTGTTAAATTGGTTAAATTAGCTATATTAAGCCTACTTTTTATTGTTGTTGTTGTTGTTGTCATCGTCGTCGTTGTTATTATTGTTATTATTATAATAATAATAATAATAATAATAATAATAATTATTATTATTATTATTATTATTATTGATAGCATTATTATCATTGTTTATCATTGCGAGTATTATGATGATTATTATTACCACTATTAGCGTTGGTGTCATTACTAATATTATTATTGGTATTATTATCACTTTTATTTCAATATCCACCCTTTATAATTTAGTAATTTATTAACAAAAAGGCGGTTAAGTTTAGTAGAACTAATGTATGGTTTAGTTTTGTTTTAATGTGATGCGTGTGCTCCCAAAACTATGTTAAGAGGACATTCATTTTTAAAATCTTATGTGAACTTTAATTATCATTACTTCTTTGGACTACAATGAACTAGGTCATTTTTAATAACCTAAACATAACTGGACTTTGAATTATTTTCTTAATAATATTAACACTTAATTCCATCATTAACATCAATCCTAACTCAGCCTATAATAGCTTAAATATTTCAAATGCTTAATTGAAATGCAACAATCAACTTCACCATATTGGAGTTAACTAAAGTAATGAACACATGTTAGGCTCGGTTTATTACATGTTTTTAGGTTAAAACCAAAATTGAAGTTAAAGGAGTTAATGTGCTTAATTGATGAAGAGCGCTTATATAAGCCGACCATCTCAATATGTGCGAGGACTGGAGAAAAGGCTTTGCATTTACTCTTGAGGATTATAAAGCAATTTGGCACACTTAGGGATTATGCACATGAGATTCTCAACAAGAACCATAATTCAATCATGAATATTGATAAACCCAAATGAGAATGAACAATCTATTGTCAACAACATATACTTATGTATTGATAGTTTAAATAGTGGATTCTTAGACGGATGTAGGAGAGTGTTGTACCGTGATGCTTGTTTCTTTAATGGCCATTCGGATGGACAAGTTCTAGCTACTATTGCTTGAGGTGCTAATATGCAATTATGTCTTGTTGCTTGGGGTGTAGCACAAAAGGAATTTAGAGAGACATGAACTTGTTTCCTCTAATTCTTCCACCAGGACTTGGACATGACATATAGGCAACTATGGACCTTGATTTCATATCAACAAAAGGTAAGATTGTAAGCTACTTTTCTACATTTTATTATGTAGCCATATACTGAAAGGTTAGAATATCTTATCTTCGTATCTATTTATGTTTCGAGCCTTGTTGATGTCATCTCTTACTTGTTACCTAAGGCGGAACATAGATTGTATGTGAGACATGCATATGCTAACCTCAGGAAAAAATAGAAAAGAGTGCAATTTGGAGATGTTTTTGGAGACTTGCAAAGTCATTAAAGAGGTTCTCTACCACTAGTGCATCAAGGAGATCTTTGTGCTTTATAATTCTTAGAAATCAAGAGCCCTAACCATTTTTATAAACGGTTCTTCAATTCAAATGCCACAGATGACTCTGTTGATAATAGTATAGTCGAAATATTTAACGCATGCCTTATAGAGTCAATATTTAAGCCTATCAAAACCATGCTTGAAGAGATTTTCAAGTTAGTCACAACTAGAGTTGCTTTTAGGAAAATTGCTAGAATTTACAACTGACATATGTTTGAAAATTCTCAAAAAGTTAGAGAAAGCAAAGAATCAATGTTTGTTTCGGTAAGCAAGTAGAGCAAACAATGACATGTATACTGTAAAACATGGAATAGAAGGATTTGTTATCGACGTGTATACTAAGATTTGCACTTGTAGGTCATGGGAGCTGAGTGATATTACACATGTTGATGTTTGTTAGTGATGAGAGAAGAACACATTAATCTAATTTTGTTCATTCATGAGCCTTATAACATTGAGATGCTAAGGACCACTTATTCACATACATTGAAACCTCTAAATGGGTCAAATTTATGGGCCCCATCTCAAAGCAATCCTATTCTTTCCCCAAAATTCAAATAGAGGAAGAGAGCTTAAATTGAAAACAATACTTAAGGGAAGCGAAACACGATCCCATGGGCCATATGGATTTGTGTCGAGTTTAGGTGGTCGAGTTAGGTGCTCAAAATATGGTAATCAAGGCCATAACAAAAATGACACAAACAAAAGGGTATATCTTTACATAATTAACCTCATTTTTACAATTTTATCTTGACTTAACTTAGCATCAATTTGAATTATGTAGCATGCCTTTACATGCGCCTCGAAGCATGCTTCCTTATGTGCCCTAACTACTGCTACAACCTCTACTATTTCTGCTTCTAATGTTATTTCTACCTCTTCTTCCAATATTGCTACTCCAACTACTAATATTGCTGCTTCTCAAGCGACTGGTGTTACTACATTACCTACCATTATTGCTACTTGTGTCACTAATGTTTTGTTTATTTCTAATGCTATTATTCTCATCCTATTGTTACTGCATCATCCGATTTTGTTAGTGCACCTTCTCAATTTAGTACTGCTACTTCTTCAGCAATGGTGACTGGTACTTCTCATGGTAATTCAGAAGAGGAAGACTTCTAGTGTAGAGGGCTTGTACATCAGGAGCTATAGGCGAAGAGGTCTTTTCTAGTCGAGAGAGTCTTACTTTTGCCATCTGGGATGAATATGATTTTTGGAAGGATTTGTTATCTTTTTCTAGTCAATTTTGTGATGTCTTCTCTTGAATATGGTGCCACATAATGAATACTTTGTTTTTAGTAGGTTGAATATGGTCTACGGTTTTTTTAGGGGTGAATATGGTATGGAACATGGTGTCACAAGTTGAGTAGGTTCCTGCTACTTATGGTACTGCCACTCTTTTTGTATATGGTGTAATGCATACTTGTTAAGTCAAAAGTCATGCATTGTTTTAATAATTATTTTGATTATATTATATATAGTATTTCGTCTAATTTACTTTATTTTATATATTTTTCAGGTTAAGCATTAATAAAATTAAGAGTAGAAGAGAAGACGTTGAAGTTCGGATTTTACACGCTAGGCTATTAAGTCGGTCCAAAATAATGATTTATGAAAAATATTATTTCCATAATGATTTATTTGGGTTAGGGTTACAAGAGTTGAAAAGAAGCTAGAAGACTTGGGAGAGAAGGAGTCTAAGGAAAAAAAAACCCCAGTAGCTAAAACCCTACCTCACCCTCATCTCCTCATCATCATATAATCACCTTCATCATCTTAAAACACTCACGCCTAACCCTAGGAACCCACGGCAGCTCCACCATACACACCATCCACGCCATCTCCTCATCATATATCATCTTCATCACCAACAAGACTCATCTAAAAAAAACCACACACCACATCTTCATTCAATCACCACCTTCGCGCCATCCTCTACACATCACGCATCATCTACCATCCCATCTTCATCAATCACCTTCTATCCATAATCCATATCACGCCTAACCCTCCATCATCACCAAAGTTCATCATCATCTTCACGTTGCCTCCCACCCCTTAGTACTTTCATTTTATTTTAATTTCTCTTTGTGGTTTTATTAATTTGAACTCTTCATATTATTAAATATGAAATATTTGATTTATTATTGCGATTTTATTGTTAATATGAGTGAGTAATTTCCTTGTGCTTAGCATAATCTATATCCATCATGCAAATTAATATTTATCATCAACACACAAATCGATTTTATCCATGAGTTAGACTGTAGAAGACGCCCACTAGCAGGTCTTCCCTGTTTTCCCTTAGATTATAGTTTATTTAGGTCCAACCCTAATATAAACCCTACTAGTTTTGATAACCCTCACACCAGCGCAAGAATTTAATCAAACTAGAGCACTACGTATTACAAAAACATCATCTAACGCCTTATAACCAATTTACCAGCAAATTGATTTAACAAAGATCTATAACGATTATCTAATTAAAAGAGATGAGTTTGAACCATCCATGATTAATTAGGGTGACACTAATGTTTAAAATGCTATAACCTTTATGTATTAAAGCCTTTTAAACTATCATATAAATTCATATTCAACTAACTAGCATGCATTCTAATTGATATAGCACGAATATCATGAACGATAAATACTACTTGCTATAGAATCATGAATAAAAATCAACTAGACAATAAAGCATAAAACTTATTTCAAAATAATTAATTTAGCATGGTTTCAAATAGATTATACTAAGCACAAGGAAGTTACTCACTCATATTAACAATAAAATCACAATAATAAATCAAATATTTCATATTTAATAATATGAAGAGTTCAAATTAATAAAACCACAAAGAGAAATTAAAATAAAATGAAAGTACTATGGGGTGGGAGGCAACGTGAAGATGATGATGAACTTTGGTGATGATGGAGGGTTAGGCGTGATATGGATGATGGATAGAAGGTGATTAGTGAAGATGGGATGGTAGATGATGCGTGATGTGTAAAGGATGGCATGAAGGTGGTGATTGAATGAAGGTGTGGTGTGGGGGTTTTTTTAGATGAGGCTTGTTGGTGATGAAGATGATATATGATGAGGAGATGGCGTGGATGGTGTGTATGGTGGAGCTACCGTGGGTTCCTAGGGTTAGGCGTGAGTGTTTTAAGATGATGAAGGTGATTATATGATGATGAGGAGATGAGGGCGAGGTAGGGTTTTAGCTACTAGGGTTTTTTTCCTTAGACTCCTTCTCTCCCAAGTTTTCTAGCTTATCTTCAACTCTTATAACCGTAGCCCAAATAAATTATTATGGAAATAATATTTTCCATAAATCATTATTTTGGACCGACTTGATAGCCTAGCGTGTAAAATCCAAACTTCAACTTCTTCTCTTATCCTCTTAATTTTTTTAATGCTTAACCTGAAAAATATATAAAATAAAGTAAATTAGACGAAATACTATGTATAATATAATCAAAATAATTATTAAAACAATGCATGATTTTTGACTTAACAAATTCCCCCACACTTAGACTTTGGACGTCCTCATTTAAAGAAATCTTACTCGACCTAAACACGGACCCTCTTTCTTTCTTATAAAGCCACGCATAACTATAACATCCATACTAGGCGTTAGCTTGCTTTAAAAACAGTTTTATTGAAAATTAATTAGTTTTCCTCCCAACAAGTGAATAACTACTAGACATCTAACTACCATCAAAGAGTTTGTTCATCAACCTCACAACACTTCTTTAGTGAAGTAACAAGAGCAATAATCATCCATGTCTTTTAAGCATGCATACACCGATCAAGAGGTCTAAAAAATTTATGATAGAAAACTGAGGTATGGTATGGCTATAGAGACAATTGAACTAGGTAGAATAACTCATTGAGTTGATTCTAAACTTGCCTTGTACTTTTTGCTTCTTCTTCTTCTATTTTTTTTTTCAAACTCCACTTTCACACATAATCGAGGCCCATATAGGATCTTAGAAATTAAACACTCTCTGTCTCACATTCACCCGAATAGAGGTGATAGAGCAAACAATTCATTCTCATCATTATTCCTTTTTGACTGTTAGTTTGGTGCGAGTTGTTGGTCGGCCCAAAAAGGGGCATGACTCTCCCAATCATGGGTTACTCCATACATAAGGCTCACTTGAGAGCTAAACTTAAGAAAAAAAGGTGTCGAGCCACCTATTCCTACCCATGTTGGTAATCTAACCTTTTTTCGTTTTCTTTTTTCATCACTTCTTTTTATAAAAAGACAAGAAAAATTACAATTTTAATGAGTTATTTTACCAATTCAATAGTCTAGGAAATGGGCTAGGCCATTTTATTGCCTCTGAACTGCTATATAACATGACTAAATAAGATGGATAATCATGACAGTTACCCATTAAAGAGATATATGAGGATCAACTCAAATTTCTCTAAATGACAGCTAGCATGCTTAGAAGTCTTCAGTCATAGAAGAGTAAACTATAAATAGCTAAGAAAAAAAAAAATTTAGCAAGCAAGCCTAGCGTAAACTCATATCATTCATTATTATACGAAAAAGGAAAAAAAGATTTTTTTGTTTTTTTAGCATGAATAAATACCGTATAAACTAAATGCAGGATGCACCACCCCACACTTGATTCATGCATTGTCCCTAATGCATGCTAATTAATAAAAGAAAAGAAGATGCTGAAAGCAAATTAAAAACTTCCCTAAAAAATATTGGGTTGCCTCCCAACCAGCGCCTTTGTTTACAGTCGTTGGCTCGACGTCATGAAGCTCATGGATCCTCTAGTTGTATTTCATCCACCAAGCATACTTGTTCTATTTACTTTCAAACACTTCGAACGTATGCTCCTTTTTGTTTTCGATCATGCAACAACTCCTTAACCTCATAAACTAAAACAAACTATAAAAATAAAATACTAGAGCTAAAACAAAACAATGAAAGTAGTAAAATTAAATAGAAGTAAACTAACGATCTTATTTTCTTTGCCCAGTAACTGCGCCAAAATTTGTAGAGCTTGTCGTAGAGTTACAAATTAAACCACTATTTTTATTTATAAATAATATTTATAGCATAGGAAAGTAGGAATTGATCCCACGAGGAAAGATTATGATAATAAGCTAATTTAGTTCAAATTAAATTTACTACTCTAATTTATTATAACTACTCTTTACATTACTAAAACAAATCAAATTTAGTAAATAAAAATATATAAAAATACTTATTATTGATCCTAAATATTCTCAATTTAATTCGGGAAAGAAAATAGTAAATAGCTATCCTAAATAATCTAGAAAAATAAAAACAGAAATAATATCTCAATATTCAACTAAAAATTGAAACAAAAAATAACAAGCAGAAAATTAATATTAAAAATTACAAACAGTAATCTAAATTCGTATTCTTCCATTTTATAAGTTTATAATTCAAAAATTATATGTAATTAATTTCATAAAAATTTAAAAATATAATTTACTCCAGAAAATGAAACAGAAAATAAAATCTGAAATTAGGAAAAAAATATACTGCAGTAATATAAATACGAAATTAAATTAAAAAATTTCCCAAATTTAAGTATACAATTTTATGGACTTAATAAAACCTAAAAACACATGAAATAAAAATTAAAGACGTAATTTTCAGATTTATTGAATTAAAAACCTGCACATATCCAATTCACGAAATAATTTTGAAAAATTATCAAATAACTTCCAAAACTTCCGAAATTAAATATAGGAAGAATAGGACACTATATAAACCATAGGATGGATTAAAACTTAAAAAAACACAAAAGGAAATATTTTTATCTTAATTTCTAACAAACCGGTAATTAAATGGCAAAACAGAATATAAATTAAATCTGAAAATTATAATCACACTAAAAATCAAACCCTAGCTGATCTAATATTACCAAGACACTCCTAAAAGACTACTCATTTTTGGGGGCAAACGAAATCTATATTAAAGCTTATAAATTTAGGGATTAAAATTGACAAACTAGAGAATTTAACTAAAAAGCAACAAATAGTAATCAAAGATGCCAAATTTATGAAGAATGACCTTTTTTTTTTTTTACAATGCTTAATTTGAATGCAATGCATACACAATAGCCATTTAGCTTTCAATTCCATTCAGCTCACTAAGATTACTAAAAATTAAATGCAATAGTAAACCATATGGATGTGAGCGGAGAGGAACATACTCAGTATATTGATCTAAGTTAGTTCAAGAAGTAATATGCCTAAGTTTATTCTTCCTTAAAGCCCATAGCAAGCTTTAAAAGGATAAGGGAGTTTGATGTTGCGTTGAGGTAGAACCATAATATGTTCGCAAGGCCAATAGTACGCCCATAGAAAGATATATAATAAATAATAATAAGACTAATAATGGACGATAAAGTCCTAATTCCACATTCCAAATACGTAAGAAGCCTTAGTGGCCTGGCCTAATCACTTATTAATTGTGTATCCATCCATAAAAAAATGAGAGAAAAGACAAAATAGGTTAAGTGAGCTGCCTAAACCCAACTAGGAAGGCCCAATGGGCCAATAGCAAGAGAACGGGCTGGGTCCCAGCAAACTCAAGTTGGTCTTCTTGAAAGCAAATCAAACTGAGCTCTAAGTTCTGCCAATAAGAAAGTTGGACTCGACCACATGATTTGGAAGGTCCAAATAATTTAACGACTTGTAATGATGGTAATAAGGGCAAAAATTAAGATACTTTTATTGCCATCTGAAATTTTGAAAGCGTACAACTTAAAGCGAAAGTTCTAATAGTATATTAGTGTGAAAAAGCATTAAAACTTATTCTAACCCAAGAGGCAAAGCTGAATTCCTAATTCTTCTTTAACTTCTTATCTTTCTTGTTCGGGGGTACTGTCTTTTGGGTGGTAGCATCTACAACTCTCTTTCTTATACTTTGAGACGAGTTACACGTAGGCATTCCTTTCTTGATGTTATTCATCTTAGTGTACAGAATCTTCCTTTAGTGTCACGTTTGCTCATCGATTCTAGATAATACTCAGAGGCATATGTGTATTGTGGGACAGGTGACATCATAATGGTTGGATGGTGAAGCATTCAGTACACCCAAGACTTAATGTAGGAAGGATCGTTCTTGTAGTATCTAGGGGCAATACAATCCAATACAAGGATAAATTGTCTATGTCTGAATTATCACATTAGTTGACCAGGGAAAAAGTAAGTTCTCGTGGTCTAAAAAATGAGGCAAACATAAGCAAAGTTACCCCCATTGATTATAAATTCTCGAAGGCACCACTAAAAAATCACCCAATGGAGAGGAGGATCCTTCTATAAGAAACCAATCCAGTTCGTCAAAGATTGGTTCTTGAACATTCTCTTTCTTTGGTAGAATGGTAGAGCTAGGTATGTATTCGTATTACTTGGGAGCTCAAATCTTAGATCCTCTAACAGGCAAGTCTATATAAACAAAAATTTAAAAAAAAAGAAAAAAAGAAGCCATTTAGGTATGGCAAATACCAGGCAAGTTCTTGTGGCCCAAGAAGATCAAAAAAGAGAAGGAAACCAGAGTAGAGAAAAAAAAATGAATTGGTCTAGGGGCAATCCTGGCCAGGCTCCCGGCTTGATAGGCCTGAAAGACTCCTTGTACCAATAAAGGGCTCCCCAAGAAGAACTAGTTTGAGTGGCAGTGAATATGGTCCAAGCACAATATCGCCGTAGCGACAATGAGGGGTATTCGTGTTTGGTCACGTCGCACCGCTTCTACTACACCCAAAATCATGGTCAATCCTTTATTTGTGGAACCACCTAGAAATAGGAAGGCCCTAAGAAGGCAAAGAAGAGTAGTCGTACGTCTATACACACATTCAAGAGCTTGTATGTTCCTCTTTAGAAAATGAGAAATCAAAGCTACAAAATCTACCTTATCTGATTAGTATAGTGGACGCATCATCCTTACTTAAACAGTTATACCTGAGACACAACTATATTGAGAGGGTAGATCTCTTGGGATACATGGAAGAATATGAGGGCAATAGAGTGGGAAGCCAATGATGGCACTAAATTTCTTAGTTAACGGACACCATTCACGCCTCCTAAAACAGAGGATATGAAGCTCAAGGTCCCAGAATATAGCGGCAACTATAAGGAACTCCCAATAGACTTGGTGCAGACTAAGAAGACTGCTCAAGTGGAGGCTCCTAAGTTTATGCTTATCTATGGTGTTAAGGGAATGAGCCAAGAAATCATAACCTTTTTGAAAGACAAAATAGTTGAGTTTTAGGTATCCCGACATTTGATGTATTAATTTTAATAACCTTGACATTTTCGAGTTTATATTTACGTACCCTCACATATGAAAATTTCATAGCATAATGACGATTCCGGTGAGAGCCTTCATTGAAGCTAGGGAATTACATTTTTGTCCTTTTAAGAAGGCAGGGAAGTATAGAAAGGTGGAAATAACTTGGACAACTAAAAAAAGCATTTTAAACATTTTGTGGAGAGAGAAAGGGCTAAAGAAAACCTTTCCCCTGGTTCTCTGTGATTGCCATAGCCATAGGTTGAAGACCTAAACCAAAAACCACAAGAAATATGACAATCAAAGGCGAATTTTGTTAAATTAGCAACATCTAGTGGCCTTGTTGCAGTTGCATATTCAGTAGCAGAGGAATCGATTGTTAAAGTAGAGAAAGGTATGTACTATATGAATGGTTTCTTGCTTGCAAAATTTGTGGCCAATTTTATTTGTAAATTTTATAAAAAAGTGTCTACATTTGTTTCATTTCAATTTAGTCGATGCTAGTTGGGGTTTGCAGTTTAGAATCTTGAAAGTCTGTGTATATATAAATAAATAGAAAACAGAGAACGAATAAAAACTAAGAATTTTTATGGAAATTTGATAGAACGGCAAATGTCAACTATTATTGCAGAAACAATGTATGAATTAGGATGAATTTGTAAAGAATACTTATTCTGTAGAAGATTAGGTTTATGAAATTTGAATGATATGTAGATGGTTAATGTTTATAATTTTAACATGGTGAAAAAAAAATCATTTACAATGTAGAATTTTAGAAAGATGCTGAAGGAGGTTGTAGTTGCCTATGAAGGACAGAAATTAAAGATTAGGAAGTTCGACCTAGATAAGATGTTGGCCCTAGATTTGGTGACAAGGACTAGGGGTTACATGAGGGGAAAGGGTTTATAGCCTATAAAATTCCCATGTTTTTACTATCAGGAACCTGGTGGGGGGAAGAAAAAATATGAAATCAACAGTAATGAAGACATGGTTAGATGGTTGAACTCGTGGGAGATTGAGAATGCTGTTTTTGTAGTCATGGTTAATAAACATACACCAAATAAGCTTTGTTGTTTAGCTTTGGGGTTAGAGGAGCAACAAAGGACATTGGAAGCTGAGGAAATTGATGTTACTAAACAGAAAATTCATGCAAACAGTTTAAACTTTGCTGGGAGTGATGATGATGTAGTGGTAGAGGTGAGTCCTATTAGGGTTTTCTGAGGTAATGTGGATGTTAAGGAAGATGGGGAGGCTGTTGTCACAACGGAGGAAATTGATAGCTTTATTCTAACTCAACCTGCTGTTGATGTAAATGAGCAAAGTCAAACTGAAGTGATGAAGAAATTAACACCTAGAAGAATTAGGTCAGCAAAGCCAACTGTGTAATATTTTCAGCATATCACAAGAAGTGTTTCCCAAAAATCAGGCCTATGCACATAAAAGAATAGAGAAACTGAGCACAGAAAGAATAATATGCCCCAATCTCAGCCCACTTTAGAAGGCAAGTGCCATTCCCATAAGCTCAGAAATACTCCTTCCCCTTTTAGACTGATATGGATCAATACCAATGAGGCTAGTCACATAGGTGTGGATTTAAATAGGCCACCCTTAGATGAGAATGTTGACAACTGTGCGCCTCTATTGGATTTGGACTTGAATATGGCATTTCTAGTGTCTCAACCTAGTCCCACACAAACACCACTATCTCTCAGCCCAGTTCAATACAACCACCCTTTGTTTCTCAGCCTAGTCGCACACCACCAGCCTCTGTCTGTCAACCTAGTCACACAGCACCACCTTCACCACCACCCTCTGTCTCTCAGTCTAGTCCCATACAACCACCCTTTGTCTCTTAGCCCAGTCCCATACCACAACCCTCTATATCTCAGCCCTATCACACCTCAACTTCCTTAGAAGTTCCCATTGTGCATGATTTAAGGGGGAAATTAGTTGCAATTACTGAATAAGAGTCTCAAGGGTTGAGTAGTGACTGGAATGATGATAATTCTGAAGATAAAGACCACAATAGTGAGAATGAGGGTGAGAATAATATGGAGTCTGATGTGTCATTAGAGGAGTTGAATATTAGAGATAATATAGAGGACCACTATGTGACATATGAGGAAGATGATCGTGGGACTATTGACCCAAATAAGTAAATGCATCAATGATAGATGAGGGAAAATGAGCCTGAAAGGACAGTGAAAATACAGACATGGGACATATTTGTGAATAAAAATAGGTTGCTGAAGGTTATAGGAGAATTCTGTGTGTAAGAAGGATTCAACCTGGTGAGGACAAAGAATGCTAGATATAGGTACACTACAAAATGTGCTCATCTAGGTTGCAAAATTAGAGGGTTCACAACTCAATGTTACTTGATGGTAGAACCTTCCAAATCAAGACCCTACCACGACAGCACATTGAAAAATGTACAACATTTCAAGAAAACCCCTTGGCCAGCTCCAACTAGATAGCTGAGATATTAGAGGCTAACATGAGGGCTGATCCAAAGAAAAGAGTTAGAGACATGCAAAAACTATTGATGGAGAGGTTTGGCTTGGTTAGGAAATACAATATTGTAAGAAGGGCTAGAGAAATGATTATGGAGAAAATTAAGGGCAGGCGTAATGTGTCATATAAGAAGTTAGCACACTACATTGAGATGATTAAGTTAATTAATATTGGTAGCCATGCATACATTAGCTGGGAAAACACACCTCTTGAGGATGCTGGAGGTTCTTCTGATGTTGCAATTAGTAAGCTAAGACTCAAGAGGTTATTCATTAGTTATAAAGGGTGCATTGATGGCTTTCTCAAGGGTTATAGGCCTGTGATTAGGGTGGATGGATGTCACCTAAAAGGATCATTTGGGGGTGTTTTACTTATAGCTGTGAGCTTAGATGCTAAAAACCATTGCTATTTCTAGCATCTGGAGTTCTGGAATAAGAAAATAATGAAAACTAGTAGTACTTCTTCTCTCAATTGTTCATGTTGTAGGGGCTGAAGATCATGGAAGGTTGACCATATTATCTAATAGATGCAAGGTAAATCCTTCCCACCAAACTTATCCAAAATTTTTAATTTGCAGCTATTTCAATATGTCACCTAACTTGACATCTTTGCTTTACAATGAGTTATACATGCTCTACAGGAGGGCTTACCTGATGTTTCAAAATGTGTGTGCATATACACTTAGAGAGGAATATGAAGAGAAAGTTTACAGGACCTAATATGAAAGAATTGCTATGTAAAGTAGCAAATGCTTACACTAATTGGGAGCATGAGGTAGCCTTAGGTGAATTTCTATAGGCAATCCCTATTGTATATCATTGATTGATGAAAGAGCTAAACCATCATTAGGGAAGACACCTCTTCCAGCCCTCCACATGCTCACCAGACAACACCTCTAACTTTGTGGAGACATTCAATAATGTCATCAGGAAGTTGAGGGATAAACCAATCCTAACCTTACTTGAAGGGATTAGGAAACATACAATTGTGGCTTAGGCAAAGTAAGGCTGAGGCGGAGACTTTTGCAGGCCTAATTGCCCATCAATTAAACAAAAGTTGAAGGAAATAGCAAGAAAAGGATGGCATTGCTCTACCTAATGGCCAGATGGCCTTTGATTGCATGGATTACAATGTCAACTACACTAGTAATGTACAACAAAAGCTCTGTGACTATGGATTTTGGAAAATTACTGGTATTACCTGCAAGCATGCATCTAGAAGTATATTGTGGCTTGGCTTGAAACATGAGGATTTCACCAACCTCTACTACTCTGTACAGAAGTTTAAGGACATTTATAATGGAGCCATTCAGCCAATCAAATATGAGAGAATGTGTCCAAAGTTCCATTGGCAATTGTTAGACCCTCCTTTGGTCATTAAATAAAGGGGTCCAATGGCAAACGAAAGGCAAACAGTGCCTAAAGAGGGAAGAGCCAAGAAGTAATAGGACAATAAGAAGTAGCACCTGCAGAGGTCTTCACCACAACAACGCCACTTTCAAGGGGTAGGGTGATGGAGGTCCGTCAATGTAGCATGATTTAGGCCTTGTAATCAGTCAAGGAAGTCTAAGTTTGGGAGCCAAAGTGCAAGAGATGGTCCTAGCATTGCAAGGATCAAAATTAGATTTACCTGGGTTAGAGGCCATGCATAAACTCGATGTTGTGTATTTAATTTATTAAACCTCCATGAGGTTTAAAACCCAACAATTTTGCTTAGGATGTTAGCCAAGGAAGTTGAAAATCAAGGCATGCCAAGAAATTTTGTTTAAATCAAGTGCAAGATGAAGATTTTGAGCCATTTTGCTATTCGTGTCAGATTGGCCATAAATCTGACCTGGTTAGGGTTTTTAGGCGTTTAACCACCTTAAACCTAACTCAGAGTTGATTTCTTTCTTTGAGGGAGGGGGTTTTTTAACATCCTAATAAGGTCCCCCATGCTTTGAAACTCAGTCTAAATCAAGGGGAGCGTAAAGAAACCGGTTGCACAAAAACCAGCAGAATTGGGTCATTTAAGCCAGTTTGCTACCACGATGGGTTTTCCCTCTTAAGAGGGTTTGCTGATAAGTTTCATTAGCACCAAGGTCTCTATAAGGCAAGCAACATCATCATCACTCTTTCGCAACTTAGGAAATTATGAGACAACTATAAAAAAGAGTTGAAATACACTCCTTGCAATATGAATGGCCAGCCACAAAGGGCCCTATCCAACAACCATTTTCTCTGTCTCCCCTATGCATTGATCTTTATTTGAGCTAATTAACATGTTCAAGCTTGAGTTTACCCATTTAAACTTTGGTTACTAGACTCAAATATTGTAATTAGCTTTAACTAAGCATTCTTGACATTTTGGTTAGTTTAAACTAGCTTAAGAGGTTTCCTAGCCATGAAGAAACCTCCCTTCCTTTGCAGTTAGGATGTGTATAGGGGATTTATGCCCTTACTTTTTAAATTCAGGTCTGAACTTTGAGTGAAAGAAGTAGAGCTTTGTACCTTTGAATCCCTTAAACACTCAAACTTGCTTATCCTTGCTTAGGCCGAGCAAGGTTGTGATCAAGTGAGTCTTAACTCTTACTTAGGTGGTGTTTCTGTATCCTAAGTAAAGTTAAGGACCTTAATCTTGTTCTTAGTGGTGTTTCTGTATCCAAGATTAAGCTTAGCTTTCACTTATCCGTCTTTCATCCATTCAGATTACTTTAATCATCAAGCTTAATTTCAATTCAGTTTGAGAGTGAGCTTAGTTCTTTAGTGAATCCATCAATTTTGGTATCAGCGTTGAGGTTTCTCCTTGGCCTTGAATCAGCCCAAACACGTTCCAATTCTACTTAAGCATAACCCAAATAGAAATAACCGGTTTCTAACTAAATTCAGCCACAAGTGCAAGTATGACTTTGGATGAGAAATATGAAGCTTTGATGTGAAATTATCAATCTATTTCATCTGCTAATCAAGAGCTTAAGAACCAAAATGAGTACTTGAGTCGTCAATTGGGTGAAGCAATGAAACAAAAAAAGAAAGCTTTAGCTAGCCCGTTTGATTCTGTTAGTGGAAAAGAAAGTGGAGAAGATGGTAATCCCTTGGAATGTTTAAGTAAGGAGGAGCCTCAAAGGAGACCAAGGAGGGACAAAAGATAACCATCAGACTCTAATGACTTTGGGGTTGAAATTTTAGAGTTTGAAGACAAGTTAGACCTAGATGAGTTTTTGGAGTGGCTACACACAGTTGAACAAATCTTTGATTACAAAGAAGTTCTAGAAGACAAGAACATGAAGCTAATGGCTCTTAAACTCAGGAAGTGTGAATTTCTTTAGTGGACTAACCTTTGTGCCAAAAGGGTTAGAAACTGAAAGGAGAAAATCAGGACTTGGGAGAAGATGAAAAGCAAACTTAAGTCGCAGTTTTTGGCCTCTTCTTACCTCCAAGATAGTTACTTCCAACTCCATAATCTGACCCAAGGAAGCATGAGTGTGAAGGAGTATATAAGAGAGTTTGAAAAACTTCTAATCAAGTGTGATATTTAAGTGACCAAGGATCAAACCATAGCGAGGTACTTAGGAGGCCTTGATCCTAAGTATGCTAATATGGTCGAATTGCAGCAATACTCAACTTTCGATGAGGTTTGTGTCTTAGTTGACGTAGTTGAACAACAAAGAAAATCCATTCCTTTCAAACGTGATCTTCCAAGACCCCCACCATGGAGCCAACCCTTTAACAAGGAGAGTCCAATTGCCTCACCTAAACCTACGGTTAATGTTCCCTTTACCCCACAAAAAACAAAACTCCACAAAAAAGCCTACCTCTACAAAATAGACCTAGTCCTAACCCTTCGAGCGTTAGAAGGTGTTTTAAGTGCCAAGGACTTTGACACATAGCTGCAGACTGCCCAAACCGTAAGGTCATTACTTTGGCTGAATGGGAGGCAGTAAAGGAGGAAGAGAATGAGGAGGAAAAGGAAGTTTATCTAGCAGAAGAACAAGAGGAGAATCAGTAAGAAGATGATGAGGGAGAAATGCTTGTTTTGAGAAGAGCTTTGAGTGGTCTAAAAGGAGATAAAGATGTGCAAAGAGAGAACATATTTCATTCCAAATGCACGATCTAAGGGAAAGTATGCTCTTTGATTATTGATGGTGGGAGTTGTGCTAATATTGTTTCACTTAGGATGTTGAAGAAACTTAATCTTGATGCTTTTTCCTATCCACACCCCTATAATATCCAATGGCTTAATCAAGGTAAAGAGTTACGAGTTCACTCTAAATGCTTGATTTCATTCTCTATTGGAAAGAACTATCAAGATGAGTTATGGTGTGACATGATTCCCACGGATGCATGCCATATTTTGCTAGGAAGACCATAGATGTTTGATAACAAGGTTATGCATGACAGTTGTCAAAACACTTACACTTTTTTCAAAGGAGGGAAAAAGATTACTTTGCCCCTTTATCCCTTTCCCAACTCCAAAAAAAGAAAACCACAAAAGAACTATGAGCATTCAGACCTTTTTCTCACTTGTAGTGAACCATTGCTTAATGCTTCTTAACATGAATTTAGAGCTTTTAAGGAATGGATTCTTGCTATTCAAGATGAGTCCGAAGGTTCACCCCAAGCCGTCCATTAGCCATCTCAATCCTTAAACATTTTAACCATGTTTTCCTAGAAGAAATCCCTTCAGGTTTATCCCATAAAAGAGACATCCAACATCACATCGACCTTATCCCTGGAGTTATCCTTCCAAACAAACTAGCCTATAGGATGAATCCTAAAGAGACTATGAAGATTCAAAGGCAAGTAGAAGAACTAATGTCCAAAGGATTGGTTGGGGAATCTTTAAGCTCATGTGTCGTTCTAGCTCTTTTACTACCTAAGAAAGATGGAAGTATATGGATGTGTGTGGATAGTCGAGCTATTAATAAGGTTACAATCAAGTATAGGTATCCCATACCTAGATTTAAGGATATACTGGATCAATTACATGGTTCAGGGGTGTTTTCTACGATTGATTTAAGCAGTGATCACTACCATATTCGAATCAGAAAAGATGATAAATGGACAATAACTTTTAAGACTAAAAGAGGCTTATTTGAGTGTTCAGTAATGCCATTCGAATTATCTAATGCTCCTAGTACCTTTATGAGGCTAATGAATCAAGTATTTAGGCCTTATATTGGTAAATTCATGGTGGTTTACTTTGATGACATATTGATCTATAGTAAATCCGAAAAAGAGCACCAAAATCATCTAGTTCAGATTATGATGATTCTAGAAAAGGAGAAGCTATATGGTAACCTTAAAAAGTGCACTTTCTTCACAAATGAGGTGATTTTGTTGGGTTATATTGTTATTACCCAAGGCATCAAAGTAAATGAGAGTAAGGTGGAAGCAATTAGGACATAGCCAGTTCTAAAGAGTATTCATGGTGTTCGAAGTTTCTATGGTCTTGCCTCGTATTACAGCCGATTCATAAGGAACTTTAGCACCATAACAACTCATGTAACTGAGGTTATCAAAGGTATATAATTGAAATGGAGCCCTAAAGTCTAATGAACCTTTGAAGAAATCAAAGCCAAACTCCCTCAAGCCTCAGTGCTTGCCCTAACGTGTTTTGACAAGGTTTTTGAGATTGAGTGTGATGCTTCTAGTATGGGAATAGATAGTGTGCTTACTCAAGAAGAAAGACCCTTGGCCTTCTTTAATGAGAAATTATATGATTTAAGAATAGATTACTCCACTTATGACAAAGAATTTTATGCTATTGCGTGATGTTTAGAGCATTGGAGTCATTATTTGATGGCTAATAAGTTCATTTTATATTCTGATCATGCGGCTTTGAAATATATTCAAGGGTAGCATAAATTGAATTCAAGACATGGTAAATGGGTGGAATATCTTCAATCATTCCACTTTTCAATCAAGCATAAATCTGGGAAGCTCAATCTAGGTGTAGATGCTTTATCTAGAAGGTAATTGTTATTATTCTAGTTAGATGCTTGCATTTTTGGATTTGAGTATCTTAAATCCCTTTACGCTAAAAATGAAGACTTTGGGGAACTTTATTATGAATGCCAAAAGCATCCCAAAGGTGATTTTCTGGTCTAAGAAGGGTACTTTTTCAAAGGTACTCACCTATACATCCCTAAGTGTGGTACTTGTGAGTTAATAATAAGGGAAGTGCATGGTGGTTCTTTAGTTGGGTATTACAGTGAAAACAAGGCCTTTATCATAATAAGGGAGCACTATTTCTGGCCTAGCATGAGCAAAGATGTCCAAGACATGTTGAGGAGGTGTGCTACATGTCAAGGATTATACATTCCTGTAGCTAAAAGTCACTCGCTGCCCCAAGGATTATACATTCCTGTACCAGTTCTCACTCTCTGTAAGCATGGATTTTATCTTCGGTTTACCTAAAACCCGAAGAACAAAGATTCAGTCTTTGTAGTAGTGGACAGGTTTTCCAAGATGACTCATTTTATAGCTTGCAACGAAACCACTGATGCTAAACATATTGCCGAGCTATATTTTGAAGAGATGCTGAGATTGATACCATGTCTATTGTTTCAGATTGTGATACCAAGTTTCTTAGTCACTTTTGGATTGCTTTGTGGAAGAAAATGGGTACTAAGCTCAAGTACAGTACCACACGTCATCGACAAATAGATGGTCAAACCGAGGTCACTAATCAAACCTTAAGAACTCTCCAAAGAGCGTTGATTAAACGTCATTCTAAAGCTTGGGATTTGCTACTCCTCCACACTGAATTTGGTTATAATAAGGCACCTAGCAAGACTACGGGCACGTTTCCATTCAAGGTGGCCTACGGGACTGATTCTTTAACTCCCTTAGATCATGTACCTAGGCATATGGATGAAAAACCAAGTGCGGATGGTAGCAAAAAAAGTAAAAGAAATTCTGAAGCTTCATGAACAAGTCATGGTCAGAATTGAGAGTTTTAATACTTCTTACCAAACCTAAGCAAACAAGCATAAGAAAAAGATGGTATTTCAGCTTGGAGATCTCGTTTGGATACATTTAAGAAAAGAGTGTTTTCCACCAAAACACAAAAGCAAGCTTATGCCAAGAGAAGATGGCCCCTTTGAGATCTTAGAAAGAGTCAATGATAATGCTTACAAGGTTGATTTGCTCAGAGACTATGGCGTATCAGCCACGTTTAATGTGGTAGATTTAAGTCCATACCTGGAAGATGATTATTAAGTCAATTTAAGGGCAAATTCTTTTCATCAAAGGGGTGATGATGGAGGTCCATTAATACAGCATGCTTTAGGTCTTCTAATCAGTTAAGGAAGTCCAAGTTTGGGAAACAAAGTTCAAGAGACGGTCCTAGCATTGCAAGGATCAAAATTAGATTTACCTAGGTTAAAGACCATGCATAAACCCAATTTTGTGTACTTAATTTTTTAAACCTCTATGAGGTTTAAACCCAATAACTTTGCTTAGAATGTTATCCAAGGAAGTAAAAATCAAGGCATGCCAAGAAATTTAGGTTAAACCAAGTACACGATGAAGATCCCGAGCAATTTTGCTAACTCTGTCAGATTGGCCTCAAATATGACTCAATTTGGGCTTTAGGTGCTTAACCACCTTAAGCCAAATTCAGATTTGATTTCTTGCTAGGGGGTTTGTGATCATCCTAATAAGTTCCCCATGATTTGACATCTGGTCTAAATCAAGGGGAGCTTAAAGAAACCGGATGCACAAAAACCGACCAGAATTGGGTCATTTGAGCTGGTTTGCTGCCATGGTGGGTTTTCGCTCTTGGGAGGGTTTTCTTGATCAGTTTCCTTAGCACCAAGGTCTCATACAAAGCAAGGAACATCATCATCACTCTTTTGCAGGTTGGGAACTTCTAAGACAACTAAAAAAGGAGGTGAAACATACTCCTTGCAATATGAATGACCAGCTGCAAAGGGACCTATCTAGCAGCCATTTTCTCTCTCTCTTCCAAATGCAATGATCTTCATTTGAGCTAATTAACATGTTCATGCTTGAGTTTATCCATTTAAACTTTCGCTAATGGACTCAAATATTTAACTAACCATGCTTCATATTTTGGTTAGTTTAAACTAGTTTAAGAGGTTTCCTAACCATGAAGAAACCTCCCTTCCTTTGCAACTAAGACGTGTATGAGGGATTTATGCCCTTACTTTTTCCATTTAGATTTGAACTTTCAGTAAAATAAGTAGAGATCTGCTCCTTTGAATCCCTTTAAACACTTAAACTTGCTTATCCTTACTTAGGCCAAGTAAGGTGGTGATCAAGTGAGTTTTCACGCTTACTTGGATGGTGTTTCTATATCCTAAGTGAAGTTAAGGGCCTTAATCTTGTTCTTGGTGGTGTATCTGTATCCAAGATCAAGCTTAGCTTTCATTTATCCCTTTTTCATCCATTCAGATTCCCTTAATCATCAAGCTTAATTTCAATTCAATTTGAGAGTGAGCTTAGTTCTTGAGTTAATCCATCATAGGGGAGCAAATCGCAAAGGTCAAAAGGAAGGGAACATCTGATAATCAGGAGCATAGAGCACTTGGAAGGCCTATAAGGCATTAACCTATCCAAGCTGCATCCTCTTCTCAGCCATCAAGCTATCAACTCTCTACTCAGCCTATTAGCTCTCAATCATCTTGTAAGTCTAACACAACTGCTTAACAATGATATGCATTGGAACTATTGAGTTAGTTTCTATTTTGTTAAGATCCACTAATTCTTATGCATGGTACTAATGTTTATATATTATTTTTAGAACAGTCAACTCTAGGGCGTTCAATGTCAGAACTTAACCTGTAAGCTTTGAACATGAACTTACATTTCAGTTGGAACAAGCCTTCAGGTTCAGTGAAGGGAACTTATTTTGTTGTATATTTTAGGGTTCCCACAAACATTATACTCACTTGCTTTTAATTAATGCTAATATTACTTTGCTACCAAAAAATTTGTCATTCATCATGCAAAATCACCCTCCCACTAACATTACATCCACCATAAGTTAGATTTAATTCGAATAAATTCAGTGACACAATGCAAATCCCTTTCGTGCTAAGAACAAAGATACATTACTACCAATATATTTCACACCATATTCACCTTTTACTTCCATGCTAAAGACAAAGATACAAGGCAAACAACTAAATTCACCACAATTAGCACCTTTAAAATATCATTGTTCCTTGCTTGAATTAGCATGATAGCATATCTCTTTCAATTCATTCCAATCCTGTATCTGAATGCCTCCATTTTCCTTAACCAACTTTGAATTTCCTTAAATTACCAAGATTGGTCGTTGGCTTGAAGCAGAGGTCTCACTAATATTGCATCTTGGTTCTAACCACCTCACAAATTCTCTACAATTTGAACATGAATAATATCAGTGCCCTAGATTTTTGGATGATTTTGACATCTAATATACCATAGCTACACTAAACATGAACCATGGGTATTTCTTCCCATTCTGTGAACTTTCGCAACCTTCCATTTCACCTACCAGTTCGCAAGGCTATTAAAAACCCTGATTTCTAGAATTGAAACAAAACCTTCAATTTGAACATTGAAACAACACAGGGGAATTTAAATTGAAAAATGAAAATGAAACAAAGCCTTCTTACCTACACCAATGGAGACTTAGCTCAACTCAACAATCCTTGCCGACTTAGGAATGAAGGAGAAGAGAGGGCATAGTAGAAGAAGTATGTGCAGGTTGCAACCGAACTTCTTCCTTACTTTTAAACCCCATGGGTAGGGCAATTCTGGCATCAAACTAACATTTTAGTCATAAAAGTCAAAAACTACTCAAAATTTTAGTAACAAGGATCGTAAACCTCACAGTTGTCAATGGTGAAGATACTTATATATAAACTCAAAAATGTCAAGATTATTAAAGTCAATACATCAAATGTCGAACTGCCTAAAACTCAACAGTTCTTAAAAGACATTGTGATTTTTGGAACTTATGAGACTCCTTTTTCAATTGATAGTACTCGAAGAATAGACAACTTTAATTTATAGCTGCAGGAAATTGATGATCTAAGTCCAAGTAGAATTTGGCAGTCGGTTCAGCAAGCAACAAATTGGGTTCCTATTCTCCATCATGGTCAAGCCTGAATTAGACTGGGCAGAATGCCAATTCCAAGATGAACCTTACAAAGTTGAACCAGTTGAAAAAGCAGTCGAGCTCCCTGGCGAGCTACTAAGATGCTTTCTGTTGTTTTTATTCTATTATGATTGTCATTATCGGGCCTGCTATGTAACTCCAATCATTTATAATTGCAAGTTATTCAATAAAATTCTCGAATTATTACTCAGGACCACAGAGTTCTCATGTACTTATTATATCTTCTTTGTTTTTTTTGTCAATTTTTATCTTTGGGAGATGTTGGGGTTAATTTATAGTAGATTCACAATAGGCTTATGTAAAATTTACATGAAGTTAGCATTGCACGAGAGTACAATTACATTACAACATTTTACATACAGAGTCATACGTGGGCTAATAGGTTGCACTTACTTATCATCTAGGAACCCAGTGCTGCTTCCACTAAAGACGTAATCAACATAGTCTGAGGCATCACCAGAATTAATTGAAGTGCGACTTATGCCTATGTCCATTCATGGTTTAGCCCCAGGAGCCCAAGAATGGCCTGAAGGATTATCATGCACTACTCTAAAAGAAGAGTCACTATATAAAATAGAAGGTACATGCGGTTCCCTCAAAGAAGTAGACATGGTGTAAGGATCTTCAAGGTTGTAAAGTTGAAGGAGTTCTACCTATAATGGAGAATTTGGATGAGGACTCCTTTCATGTGCCTGAGAACACTTGGGCATGTCTTGCACTCTTGAGAGGAACGCCTTCCACAACGATGTGCATGTGCTCTTCATGGCTTGAAGTCTTCTTTAGGTGCCTTTTTATGAAAGAAAAGAATGTTACCAAATGGGAAATAGCATGCAGAATCAGCTCTAATTTTAAAAGGGAAGGAATCACATTGTATGTTTGAGGGGTCAACAAGTAAAAGGGTTCGCAAAGGCTCTCCACATAGAGTGGAAATGAGCAATATCAATCCAGATTATTGATGATTGTACTGAAAAAGAAACAATAGGTAAACAGTTACAGCTTAAGTCATGACAACAAGATAAGTAAAGTACTTACCTCAACAAAACTATTAGGAAGCCAAAGGTCAAGGCATTCCGATTTAGGAACCAACAGAAACTGCACGTAGTAGGAGCATCAACAGCTGTTACCTATAAAATGATTCACAAGCATTAGCATCATAAAAACGCTAGTAAAAAGGAAAAGTAAGGAAGAAAAATACCAAATGAGTCATGATTCGCTGAAAATGAGTCATGATTCGTTGAAGATGAGTCCCATGGTCACTGTGGTAGACAACACAATCTACAAAATGAATGCCCATCTTTGTCTCCACCATGTCATCCCGAGTAAAAGGCCACTTGTTAGCAACTTGGGTTGTGGCCCGCTCACCCATATACCAGATAACGCTATATGGTCTTCTTATAAGGATCTGTCATTGGGTGTAAAATTGCGCAGCTTCAACTTGGGGAGTTAGAATACAAATTTTCCACGGGTGAAAATTGGCCTACAAAAGGAGAAAAGGGTCAGGAATATAATTCGTCAAGGATGAGCCAATTTCAAAGAAGATAGCATCACCATCTCCAATGAATTAACAGTTACACAAGGATGCTAAATATCTCCTAACTTGAACTACTGTCGAATCTGATTAAGCTTGGTCCACGAGATCAAAGTAGGGAAACTTACAGGTCCTCTTGACCTTAGTGAAAGGTTTAGGAAGTATTCATAAAACAAAAGCTGCAAAAATAAAACAACTAGTAAGAGACGCTATAAAGTAAAAGAGGAAAGTAAAAACAGAAGAGTCTACTACCTGAATAACTTTCTATAAATCCCCAAAGAGTATACTCGTGCGTTAGTCTCTATGAGTTCGCTTGATTTTTTTCACATCTCTATGCATCCCATAAATAAGGTTGGAATACGAAGGAACTCCTCAGTTCAAGTTTCTCACTTTATTTTGATCAACTACGTTAATTAAATAATAAAAATCACAATGATTCTTATGATCAGCAAAGATGGTCATGCTGAGAATAAGAGCTAAAATGATGCGATTGTTGCTCAGGCAAATGTTGTGCCCACAGCTTATCAATGTTTATCAAGGGAACTGGAATGTAATAAGAAAATCGGTTCTCATGAGGAATATATCCTCTCTCTCTCTCTCTCTCTCTCTCTCTCCTCTGCTGAGATCTCCAGCAAGCAAAACGGTCGACTTGTCAGCTCGACTACCTCTTGTTGCAGCACCGGTCGGCTACCTCTTGTGGCAGCACCGGTCGACTTCTCACCGGCAATTCTTAAATCACCGGTGTCGTTCTCGCCGACGTTCCTCCGTATTCCTGATCGGTTGTGTGACTTCGGGAATCGTCCAGTGGCGGCAGCCGGCAGCAGGCAACGGGTCGACATCTAGCCGGCGACACCCAGACTGTCAGCAGCTAGTCGATTTCTCCAGGTTTGGCAGCGGTTCACCTCCAAGGTACGGTTGTCCAGCCATTGGTGAGATTCTCTGTCACTATCTTAGCCCCGACGCTGGTCTGGCCCTGAGTTTGCCCCTCCCGGGGTTTCCCTTTGAGTCTTCTAGATTGTCTGATGCCCACCGAGCCTTGTGCCTCCAGGTGCCTACTCTGCGTTTCTTGGTTTGAAATTGCAAGATTGACCATTGTGCTCTATGCTTTTTACTCTATTTGCTGACTTTCCTGGTTTTTGCTTTACCTCACTAATTGGCTTCTTTAGCTACTAGAGTTTCATTTCCCTCCTTTAATATTACTATTATTATTAGAGTTAAGCTTGCTCTGTTTTGAGTGTTAATTTGCCATTGTTTCTGTTTTGAGTCAAGCTTCGTGGCCATTTGTTTCTGTTTTGCTATTGTTTCTGTTTTCGCTGTTTGGTACTCTGGCCAATGTTTTCAGTGTTATTGGTGGGCTTTTTTGTGCCCTGTTGTTGTTAATCTCGCCCCTCTGTGTTGTATTGCTTGCCTTGACTATTCACTAGCCATTGTCTCTTTGGTATTGCTTGCTCGGTTTTTCGGTATTGCTTTGTTTTTTTGCTATTGCTCTGTTTTTGATACCCTGGTCAGTGTTAAGCTACCCCCCTTTGTCTATATTTTTCTTCCTACCTTGGTCCGTGACTACCTTGGCAAGTCATTGGCAAGTCAATTTTTGCCCTTTTTCGATCCTGGACAGTATTTTTAGGGCCCTGGTTATTGGTATTATTAGTAGTATTTTGTTCGTAGGGCCCTTGGTTTTTGGTCAGTATATTTTTGCTTCTACTTGTTGGTAGGGATCTTATCTAGGGTTTCTATTATTAGTAGTATTATTTTTGTTGGTATTGCTTTTTGCTTCTGCCAGTATTTTGTTGGTACCTGTTGCCAGTGGTTTTGTTGGTGTTATTTAGTTTTTGCTTGTTTGCTTCACTGCTGTTGGTATTTTTGTCTATACTTTGTTGAAACTCCAAGCCTAAGCAGTAGCACTTGTTTGTTGGAACTCCAAGCTTGATCAGTAGCACTATATTATTTATTATTTTTTATTAGTAGTGCTTTTTCTTGCTGCTGATCAGGTAGTTGCTGATCAGGTAGCACTATTTTTGTCTATATTTTGTCTTTATTTTAGTCGTGAGCGTGTGTTTTATCGTTGTTTGTGGTGGGCATATTAGTGTTTTTTTTTGTTTATCTTAGTTTTTGGTTATAGTCCTTTAAGTTTGTAGATCTTTTAGGGAGTTCGTTTTGGCCCGTAGGCGTCTGCGTCTGTGGCGGGCCATGTAGCTGCTTTAGCCTGTCCTCCGGGGAGTTTTGGGGTTAGGAGGGGTTTAGGGCTGCGTAAGGTACGCCTAGCGTCCTGGAATATTGGGTTCCTCACGGGTAAGTCGATAGAATTAGTTAAGTCTCTGCGTAAGCGTGAGATTAGTATAGCGTGTGTCCAGGAGACGAAGTGGGTTGGAGCGAAAGCTAGAGAGATTGATGAGTTCAAGCTTTGGTACTCGGGGTCATCCAAGGCGAAGAATGGAGTTGGCATCCTGGTTGTGAAGGATTTGGCGGATCAGGTGGTCGAAGTGAGGCGTAAGAGCGATCGGATTATGGCCATTAAGGTTTTAGTAGGTTCAGTGTTCGTGAACGTGGTGAGCGTGTATGCGCCTCAGGTAGGCCTGACGGATGAAACTAAGAAGCTCTTCTGGGAGGCCCTAGATGAGGTCATCCAGGAGGTACCTCAGACCGAGGGACTGTACATAGGAGGAGACTTTAACGGCCATATCGGATCAGAGGTGGTGGGATATGATGGGGTCCACGGGGGCTTCGGTTTCGGAGAGAGAAATGCGGGAGGGATCTCGGTGCTGGACTTTACGGTGGCCTTTGATTTGTTGGTGGTCAACTCCTTATTCAAAAAAAAGGAGGACCACCTAGTGACCTTCAAGAGCAACTCTTGCAAGACCCAGATTGACTACTTCCTAACGAGGAGGGAAAATCGGAGATCGTGTAAAGACTGTAAAATGATCCCCAGCGAGTTACTGGGAACCCAACACAGGTTGCTGGTCTTAGACGCAGAGTTCAAGTATCCTAAGAGGTTGAAGAGGAGAGCTGGAGAACCCAGAATAAAGTGGTGGACCCTCTCAAAGGAGAAGGCGAGATTAATAGAAGAAAGAATAGTCGAGGAGAGAGCTTGGAGGAGGGCAGAAGACGCCAACGCGATGTGGGATGCTGTGGCGGATTGCATTCGAAGTTCGGCAAAGGAAACCCTAGGTCTTTCCAGGGCAGGCGGCAACCGGATGGAGGGCGCCTGGTGGTGGAACGAAGAGGTAAAGGAGAAAGTCAGGGTAAAAAAAGAGGCTTACGCGGAGTGCATGAGTAGCAGTTCGGAGGAAGAGAGGGAGCAAAAGAGGATTGGATACAAGGCGGCCAAGAAGGTAGCCAAAAGGGCGGTGGCAGTAGCAAAGAGTCAGACGTTTGATAGACTGTACCATAGACTGGGGACGAAGGGAGGGGAGAGGGAGGTTTTTAAACTAGCCAGGGCGAGGGAAAGAAGGACTAGGGATTTAGGAGTCGTAAGGTGTATCAAGGACGAAGAGGGTAAGGTGTTGACTGAGGATGCTGAAATTAAGGAGAGATGACAAAGTTTCTTTACAAAACTCCTCAATGGGGAAGGGGGGGAGCCGACTGTAGGTCGGGCGGAGAGTGTAGCGATCAGCGTGCGAGCGGCAGGATAACAAAGGAGGAGATCAGGGAGGCCTTGAAGAAGATGGCGAATGGGAAGACAGTAGGTCCGGACCAGATACTAGTAGAAATTTGGATGTTCATGGGGGAAGAGGTTCTAGAGTGGCTCACAGAGCTTTTCAATGTTATTTTCAAGACTGCCAAGATGCCCAGAGAGTGGAGGGCCAACACAATCATCCCATTGTACAAAAACAGAGGGGATATCCAAGATTGCAATAACTTTAGGGGCATCAAGCTGCTCAGCCACACTATAAAACTGTGGGAGAGGGTGATTGAGAGAAGGCTGCGAGAGGAAGTAGAGATTTCAGAGAACCAATTTGGATTCATGCCAGGGAGGTCAACCATTGAGGCGATCTACCTCCTCAGAGGGCTCATGGGTTTGTTCAGGGACAGAAAGGTGGATCTTCATATGGTGTTTATTGACCTGGAGAAGGCGTATGATAGAGTTCCAAGGGAGGTTTTGTGGAGGTGTTTGGAAGAGAAAAGGGTGTCGCCCGCGTACATTCGTGTAATCAAGGATATGTCCGAGGGAGGGCAGACGAGTGTTAGGACTCCGGGAGGGGTCTCCAATGACTTCGCTGTTAGTTTGGGCCTACATCAGGGCTCCGCTTTAAGCCCGTTTCTTTTCGCATTAGTTCTGGATGAACTCACTAGAGGAATCCAGGACGAGGTGCCCTGGTGCATGGTTTTTACAGATGACATCATCCTTATCGATGTCACTAGACAGGGGGTGAACGACAGGTTGGAGAATTGGAGGCATACGCTGGAGGCTAGGGGCTTTCGGTTGAGTAGGTCGAAAACGGAATACCTTCACTGTTGTTTCAGCGGGAGGACAGAAGAAGGGGGTGAAATCGTACTGGATGGGAGGGCCATACCGAAGGTCGCAAAATTTAAGTACCTGGGCTCGATCATCCAGCAAAATGGGGACATTGACGAGGATATTAGCCAGCAGATTAGAGCGGGCTGGCAAAAGTAGAAGTTAGCGTCAGGGGTGCTGTGTGACAAGAGAGTGCCCACGGGTTTGAAAGGCAAAGTCTATCGGATGGTAGTTAGACCAGCTGTTCTCTATGGATTAGAGTGTTGGCCTCTAAAAAAGACGCAGGTCCAACGGTTGATGGTCACTGAGATGAGAATGGTCAGGTGGATGTGTGGTTTTACGAGATTGGACAGAATAAGGAATGAGGAAATCAGGGGTTTAGTTGAAGTGGCCCCCATAGAGGACAAGATGAGGGAATCGAGGCTCAGATGGTTCGGCCACGTGAAGAGGAGAAGCGTGGCCGCCCCCGTGCGTAGGTGTGAGTTGATCAACCCTCCCGGTGGTAAGAGAGGGAGGGGTAGACCGAAGAAGAGTCTAGAAGAAGTGGTTAGAGAGGACCTGAGAGTTGTCGGTCTTTCGGAGGACATGGCTCAGGATAGGAGGCTGTGGCGGGTCAGGATTAAGGTCTCGGATTGTAGGGGTCTGACGCCGTAGGGGGTAGTAGCCTAGGCGGTGTAGGGTGGGTAGGGTCTTCTGTTTGTGCTTGTCTTCAGATCGTGCTTTGTTGGGTTGTGACGGCACTAAGCGCCCATGGTTTGCTCAGGTATGTCTCTACTCCCTCTTTATTTGCTATCCGACCCCTTTTCTCCTCCACCCTTCGTTTACTCGGTAAATGGTTTTGCAAAAGTTTTCACTATAACCCTTTTCCCCAAAACCATTTTTTGGTGGGTCGTATGAAATCAACCTCTCTATGGGTAGGAATACCGGTAGAGGTAAGGTTGCTTACAGCCGGATCTCCCCAGACCCCGTAAAAGCAGGACCCACACTGGGAGTTTGTTGTTGTTGTTATTGTTGTTCTCATGAGGAATATATACCATGATAGGACCAAACATACGGAAAAGTTGATTATGATGGACACAAAAATCTTCCTGATACACTAAGGGCTCCCCTACAAATCCAACACCCCTTAGCATAGCAAAATCATAAGGGCTATTGGTCATTTCACTAAATGGAAGGTAAAAAGTGTTGGAAGTATCCCATAATCTCTCGACCATCCTATGAGATCGTAATGGTTAGTTACATCTGCTACTTTATTTAGTGCTGAATAGAAAGCACCAAATCCTACATGCTCTAACACTGATCGAATTTGAATTTTCTGAGGTCCTAGTTCCTTCATAAATGTCCTAGGGGGGACATGTACCGTTGATTAGATCATCCTGAAAAGAAAGAGATGGAAAACATCATGTTCATATTCGTTAATGAAAGAAAACAAGAAGGAAGATGAAAGAGAAAGAACACTTACTGTATTCATGGCAGCTTGACTAGTTGGATGGCCACCGGCATCTAATAAAAGGCCATAGCCATCCTAAGCATTGACAGTTCTCCATTCCCTTTCGATGAAGGAATCTTGAGGGAGCCTTTCCTCTCTACAGCGTAGATGAGCATTTCTTAGACACATAGTTTTTTTATAACTATAAAGGCTCCTAATAAAGAAGGACAAAATGCAAAGCGTTGAGAGGAAAGATGCACACTCAAATGCACGATAAGAAGCTGGTGTGATTTATTCAAACCCAAGGGGACTATTTACAGAAGAAGAGAACCAGTAAAGGGACGTGGAAACCAGCCGAATTCCACTTGAAGATACTTTGCTTAAAGAAGGAAGACAAATCACTCAAAATCAAGAGAAAGAAAGTAAAACAAAGAGTCGAAATCAAGGGGGGAATGTAACTAGTATCTATGGAAGAAACGAGTGCGAAGAATCCAAGGCTCAAGTGTCCAGTGTGTATAAAAACAAGGAGGAAAAACAGAAAATTGATAGCGTAGGGACCCGGCTGATACCACTCCTTTTGCATGTAATCTTATTAAGATCAGTCAAATAGCAAAAAAACAAGAAAGAAAAGTAGAGGTGGTTACTAGTGGACTTAGCCGGTTCCCTAGGGAAATCTATTTCATATGCATTCCTTGTCAAAAGAATAAAAAATAAGAAGGAAAAGAGGAAGTCGTGGCACAAAGGACCTGGTCGGTATCCACACTAGCTTTACCATACGCTAAAATAAAATATAAGTGGTAAACAATAGGAGAAAATGGAAAAGGGGATACACAATCAGGTTCACTAGTAGATGTTAATAAAAAGAGCAAGTCCAAACTCATCAATCTATCATGCATGAAAAGAAGAAGCAAAGGAATGATGGCAATAGGGACCAGACCGACTTCCAAAGCACTCAAATCATTCAGAACATGCACTGGCCTTGATAATGGAGGAAAATGTCGCTAACAAGATACTAGCAAGCAATTAAGGCAAAAGTCCTTAAACATCTCGCAAAATCTAGAAATCTACTAGACTAGCGAAAGGTCCACTAATATGGTGAAAGGATATATCTAAAGTCTACTAGACCGGTGAAATGTCAAAATTCAAAATTACTAGCTCCCCGTACAATTGGACATTTCAATAACATTGCTGACTCCCGACACAATGGGACATTATGGAAAGTTGGTAGATGCAAAGCCTCCGAACCCTCAGCGGGTAGGTTTGGATCTCACACCATAGGCCACCATCACGATAAAAGTTGGCGGATGCCAAATCTTAAGACCCTTAGTGGTCAAGTTTGGATCTAACATCATTGGTCATCGTCCTCACTCCCAATAAAAGTTTGTTGGCACCAAATCTCAAGACCTTTAGCGGCTAGGTTTGGATCTCACATCATCGGCCACCGTCACAACGCAAGTTGACGGGCACCATGAAGACCCTCGGTGGCTAGGCTCGAATTTCACATTATCTTCCACTGTCATGGTAAAAATTGGCAGGCGTTGAGTATCAAGACCCTCATGGCTAGGCTCGGGTGTCACATTGGGACAGCTAAGCAGGTAGCCATGAGTGAAGGTTGTTACTTTGATCTTCACCTTATTCACACTTGATCAATGTGGGGGTCAAATGTAGACACCTAAAAATAACATCTTTATTTTAATTGCCTGATAACGAGAATAATACCCTAACTTATGTACTTAGGGGACTAGAAAGGTTGCCATTAAACAATAGCATCCAAAATAATAAAATAAAAGAAAAAACAAGAGAGAGCACAGGAAGAAAGGCCCAATGGCTATGGGTATGGTCTAGTCCAAGCCAGGCATCAGCTAGCTCATTGAATAGAGAATCTAGCTAGGTTGCTTAGTTTTCCTGCATTATAGGAGCTAGTATACCTAAACGAGATTAATTAGTCACAGTACTTATCTGATTAATTTACTATGTTTAGTTAGTTATATTCCTAGTTGAATTAGTGGACCTATTTAGATAAAGTGTAATGGTATCGATATAAGGATCCATATCCCCAGGGGTGTGACCCCCATAGGGGGTCGGACTCATTTGCTACATACTTTAATTTTTTAGAAGCAGATTTAGTTTTTTCACTTATATTTTTTTTTACAAAAGCAGATAATATTGGGCTGCAACCTTTCGCGAAACTGAGCCTTAGCCCCGACCATGGAACTCGATCAGGTTCCTTGGGCAAAGCTTGATCTAGTTTCCTTACTCGACCCTTGTCTGTATCCTCAATCTGGCCCAGAACTTAGGAATAGATATGATTGAGGAACTCAGGTGGGCCAGTTCTAAACCCTTATTACCCTTTGAAGCAAACTTAGGCGGTCTAAGTAAACTTCACCACTACCAAGATCTGAATCTACCCCCCAAGTTCAACAATGCAGAAGCAAGTAGAAGATGAGACAACAAAGAAAAAAGCATTAAATGTTAACTAATTGAGTTGCCAATGAATTTTAGGAAAAACTTACAAATCGTATTACCCTTTGAAGCAAATCATACCTATAGGGACATCTGAAGCGACACCAAAGAGATAAATTGATGTTAGCTCAAAAGAGTTTTAGAAATGCCCTTAATGAACCATCCTGAGTCCTTAGTCTTGAACTAAGGCTCTAGATTTGAGGGCAATGGTACTGTGATGCATCACATCACCGTCCATCATTATTGATGACCTCTACTAATAAACACTGGAAACTAAGACTTAATTATGCTAACATACATTCATGCAACATATTAGTATAAATCATATTAAATCATGCAAAAGGTACGATCTTTAGTCTAACAAAAAATTTAAACAATCAAATAATAGTTACCGCTGGTGGGGAGCTACCTTAAGACCTCTTTGGTAATTTAGGACCAAAAATCATAAAAGAGAAATAGAGTAAAAGAGTAAGGAAAGATAGGATTTTTACCCTCGGGATAACCCACCTAATTTGCATGGAAAGCCAACAGTGACACCTTTTAATGGAGGACCCACTTCTCCCTCTCTCTCTCTCAATACCTCCAACATGTAAAGTATTTCTCTTTTAAATTTTGATGCTCTCCTCTCTCTAGTTTTTTTAATGTGTTTTGAGGCCTATTTGATTTGATCCTCTAGCTAACAGAAACTTATTGATGCCAATTGACTGATGCGTCTAATCCCTAGGGTAGGCCCATATTTATAGTGGTTGAGGGGATAGTCTGAATTGGTGTAAAAAAAGGAGACCTAATCCTAGTCCCATTAGGATTAAACTAAATAGATACACTAATTAAGTTAGGATTCTAACTAATTAGTCTCTGTAAACTAACTAGCCTAGAATTCTGATTAATTAATCTCGTTTAAGCAGAAGAAGACTCAAAGAAAGGGAGCCCGGCTGGGTTCCTAACTAAAGACTCAATCCGATTCTTAGCCTAGTCAAGTTCAATAGTTTTATGCTCCCTAGAGTAGATCTCTGAATGCGAACACTATTAATTTGGACGTGTTTAGGCTTTTTTGGCTCTATTAACCTTTTGGACTTCAATTCAAGGATTACTTTGCTGGGCACCCAAAATACACAAGTTGTGGTATAATTTTCGCCATTGGGCAATTAAAAATAAGATGCCAGTTTTAGGTATCTACAGTTATCCCCCACTTTGATTGAGCTTGGATAAGGCAAAGGTCAAAGTAATGGTCTTCACTTGTAGTTGTCTTTTTGCCAATGATGATGTAGAATCTAGGCCTTGCTGCTTAGGGTTCTGAGACTCGGTGCGCACCAACTTTTACCGTGATGGTGGTCGATGTTGGAAATCCAAGCTTGACCACTGAGAGTCCTGAGACTTGGCGCCTTCCAACTTTTAACCTAACAATTGCGTGATTATGTCCCATTATGTTGGGAGTGAGTGGGTTCTTATCCTTTAACTGGATTAGAAGACCGTTCGCCCATGTAGCTGATTTCCTTATTGCTAGAGGAGCGGAACTTTCGCTAGTCTAGCACATTCTTGAATTTATCCCTGACACTAAATTAGCAAACTTTTTATCGGTCTAGTAAATCTCCTACTGTGTCAGGCTAGCGGTGTTAAAATGCCCCATTATGTTGGGAGCCACTGATTATCCAATTTTGCCTAGAGTCGGCAATGTCGAAACACCCTATTTTGTAGGGAGCCAGTGATATTGAAGTATTACATCGTGCCGGGAGCTAGCAGTTGTCCCATTATACCAGGAGGCAGCAATCTTAAAATGTAACATTATGCGTGGAGCCAATGGTTATCCTATTATGCTGGGAGTCAACGGTGTCCCAATGTGCCGGTAGTCTGCCTGTTCTTGGAATGTCCCATTATGCTGGGTGCCAGCAGTCTTGAAATGTCCCATTGTGCCAGGAGCCAACAGTGTCGAAATGTCTCATTGTGCTAGGAGCCAGTGGTGAACCTTAGTGGTGTGGATACCTAAAGATCTATGGCTAAATTCCTTAAAACTTGGTAGCGTTTAAGTCTAAAGACCTATACCCTGTGAACCTATTGGCATATGAGCCTGTAACCAAATCCTTGTCAACTTGTTAGTATTTGCTTTTAAAAATTGATCCTTAAGGACCTTGTGGCATGAGATATTGAGATGTTGCAATTTCAGTTTGACCTTTCTGTCGCTCGAGTGTTGAAGTCATATCCTTCTGATGGCAAACTGCTAAATGCTAAAATTTCTTTGATGTTCAGAAGTCATTCCATGTTGACGAGGTGTCTTCTGTGGGTAGATCCGCTTGGACTTTGCTACCCGACAACCTAAAGTTGGGTTGTTGTCCTTTTTATAAGGATGCTTACATAAAGCCTTCTTCGAGGATGGACCACCCTCTTTGACTAAGCCCGATTGAGGTGAGGGTTAAAGCATGGTTGTCTTCTACGACAGCTGTTATTGCCATCCTGAGAACCTTTGATGTAGATTCTTGGCTAACCGTGGTTATGTGTCCTTCTTGTAGGGTCAGCGTGAAGGCGGATTGCACTCTTCTTTATTCCAGGGTTCCTAAGTGATTAAGGTAGAGAGAGGTCTAGTAAATAGGTTCAAGACCCATATATTAACGCATGTGTAATTGCTAACATAGCTTAGGCCATGCATGTATGCTAATTATGCAGACTTATTTGTGCTGACTGTGCTAACACGTGATGACCTAACCTTGTACGCAAGTAGGTGAAGATACACTAAGTTTGGGGTCCATTACACCTAATTAAGGTATAGGTGGCTGATGACTAGGCCCAGTGATGCTTTATAGCTTAAGATGAGGGGTAAAAAGTTAAGTCACTATTGGGTTAGGCCAGGACATGAGGTATGAATTACATAGGATAGGCAATCTTTCTTTTAATGGAGGAATGCCTCTTAATTTTGCATTAAAGTGCTCTTGCTCTACATAAGTCCCCAGTTAGAGTAGCCCATAGTCTAGTAGAATAAATGTAATCTTTTCTATGTTGGGAAGATACTTTAATGATGCTACCTAAAGTAGCCATTAGTTTAGTGTAAAGAATATGGTAATCTCTATGTTGGGGAATATTTACCCTGAAGGGAGCCCTGACTGTCTAGAGAAATATAGGAGAGCCCCGTCTTGCATGATAGGTGACTACCCATGTAGGAAAGCTAATAATACGAGTGAGTATCCACTCTTAAATTTATAGTCATGGTTGAGCCCAAGAATCCGGAATTTGAGAATGGAGGTGAAATAAAAGGCTATGATGATTGAGAAGTAATGGTTTGTCCAAGCCTTATTCGATGAGTGTAGGCAATGGAATGCTTCTTTGTCCTCTAAAAACTAAGGTTTTATTTTCATTCTCCTTTTGTTTTGTCCACCTTTTATAGGTTTTCGGGCCAGCCTTTCTTTGTTCTCTCTTCCTATTTTCTTTTCTTTGGAGAGTAAATGATTCAATTAAGATGTTTCTTTATGAAAACGAACTTCGTGGCCTAACCTCAAAGGGGTTACCCATGTATCCAATGTGAAATTAGGCCGCTCATAGTTCGAGTGTTAGAACATACAGCATCAGGGAAGGATGACTCTAGAAGGACTTTCTAAGGCAGGCTTCTAGGTTAGGGTGCCAACGAAATGGAATTGGTGTAAATGCTTAAATAACCCTCATGAAATCCCTAAGTGTGCTTGGATGATGAAGTTAGTGTGAATTAGCAACCTTTTTCGTTCTTTATTGTTCCTATTTTAAAACTTTTTTCTTCTTCTTTTCAAGCTCTCTTTTTTTGTCCTTTTTTTCTTTTTTTCTATAGCAGGATCATTTGGTTCGACCTTTCTCTTTTTTTCTTTCTTTTTTTTCTTTTTTTTTGTTGCTAATTTTGATATTAATGCCACCCGTGACACATCCCCACTTCCTGGTTAGGTTAGATGTAGTTATAAAAAAAAGCAGTTTTATTTGGAGACTCAAATGGGTTCCAAGTAGTAACTTATTAGGTTTAACAAAGGCATTAATGCAGTTTGTGAAAGGAAGCCTCTTATCCTAGGCATGTCCGTTAAAGCTACATAACTTATTGGATATAAATTTCTAATCCTTTTCATGTTCCAAGTGATGGCTTGAGATCCTTACTCTCTTTGTATTTTTTTTTCTTCCTCTCCTTATGCCTACCTTGCCTTTTTAGGTTTTCATGCCAGCCTCTCTTTTTCTCTTATCTTTTTTTCCCCCCAGTTTTTCACCCTAGATTTGTCATAGGATAGAAGCATTCCATAAAAAAGAATATAAGAATATACAAGCAACTAATGGAGGAGATGATTTTATTAATAAATCAAGGCTACATTAGACTTGGATTTACAACAGGAAAATAAGTAAATGACTCTAAGATTCAACATGTGACTATAAGCTAAGCATGACATATGGGATTACATCATATCTTCTAAATTCAACAAAACTTAAGACCCGTTGTGTGGAGGCATTTTGGGCTTGGACTCAACAATGCTCGGTATGTAAATAGATAGGTCCCACTTTTTGTTTTAGTGGTCTGAAATGGTTAGAATACTATTATGCAAGCCAAGTGGGTCACAATCATTGTTGGGTGTTCTAAGTAACTTTAGGTAGAGGAAGCTCTCCTGAGTTGAACATGCTTTCCAACTTATTTTTGAAGTCCCGATAGTCCTTAATATCATGACCCTTTACTTGGTGATACTTGCAATACTTATTCGGATCCCAGTTCTTGCGCTTCCATGTGTGTTCCGTCTCTGGCCTAATTTGCGAATGTTGATCATACCTTTAGAAAGCACATGTTCGAGTGTTTAAGGATACATAGTATTAATAGGGGTGTCTTTTGTGTAGGTGTCTGGAGTGTGCACCTCTTTGCTTGTGGAGCCATTGTCATCTTATCACAATTCTCATAATTACCCCTCCAAGTGTTAGTGTCTTTTGTGGGTGTGTCCCTGATTGAAGTGTAGTGGCCATCATTTCCATCTTCGTCTTGCTCTTATCTAGTCTAGTTTGCATCTGTTCCATCATCTTCATGAGTTGAGCCAATTTGTTATCTCCTACCATCGGGATTGGTGAAGTATTGGATTTTGATTTTTACCCAACTAGTTGAGTTCTCTTCGACACTTCTCGAGGCAGAAGTCTCTCGGTTTCTGCTCGTATACCTTTTTAGTCTTCCTTCTCCTAAGTAATTAGGCAGTGGTTCTAGAGGAGTGAATAATAGAAATAAAGGTTAACAACATTGGCTATAGGTTGAAGGAAGTGGTTAACGTGCGGTTAGGTAAGAAGGAGATGATAACCTGGTGGGTTTGGAAGCTTATGTCGTGATGGGAATAAATGAGGTTAAGTTGTTAGATTTAGCATGACTGTGGTTTGGTTTGCCTTTAATAGCGTAGTTTTAGCACATGGGTGGATCTAGTTGGACTCACATAGGGATCCTCTATTTAGGGAATATAATGCATAGACCATGAACTTATGCATGGATAAGATATTTAGGTCTTAATTGGACTTATGCATTATGAATATGCTGCATAATTGGATGCAATCTAGAATGGACTAGTGCTCTAAAGGTCTAATGGATCGTATTATGCGCCTTGGACCTAGATAGACTCAGGGACTATGCGTGATGAGGCCTAATAATGCATGACTCTTTGGCCTCAAGTATCCTCCGACTGATGTGCTAAGACCCTAAATGAACTATTCTGATTTATGGACCTAACTTTAACACTGAGAACCTAGAATATCATCTTATTCCTTGAATGTAAACCTTAAGGGATGTGGACCTAACCTGGCCACATAATTAGATCCCAGTCAGGTTCTAACCAGCCCCACGACTGACACCCTTATTCTGACTGCAGGCAACCTAACAAACTTTACTACTAAACCCTAATGGATCCCGACTGAGTTCTATTGAGCCTAATATGAACTCAATTCTATTTTGAGGAATATAATGCTAAGTTGACCTCTTTTTTTTTCTTTTTTTTTAAGGAACCTGGCCAGGTCCTCCTATTTTTTTGCCTTTTTATAAACCAAAATGGACAATCTAAAATGGAATCAGAACCTTTTAGATTCTAGGTCAAGAGTCCTTTTACGAGTCAATTGGCCCAAAAGTCGCTTTGATTCCTAACCCAGTTCCTAGACTCAATTTTCCCTAATTTGGGCTCCCCTAAGACTTAGAGTATCAATGCATAGTCCTTCGGGTTAAAAAAGTTAAATCATGTAAGGACACCTTGCATTCCATTCGTATATAGGAGTTCCAACACAAACAAGAGTTTTGTGTTATATGTGTTTCAAATCACGTTTAGAGGAGTCCTCTCATAACCCATATGCTTCTTATGTCATTCATGGGGTAAATGGCAAGAATGGAACATTTCCCTTATTGTGGCGACCAAGAAAGTGTGTCATGAGTGGGTGAAGCAACTGCCTACCCAGTTAAAAGTCTAGTGGATCGGTTGAGTGATAGTACTTTCCCGAGGGGTAGTAATAGGGTTTGGCCTAGAGATGTTGTTGATCCTCGATGGACAACACCTTATAATGCAAGTATGCCTAATGCAATTACAATTAAGATAATTTCTAGTGTTGAAGTTCAAATCTCGCCCTCTTTAAAAAAAATGTCACCAGTGGAGTCGTCACTGTAAAAATCCACTTCCCCGGGGATCCCCCATGAATGCTTGGACTCGTTTGCTAGGTACTTTAATATATTAGGAGTAGATTTAATTTTTTGAATTTATATTTCTTTAAAAAAGCAGAAAGAATTGGGTTGCAACCTTTCAGGAAATTACGCCTTGGCCCTAACCAAGAAACCTAACCGGGTTCCCTAGGCAAAGCCTGGTCCAATTTCCTGACTCGAGCCTCATCGATATCCTTAGCTTAGCCCAGAACCTGGGTAAATGTGTGATTTGGGAACCTGGGCGAGTTTCGAACCCTTAGTTTAGTCCAAGCAAATTTTGTGGCGATGATCTGAATCTGCACCACAAATTCAACAATGTAGAACCAGGTGGCAGAGAAGAAAAGAATTGAACTTTAACCAATAGAGTCAGTAGTGAGCTTTAGAAAAAACTTATAAACTATATTATGATTTGTAGTAAATGATACCGATAGGGACAACCGAATGGACACTGAAGAGACACTGAAAAGACACAAAGGCACAAATTGATGTTGCTTTAAAAGGGTTTTAGAAAGGCCCCAAGCAATTACTTGTGTGGACCATCCTAACTCCTCAGTCTTGAACCAGGGCTCTAGATTTGGGGGTGATGGTATGATGATGTGATGTGATGCATCAGATCATTGTCCGTCATAATTAATGACATCTACCAATCAACATGAGAAATTAGGACTTAATTATACTAACAATATTCATGCAAGAGATTAGTCTAAACCACAATAAATCATGCAAAAGGTACAAAGTTTTGTCCAACAAAAACCCATAAAGTATAATAATAGTTACAACGGGCAGGGAAATACCTAAAGGTTACATCTTTGGTAATTTAGGATCAAAAATCATAAAAGGGAAATAGAGTGAAAGAGTAGGAGAAGATGGAGTTTTTCCCTAAAGATAATCCACTTGATTTACTTGGGAAACGAATAGAGTGGTGCCTTTTTAATGTGTAACCTACTAATCTCTCTCTCAATACCTCAAATGTGGGGAGTATTTCTCTCCTAAATTTTGACATCTTCCCTTCATTAATTTTTTTTGTGTGGTTTGAGACCAATTTGATTTGATCCTCCAGCTGATGGAAATTTTGTAATGCCAATTGACTAGCCCCTTATTTATAATGGTTGAGGGGTTAGTCTGAATCGGTGTAGAGAAAAGAGATTATAGTGATAGTCCCGTTAAGGTTAATATAAACAGTTACACTAATTCAGCTAGGACTTTGACTAATTACTCTTAGCAAACTAATCATGATATAATTCTTGTTCATTAATCCCATCTAGGAAGAAAATAACTAGGAGATAGGGACCTGATCGGGTTCCTAGCTAGAGGACCCAGCCCGGTTCTTTGTCTAGTCAAGTCATACCAAGCAGGAACCCGACCGGGTTCCTGGGTTGGGCCACAAACAACCCAATTTGCTTTGGCCATAACTTTCATGATCAACCTTAGTTTTGAGTGATTCTTCTTTTCCTTGAAAATTATTAACTAATTTCATAATTTTTTGATAAGTGTAGAACAAGATATGAGCAAAATCATAAATAGTGTCATTTTTAGCACAAGCCCAAATATTTGACTTATATCATTTCTGTTGCTTATCGGACTTTGGTGCCTAATATGTCATTAGAATACTTATTGAATGAAGAATATCTATACCTAAATTCAATAATTCTATGCTCCCTAGAGTAGATCTTAGCTGGATGCTGAACACTATCAATTTGGGCCTATTTGGGCATTTTGGCCTCTAATAGCCTTTTGGACTCGAATTCAATGATTACTTTCCTGGGACTCCAAGTACACAAGCTGGGGTATACTTTTCGTCATAAGGGAATTGAAAATAAGATGGCATTTTTAGACATCTACATCTTAGAGTAGGTCTCCTTTCTCTAAATTGGTTTGGACTATCTCTTCAATCACTATGAAAGGGAGGCTGCCCCAAGGGGTTAGAGATATCTATTAGGTATCGAAAATTGGCATCAACGAGAAACTAGATACTAGCATTGTGTGAGATTTTGAAAATAACACGAGATTTGTAGTAGAATAATTCCAGAAATTAGGGAGCCAAAATCTCAAGTGGGATATTGAATGCTTTAAGAAGGAGAGATCTAATTGATCGTTAAAAGGCATCACTTTGCTAGTTCCTAAGTAAGTTAGGAGGGTTATCCTAAGGGCATAATTTCCATCCTCCTTCAAACCTCTTACTTCATTCTCTTTTTGTTATTTTTGATTCCAAATTACCAAAGATGTAATCTTTAGGTACTTCCCTACTCGCTGTAATTATTTACTCTGCTTTGGCCTTTGTTGGACTAAAATTTGTATCCTTTTGCATTATCTAATACGAATCATACTGATATGTTGCATGATTGTGTGATAGTGTAATTAAGATTTGATTTCCCATATTAAATAATAGAGGTTGTTAGTAATGACATGTGGTTATGTGATCCACCCCATCAGATTACTATACCATCACCACCGAATTTGGATAAGAAGTGTGAAACTAAGGAGTCAAGATGGTTCCCAAATTAGGGAACACTTGAGAGCCTTTTAAAAACCTTTTTGAAATGAAATGGGTTGTTCCTTTCGGTGTGCCTTTGGTTATCCCTGTCGGCTTGTAGTTCGCTAGAAAAATTATTCTTGACTTGTAAGTTTTTCCTTAAAATCACTGGCGACTCAATTAATTCATTTTTATTAATCTCATCTTTTTGCTTTTATTTGTTTTCAATTTTATTTTCCGATAGAAAGACTCTGGATCCAAGACAAATTACTATTCGTGTGGGACCGCACCCTGGGATTGCTTCCCCAAGATTGAGGGTCCTTACACTTTGGAGCTATAAGTTCATCTAATACCCCTTGAACATTGTTGTCATAGAAGGGATACTTCTTTTCCATATTTCTTTGAGGGTGAGTCCTCAACCTTCTTACTTTAGCTTGCTTTGCTGTTTTTGTTGACATTTTCACCATTGGTTGCTTGGGGCTTGTTTTAAAAGGTCACCATCTACTCTCCTTTTTGGTTGAACTTTTTATTTCTTCCCTTTTGGGGTGTGTACTTTTTTTATGAGCAAGTCATCTTCCTACATTGCTTGCCTTAGACAATAGGGCATCAAAGTTTTGAGGCTCAGTCACAACAACGTATATAGCAGTTTGAGGGCCTAAGTTTTTAGCACACATTTGAACTACCAATTACTTACTTAGCTTTTATGGGAATTACGAGCTTAGACTCCTCCACTTTGTAATAAAGTCATTCACACTGTTATTTAAGCTTTGGCACATGTCAACAAGGTTTATCATGGACACCTTTTGTTTTGAGCTCATGAGTTAAGCCACAAATGCCCTTTGGGGATCATCCCAAGTGTTAACTGATCTAGGCTAAAGTTGAGTACACCACGTAAAAGCTACCCTTTTGAGGAACTGTACAAACTACTTAATTAATAATGCATCATTCAAGGAAGTTTCACTGCATGCGGAGTAGAAATGGGTGAAATGTTTTATGAGGCAACCCATTTATTTCGTCGTACTTCTCTAAGTTTACATTTTGGTAACCTTTAAGGAAAGGAATCGAGTCGTAGTGACTACTTGGATACAGGTTTCTGTATCCCAACACTTGGGGACTCATGAGTGCTTGGTGCTCTCTAATCCCTTAGGCTATCAACTCCTTCATATCTTGCGGAGTGATAATTATTTTGCTACAACTAACCTCATCAGTCTTTTCATGTTCTCTTTTTTAAGGAGAGTCGCAAGGTCATTGATTTTAGCCTCTTTTTCTATAAGCTCCCCCTGCAGCTCTTGCATTTGTTACTCAAAACTTAGAGTATCGGTCACTAGGATTGGCATGTTTTTAGCGTGAACATCCATGGTAATTTGGCCTTGTGGGATGATAGCTTATGACTTGTCTTCTTGGAAGACAGTTTTTAGGTTTTAAAAAGTAGGACTTGTAACCTCGTGTTGTTTTTTGTGTTGGTCCTTCCCTTGGTCGAGGTTCGTGACTGAATATTGTAAGGTCACTTCAGCATATGTTAAGGCTTTGACCTTAATCTTATGATCAAGTTGGTATATGCTTGTTATTTGACCCTTTCTAAGGTCAAGTCACTTTGGCTAGAAGGCAACATCCTACCGCGTTTTATAGGGACTTGAGAAGGGCTAACCTCCCTGACATGTAAAGGACTTAGCACCATAATGGGGAGGCTTAAGCTTGAAAGTTTGATGAATTTGACCTTCAATGCTTTAGGTTTGGTTTCCGCCTTTGAATTAGAGGTCATTATCACCTCGGCCATTTGGATATCGACAGGGATGATCTTGATAAAAATCGGCCTTGGCAAGTAGACTTGAGTATTCTTTTTGACTCTTGAGGTCCATTCTCCAAATGGCTTAGCAAGACTCTTCAAGGTTGGGAATCAACTGTTTGGTTTTACCCTATTTCCTAGTGGATGTAGGGATCCAAACTTGGCTTGGGGATAACGTAGTGACCTGAGCTTGCCTTGGGGCTAAGGTAAGGACTCGAGGTCGCCTTGGTAGGATTGCTGCTCAGTTTACTAATACCTCCCTTGTTGGGCTCCTCTCCAAGTTGGAACTTGCTTGTGATCAGGATCTAGTACTAGTTTGTGTGGCATAAATATTGATAGACATGTCGTCGAGGATGGCCTCTGTTAAGAAGCCCTCCTTTAAGTTGTTTTTACTAGCTCCAAGGCTAGGGACGAAGCTGGCTCGGGTGTGGGAGAATTGGCATGGCGCTAGTCACTTCTACATTTGTTATGCTTCAAGTTCTTGACCGCCATCTTGGTCAACAGTCTCTTATCCTTTCTAAGGCCCACAGTGTTTCCATTGAAACGCAAGAAGAATGGATTTGAAGATTGTTGAAATTTATGGTAACTTAAGGTGCCATATTTCTTAAAAAACATAGAAAAACAAAACAAGAGAAAGAAATACAACAAATATTAGTTAACATAACAAACCAAAGATGAAAAGAGTCCCAACAAGTGTGTCAAAAATTATATTGAGCAAAAATTAACAAAAACAAATAATAAGCACAACACAACTTTTTGACATACAAAAATGTACATCAGTTTATTTTGAGTACAATCCTATTCAAGGGGATAAAGCTCCTTACTTACGTCTCTTTCTCAGGAGACCACATTTTGATTCTGACTCCGGGTTGTTGGAAGACTTGAAGCTATGTGTCTATCTACTTTTGACGATGAGGGCCCTAAAGCTTGGTGCCCGCCAACTTTTTCCATGACAGAGGCTAATGTGAACCTTTTGTCGGTATAAGGGGCATTTTATTGGTTTAGCAATTCTGAATTTTTAGCCCTTCATGTTCTAGCAAACCTTCCACCAGCCTACCACTTCTGAATTGACCTTCCTTCGGCCTAGCAAATAGTCTAGCGGTTCTGAGATTTGACCTTTCATTGTTCTAATGGTTGGGAGATTTACCTTTAGTCAATCTAAGACGTTTCAAATGTCTAGCGGTTTTGAGATTTGACACTTTGTCAGTTTAAAGGTCTTGAGATTCAAACTTTCGTTAAGCTAGCGGTTCTATGATTAATTTTTTGCCGATCTAGAGTTATGAAATTTGACCTTTATCAGTCTATTGGCCTTTCATGGGTCTAACGGTTCTAAATTTGATATTTCACTAGTCAAGCGGTTCTATCATTTGACCTTTCACAAGTCTAGCAAACTTTTCGTCGGTTTGTGGTTCTAAACTTTTTACCTTTCGCCAATCTAGCGGTTCTAGTTTGGTGGTGTGATAGCCTGAATAGAGATCCTTATGAACTTGATAATGTGGGAGCCTGAAGACCTGTAGCCAAATCCCTATGAACTTAGTGGTGTATGAGCCTCGAGACCTCTAGCCAATTCCATACGAACTTGCTCGCATGAAATTGTCAAGACCTGTAGCCAGATCCCTGTGAACTTGTGACGTAAGAGTCTAAATACCTGTAGCTAGATCTCTATGAACATGGTGGCGTGTGAGCCCATTCCTAATTTGTCATTGTTCAGGCATTGAAATGCCAAATCCCCAAGTTTAACCATTTGTCAATTAGACATTGATGTCATCTCCGTCTAAAGGGAACCTACCAAATGTTGAAATGCTCTGAATGTTAAGGTGTCCTTTTATGCTAAGATGAAGAAGTAAGGTGCCCTCCATGGCTTGATGTATTAAACTTAGTTACCTGATAACCTAAAGTTGGGTTGATGTCCTTTGTATGAGGACATGGGACAATTGCCCATTTAATACAAGGGTGATGATGTTTGTGTAAAGTCTACTTTGATGATGGAGTCATTAGTTTGGCTGAGCCTGATTAAGGTGTGAGTCAAAGTATAGATGTCTTTTATGACAGTGTTGATGCAATCTTAAAAATCTTTAATGTGGGTTCATTACTAACTAGGGTTGTGTGCCCTTCCTACAAGATCATCGTAAAGCCTTGTTGCACACTTCTTCGATCCAAGGTTCCCGGAGTGATCTAGGCAAAGGGCAGGCTAATAAATAGGCTAAAGACCCATGTATGGATGCAAGCGCACTTGGTACCCTAGGTGAGACTATGCATGTATGCTGACTATGCATATTTGTGATGTTATAACCTCGTACGCATCTAGGTGGAGGTCCCATGCTAAGTTTTGGGTCAATTACATAAGACCTTAATAACGTACAAAAGACTGATGGGTTAGACACGGTGTTGTTCTGCATGTTAGGTTACAACATACCATAAGAGGGGTAAAAAATTGAGTGATTACTAAGTTAGGCCATGTCATGAGATATAAGTTACACAAGATATGGAATCTTTCTTTTAACTAGAGTAACCTTTAATTTTGCACTAAATCTCTTTTGTTTTGAAGAAACCCCTACCATTTCTACTTTTCACAAAAGGAAGCCCTAGGTGTGTAAGGATAGTGATAGCCGAAGATGGTTTTGCTGGCGTCTATTAGAGTAGTTTCTAGTCCAGTAGAATAAATGTGATCATCTCCATGTTAGGAAACTTTTACCCTAATTGTGTAGGGAAATGTATAGGAGGGATCTGTCTTGGCAAGCCCTTGCGTGGAGAATCTAAGATTGGAAATGAGTTTCCAATTGTTGATCTCGTGATCATGGTTGAGTTAAGATTATAATGTTGTTGAACATAATCATTTGGGGCGGGTTGTCCCCAGCAGCCATTGTTAGCACCATTTCTTCCGCTTGATGTTGTGTATCTCTGTAAAAGTGCAATAGATTTCCTTCTAGATGTAGAGTAGAATCAAGACTTGGAGTAAGCTGAAGCCACACATGGATGTGAGATTCAACATAGCTTAATACTTTAAAGAAGAACCGTTGAAAGAGGAATCTATTGTAATTCAAGAGAAAATCAAGGTTTAAAAAGAAAGAGAGCCTAGCATGATTCATGAAGTCATCAAGGAAGAAAATGAGATCATTTTGGATCTTGAAGAGAAAGAAGTTGAATCAAAGGTCTACTTGGAGGTTGTGCTACCTATTGTTTCTCAAAACCCACTCTTATGCTCTTCATTGTCCCAATTTAGAGGTTGAGGTAAACATCCCAAAGAAGTTCTCATTTCATTTTCAATGAACAAGTTGAGGAACGAGCCTATATATGATGTGTTTTCCATGGATACTTGGTATCTATTTTTTAGAAGACCAATGAAATTTCGCCTCGAGGTTGTCTTTCTTAAGACACCCGACATCCATGTCCAAACTCTCACTTTCAATCTCCTAAATCCTCCTCAACCTGGAACCCAACAAAAATTGAAGCTCCACAAAGAAATCATTGACCCTTTCAAGCAAAATATGACGAATATCTTGATTTAACATTCTAACATGTAACCAACATCTCAATTTAACTTCTTAACATGTAACTAACATCTCAATTTTAAGATTCTAACATCTAATCTTAAATTCTAACATAATTTTTTAAAATTTTTAACATATTAACATACAACCGACATCTCAATTTAAACATTTAACATAATTAATTCAAATTTAAATAATCACATATTTATTTAAACATTTTAAACGAACATGCCATGTATAACACATTGAACCAACATTTAAATTACAACACAATTTAAGAATAACTTAAAAAATGCTTCAGTTCACTTCTACCTTGAGTCTTCAAATAAACCTTTTGAAATTTATCTACGAACAAAATCATAAACAACACTTATTATTTCAAATATATAATTCATGTTCTAAAATAAAATAGATATACCTAAATAATTAAATTAAGTAGTTAAAATTTAAAAAATTATAGTGCAAAATTCTTCGATTTTCTTCACTTCACTTGCCATAATCTTTTTCAGAACTCAGAATTTTTAGATGAGATGATTTGAATTTGACTAGTGATGACTTAAAATAGTGGGGTTTATTTATGGCAAAATTTTTAGCCAAAAAAAAAATTAATACAAATATAGTCGTTGGGCCAATGGCTAGAAACCCAACGACACATTCTTCTCCCCCAAGGTCCGCATGCACAGTCCAGTGGCTAGTTCATGATTTTTCTTCTTTTTTTTTAACTCAGAATGAAATGCAGCGCACGATGTTATTGAGCCAGACAAAACGCATCGTTTAATAGTACAAAACGACCAAAATAAAATTCATGTGGGACAGACCGTGCACAGGGTCTCCCACGCGTGTCAAATACTCTACCATGCCTGTTGTAGCAAACACGGGTGGCACGCGGGCCCCACTTCTGGCATGCAGGTCACTGGGCTGTAGATGCTATAAACCGATTTGCAACTTGTTCCCCACTTCTCTCTGTGCTAATTGAAATTTTCATCCCCATTTCTTTTTTTAAGGATGTTGGACGAGCCTAATTAGATTAGGCCCGACGGCCACTTAAGTCGCCTAGGGCGACAACCCTAGCTACCCCCTAACCTATATAAAGGGGTTTAAGGGGGTTAGCCTCAAGGGTAAGCAATAGAACACTCCCCAATCTCTCTCCTCACGGTTACCCTACCATCGCTACCGGGTATTCGGGTTTAGGACGTGGACATCTATAAAGCGACTCTAGTAGCCGCTTGGATTTATTATTATTGAAGAACTGATATTCTTATTGTGGACTATTACCGACAGTACAATTCCGCATCCAGGTTAGTCCTGAATTTATTTCCTACAGTGGTATCAGAGCCTAAACTGTTCGGATTAGTCTCGATTGATAGGTTGATATATTTGCTAAAACTGAGTTATTGAAAGCATGCTAGTTTATACGTTTAATTGCTTAATTTTCGTAATTATGCAACCCTAATATTCTACCAGCATGCTTCCATGATTAAAGGCTGAATCTTTCTGAGTAATCCGTTCAATGCAAACATGTTTTTAGTCTAAATTCGAATAACAGACCCGATTAGCTGTTATTAAGTACTAATCTGCAATAAAGTTTGATGCTTTGGGTGATTAGGTCTTGACTACTATACAAATTGGGCAAAACTGAATTTACGGTTATCAGTAAGCATTTAAAACCTAATTTTCATAATTAGGTCATGACCGTCCAGAAAAGCATGTTTTTTTTATTTCAGCCATGAGATACAAGTGTGTTTCTATTTGTTTTTGAGACACCAGTTTTGATCAAATCAATGCTAAGGTATTATGCTACCATGATACATGCTGCATGCAAATTACGAAATCAGTAGGCATAATCCCTAACCCTAAACTAAGCCATCAACTAATCAGTGTCCCTCGCATGAATTTTTTTTTGATATGTTCATAAAAAATTGAGAGACAGAATACCAAAAACCCTAACCCTAAAAATCCCCCAGCCTGAATTTTAACCTCACTCAACACGAAAATCAAAATAGAGATGGGGGAACTAGAAGAGACTCAGATCTAGACTATACCCATCAGAACCGTTGTGGAAGGGTGGCGCGTGTGAGTCACGCACCGCCAACGAAGGAGCTTTTGGCTCTCTTTCTTCCTCCAACCGCATCCTTGATCGCCGATCTGCCCAAATCCGGCGAAGAAACCGCGAAATCCACCAGATTGGTGGCACGTGTGAGTCACGCGCCACCACGTCAGAGGCGCGTTCGGTGCACACCTGCTACTTTCTAGCTTGGTTGTAGCCGATCTACACGCTGGTGGGTTGATTATGGGCCATCGACGACGAATGGGGGTGCTTTCCTCATTTGGGTTTTTGAGCTAGGGCTCACCGTCAACGTTGAGGTGGAGAGTCGTGAGGAAAAGTCGCAAAACAACCATAGAAAGGGGCCAGAGAAGGTCGAGTGTCGGTGGAGCTCTGTGCTCCACATCTCGGCTATGGCGGCGACACGACCAAACGGCAGAACCTCCACAGTGATGGTGGCTGTCATGGTCTCAACGCCAAAAGCCCAAGAAGGGAGCTCGGTGCTCCATTTCTCAGCCTTAGTATTGAAATGAAGGCTGAGAGGAGAAAGGGAGAGGGTTCCTCTTCGGGGGTCAAATGGGTAGAGAAGTCGAAGAGAGTGGAGAGAGAATTCAAGCAGAGGGATACTGAAGAGAGAGAAAGCGCGAGTTAGGGTTTGGGGGCGAAAAGGAATGGGGGGGGAGGGGGTTAGTGAAGTAATTCACCCATAACCCCCCCCGGTTCGTTAAACCGGTTTGTACCAGTTTTCTTTTGGGCCAGAAATAAGAACGGCCCAAAAGAGGTAATGGAGACCCGGTTTGTGGCCTGTTTGTTTTTTGGGCCAATTTTTGGTTTTTTGAACCGTTTTTCCTTTTGGGCTGGTTCTCTTCTTGTCATATTTCAACGATATGGGTCGGGCTATTTTTGACTGTTTTGAATCGAATTATTTTTTCAATCATTATTGTTTAATTATTATCATTAATCATGGCATGATTTTTAAGTGAATAATAATGATATTCAAGTTGATAAAGTTTCATGTAGTTAATTCATTTGTTGAATTAAGGTTTCGAATTAATTTTAATTCTGGGTGCATGATTTCATTATAAAAACATTAATATGTTTAAAGCCATATATAAATTCGTTTTATATATGCATCAACTTGACATTTGTCTGAGCAAGTAACTTGTTATCGATTCCTTGGGTTGAAGTTATATGAATTTGTTTCAAATATGAAATTAGTATGTATGACGTAAATTTGTTTTGCTCAAACTGAATGAATATGTTTCATAAGTTACATTAATGTGTTTAATGTCGTATATAAATTCGTTTTATATATGTGACGATTGAAAATTTTCATGTTAAGTAACTTGTTATCAAACAATTGGGTTGAAGTTATATGAATTCGTTTCATATATATGATTAGTACGTAAGACGTAAATTTGTTTTACTTGAATTTGATAAATATCTATGTGATATTTGGATCCCCTTAGTCGATAAATGAATATGTTTCATAAGTTATATTATATAAATATGTTTTATATATGATACTTAGTTATATGACTATGTTTCATGATTTAACAACTTTATGTAAAATAAAAATAAAAAAATAAAAAAAATATGAGCAATTATGAATTAGTTAAATGTTTGATCATTCTTGTGGCTACTTCATGCTATTATTTGGATATATAAGATATTTGATCTTATTTTGTGAATTTGTTTCATAAATTTTAAATTTGCAATATTATATGAATACGTTTTATATAATTTGCAAGCCTTACTGTGAATTCATTTCATCCAAACTTTTAATATCATATAGATCTGTTCTATGTTTGATTAATTGCAATTTATATTTGAATATATTTTATGTTACAAAGTATGTTGCATTAGATGCATGAATAGGTTTCATTTCAGCCACCAATTACTAGCATTATATAAATGTGTTTTATATATATGAACTACATGGGTTGTAGTAAATGTTGCTAATTGTTTTAGCACTTACTCCTTGCCCGAATTAATGAATGTGAATTTGTTTCATATTACCGGTATTTTATGAATTGGTTTCATGAAATTTAAATTCGTAATATTATAGATGTGTTTATATTTTGCGAATTACATTTGAATGAGTTTCATATAATTATATATAAATGTGTTCTATATATTGTTATTTGGGCATTTTATGAAATTCTTTCGTAACATGTTATTATTCGAATATGTTTGCCAATGTAGATTCATTTTATTATATAGATGCGTTTTATATAATAATCTGAACTTCATGTTTGATATGTCATTGATAAAGTTCTAGATGGCATATTAGTAGTTATATATAATGAGATAACTTAATATGAATTTGATTTACATAAAGTTAGATATCTTTATGATATTTCTAAAACGTTAATTAGTTTAACCATAATGTTCTCCATAAATCCTGTTTTATGGAAAATTATGATAAATAAGTTATAAAAACTTCTAATTCATGTTTGTATGAGATGATTATAAGCTTAGCGAAATTTTCGATCATACGACATGGATAATGGAGTTTTTTGATAATTTATTTATTTGAAAATATGTCTGATGTCCACTTTACAGAGTATATACCCTTAGCTATGGCAATTAAAATAAGGTGGGTAATTTGTTTACCAATAAGAAAACTTGATAGCACTGACTATGATACATAATGTTAGAAGATTCAGTTTCTTCTAAATGAACGTGAAATGTTAGGACACTCATTAGGTTCTAGCTCTCACAGGATGGCAAAGATGATACTGTTACTGAACAGCATCTAGAAAACTTAAAAGCATACCAAAAGTGGTTCGAGAATAGATCAATCAAGATATCATACTTTGTCGTATTGCATCAATGTCGATCTAGTGAGGGAATTAAAAGTCATCCCACTGTTGAGTACGCCTGGGATTAGCTTAGAATCAGGTTCGTCCGGATCCATTTCCTTAAAAGGTTCTGAACCTAAGATTGGTATTGCGAAAGGGGAAAAGACCAAGAAAATAAAGAGAAGCATATAGCACGTGTGAGTGCTATGACTGTGGAAATTAGGCATCTTATACTTAGGATTGTCCTAAGTCGATTAAGGTACTTCCTTCCATAGCCCCTCCTGGATAATGTGTGTGCTCCCAAACATTTGTTGCTAACTATGATCCTTAGTGGATTGTAGATACGGGAGAAATAAAGTACATAGTTCGGGATTGAATTGATCTTTGTAAACTTTCACTACTACCTGGTGGATTCACGAATTATCGTTTTAGGTAACAACGATGAAAAAGGTTTCCTTGAATTAAAGACGAATCATTCGAGGCCCCTTGAAGGGACTACGTTGTCTCTTCCCAAATACTCTTTATGCACCTGGGGTGCGATGCTTCCTTGTGTCTTATGTCCCTAAGTTTAGTTTTCTTTAATTTTCGTCTAGATGTCTTAGGCATAACATGACATGGTGAATTGTTTGGCCATGTCACATTGAAAGGTTTTTTAATGGACGAAATAGAACATCTTCCATCCTTGTCTCATTTTTGAATCTGTTTCAGACGTGCTCATTTTGACCATAAGGGTCAAGATAGAGTTAACTAGCCAAAGATGGCCTTTTAAGACCGACTCACTAGGCTTAAGGTGCAAAATGTGAGTTATGTCTAGCTAGTAAAGGAATAGGAAATCCTTTTTGTAAGGCTTCAAGGGCATCAAATCCCTTAGCGTTCGTTCACTTTAGACATTTGCGGGTCCATGAATATGAAAGCACATCATGAAGCCATATATATTCATGATATAGGTAAGTGTACCAACTATCTCACCGTTATTAAGTACTCGATGTGTTCGTATACTTTATAACGGTAGTGGGACTCAATCGGGACGAAGTATTACAAACTCTTTGAACCAATTGAGATCATGAATATTTTCTTTGTGAAACAAAATCCCGCAATTTTGATTTTCTTAAGGATGAGTTTCTTAGCATTTGGTGAAATTTAAAAGGGTCTCAATTTGTATACGTCACAATAAGACCTTCAACCACCTCTCGGTGAGGGGGAGGATTTGAATTCTCACTAAGTCACCGAGGGTGGTACACCTTCCTTATTTGATAGGAATGGTGAAGGTTTGTCCGTCAAGGAGAATGAGATTCGTCCTCAATCTCCAAATGTTGAGGAGAGTCATTCTTGAACATGTAGTTAGTCCTCACGTTCAGGATCCCACCTCCAATGGATAGTGGGAGTAATCTTCTCTCCTTAATCAGGGTTCCATACCTCTTAGAGAAAGGGGGAGAAACCCTTGGTCCCATACCTCTTAGAGAAAGGGGGAGGGATTTTCCACATAGGCATACAAATAATGAAGGTCCCAGGATCCCAAGAATTGAGCATGGATGAATTCCTCGACGATAATTTCAAATCGAAGAGGAAATATTCCTATGCACATCCCTTGGGAATTGAGGGATCTACCACCTGTCAAGAGACGGTTGGTTCACCAAATTACAAAGAGTGATTGAATGCAATAAGGGATGAGATGGACTCACCGACAGGGTTTAAGAACTCATTGAAACTCCACCCCGATGTAAGTCTTCAAGATAAAACAACGGGTGGATAGTTCAATTGATAAGTTCAGGCCCGGATATCCCTAGCCCTGGTTGCCCATTCGGACTTGGAGTTGTTTGAAATGGACGTAAAGGTTGTCTTTCTCAATGGTGACCTTGAGAAAGAGATTTATATGGACCAACCCATTTATTTTGTATCAAAGGGATAAGAGGACAATGTGTGTCATCTTAAAATGTCCACATGTGACCATTGTGTATGTTGAAAGATCAACATGGGGATTACGTTCCTTATGTTGATAACATACTATTAACTAGGGAACAACTTGGAGATGATCAAAGCTACTAAAAGGTAGTTATCCCATGTCTTTGAGACAAAGGACACGGGTAAAACTAGGTATGTCCTAGGAGTGGAAATAATCCAAAGCCGTCCCAAGAAACATGCGTCGAAATGACTTGGAACGATTTTTGGGTTTATAATTCCTACCCCGGAGATACTCCAGTTGAGAAGGGTCCAACCCTGAGTCTTGCTCAATGTTCTAAAACAGATGACAAAAATAGAGATAGTGAACAAAAGTCCCTAACCTCAGTATCATAGTAAGCTTATTGTAAGCCATGTTATGTACATGACCCGACATTACTTTGCGGTCAGTTTGATAAGTCGTTATCAAAATAACCTAAAACTTGCTGGTTGGCAAGTCGTCAAGAGCATCAAGTGCTACCTTCGTGGTATTGATAACTCTGTCTTTTGCTATCAAGGAAGAGGCCTCGAGTTGAGAGGATACTCAAATATTGATTGGGGTAGTGACTTGGATGAGTCTAAGTCAACCTCAGGACATGCCTTCAACCTGAGTGGGAGAGCCATGTCATAATGTGCAAAGAAGCAAAGCTGCACAACAATGTTAGCTATGGAGGTAGATTGTGTGTCTTGTACCATAGAGACAAAAAGCATTGCCATTGGGTATATATATATATATACTAACAAGGTGATTATGTTCCCTTAACTAAACCCATTCCTAGTGATGTGTCCAAAACTCATTGGTTGAGTCTTGGATTTCATAAGGTTTGGTATCTAGACATGTTCTGTTACGTGATGGACATGTTTCTTCTATGGGCATGATGCTCATTGTTGTACGTTAGGTATATTGAAATGTCACAGGCTTCTGATTGGCCTAGTCACACAGGCAATCGCCCTGACGCTTCAGTAGCGGGCAGGATGAGACGTTATCATATTAGCACTAGGTGTGCAATATTGATTACTCACACTGGAAGTGTGTGAGTGAAAAGAATATAGTCGCCTTAGTAAGACTAAGATGAGACTCAAGGGAGTCGAGTATGAAATAAGTTTTCATATAGAAGCCTTAAAAGCCGAATCTTGAGTGTCAAGACCAACATTCAGTATGTTGATCTAGTGGCTCAGGTTAGATTTTCGAGTGAAAATCTAGACTGATAATTCGCACGACATAAAGAGTGACGAACCCAACTAAGTGGGAGCTATGCTGTGACATGCATCTCATACTGTGTGTGTTTGTAAGACGACCCATATGTGGGGTGACGATTGAATTCCCTTTCACTTGTCACTGTGTGACCCTATGGACGATGACCCTTTGACTTGAAGCTATGATATTAAGTCAAAGCTTAATGATACTACTTTAATGTGATTCTCAAGAGCCATGATGTATACGGTTCAGTGAGAACATGTTAGGAAACCAATTAAGCTAAGATGAGATTTCATGAGTGTTTAAGGAAAATTTATCCACCATCACCATATCAGCCCGGGCGATTATGTTGAGAACATAATCATATGATATATCAGGCATAAGGGACTAAAGATGCCATTGGTGATGTCTTGGGATATTTTTGGGGTATCGTATTTCGTGAAAGTGTTATGTTAGTTGGATGGTAACTTAATATAACACTACTTGTTATTTTTTGGTAGCACGTTCTATTCCTGGTATGAAGCGTAAGGAGTTGTGATACATAGAGAATACGTGTTTTACGGCCTAAGTGGCCGAGTGGGAGCTGTTGGATGAGCCTAATTAGATTAGGCCCGATGGCCACTTAAGTCGCCTAGGGCGACAACCCTAGCTACCCCCCTAACCTATATAAAGGGGTTTAAGGGGGTTAGCCTCAAGGGTAAGCAATAGAACACTCCCCTATCTCTCTCCTCACAGTTACCCTACCATCGCTACCGGGTATTCGGGTTTAGGACGTGGACATTTATAAAGCGACTCTAGTAGCCGCTTAGATTTATTATTATTGAAGAAGTGGTATTCTTATTGTGGACTATTACCGACAGTACAATTCCGCATCCAGGT
>JACYFF010031955.1:51644288-51661898 GCA_017589665.1 Selenicereus undatus | reverse complement strand
ATATATATATATATATATCTTTCTATATATATATATATATATATATACGGTGATGCTGATATTTTTAATACAGTAGTGTGATAAGGATAGTAGCGGGCTCCCCTGACCCAAATTCTTTGGACCTACTCTCTTTTTAAGAGGTTGGATCCTTCAAATTTGAACCCACTGAATTTTTGAAGGATCCGAGTCCACTTGGATCTATGACAAGTGTGGACGAATCAGACTCTTCCGACTCTAGACCAACCTTAGACCCTTTGTAGCCGTTCACACGAATTTTATTTTTTAAATTGTTCGTTAAAATTTGGGTGTATTAGGCCTTACGAGCTTCGCTTTCTTTTGGTTGTAATTTGATTATTCGAAATGTATTGTTTCAACTTGCAGTGGCATTTGGGAAGCTATCCTATAGATAGTGAAAAAGTAATTTCATTTTCTTGCTTAGTTGTTAAGGATCGGTCAATTGATTGGACGAAGTTTGGTATTTCTGAATGTAATTTGCTTAGTTGTTGTGTACAATGATGTCAGGTATCTAGTAAGACTGCTATGACATACCCAAGCCAAATTTATCAAAAGGTTTTTTGAAATTTCCAGAAGTTTGGAATAAAAGAGATCAAAACAGTAGGCCTCGCTAAAGAAAACGGAGACCTATTAGATCTAGAAGATCTGAGTTCGAAACGCAATTCTGTAGACTCTACAGATGTTGGTCGGGTTTGACTCCATGTCCAGACAATGAATTTGGATTAGGATCTTAGAGGTAATCTAGACCTAGTCCATTGTCGTCCCCAAGTCTACATGCACGAACTTTTTTCAACAGAAACATATTATCTTATTTGTATTTGTAGTAATATATTACTATTAGTTTTATCATCAGAATACCTACAAATTTGGTTTGTTGGTATAACATTTGCCAATAGATATGCATTTGTTGCTAACAGTATTACCAGCAGATGCATTGTGTCTGTTGGTAATAGTTTTAATTACCAGCGGAGAAGTGACAGTTTAGTGACATATAGTTGTCTGTTGTTTACCGACATAAAATGGGCTTGTATCAATAGAAATGCCAATGTTGGTAAAAATCTTTTTTCTTATCGCGCACTCTTCATCAATACGTTGACGTAACATGTTCTTCTCTATATATAAATCGCAACGTGTGATATTTAGTTAAAGATCAAATTGGCTCAATGATACATTGCTGGCTAGCCAGAGAGTCCTATTGTTTATCACAAATTCAGTGTCGATTAGGGCATTCGCAGCCCATCCCTTGCGTGTAAGGGTGTGGGGCCGCAAGTGACATGTGAAGGCGCCAACTCGTGACACGTGGGTAAGGGCACACATGGCTCCTCGGTCAGCCAGGCCTCCCCGCGAGCTGTTCTTTATTTTTTTTAATTATTATTATTTTTTTGGAGGTAATAAATAATTTTTATATGATTAAAAAAATAGGTTGTGTATTATGAATTGGGTCCATGGTAAATTGTTTTATTGGGTTATTCAAATTGGAGTTCCATGGGTTAGAGAAGTGATGGAATGCAAGTTCCAAAAATCTAGAACTTTCGCTGACGAGAAAGGTTAGAGTTCTAAAAATTGGAACTCTGGCTCGGAATGCCCTTAGTTCAGGGCTCTTTTTAAGGGCGTGTTCGGCAACAGCGTTTTGGGTAGCGTTTGGCGTTTTGACTAAGTCAATACACTCATCACGTAATTTTTAGTGTTCGGTAACGTAGTGTTTTTACTAGCATTTCAAGTAGCGTTTAGCGTTTTAAGTAGCGTTTTTGAAAAGCTAATAGTATTAACGTTTTACATTCAAAAGTAGCGTTTCATATTTTTTTACCAAAAATTACCCTTTGGAAATTTTATCTTTGGAAATTATCTATATCCTTTTATGTCAATTTACATTAATCAGCTAATCCAACAGCTAAATTTACCGAACACATTTTATTCAACTGCTATTCTAAACAGCTATCCGCTAACAGCTAAATTAGAAACGCTATCCGCTACCTGAACAGCTATCCGCTACCTAAACCGCTATCCGCTACTTGAACCGCTAATTTTGCCGAACATGGCCTAAAATTATATTGGAAAACGCTAGCCTTAATCATCCTTAAAAAGCTAAGGTGACGTTTTAATGAAAATGCTATCACCCTCTTTTAGCTTTTCACCAATAATTTCCAAATACTATTATGATAGACAAATGCACAAACAGAGACAAACAAATGAAGACAAATGTACCTAACACTAATAGAGTTAAAATATATGACAAGAAAGCTTTTTTTATCTAACATCCTAAAGTACACCCAACTGCAAATAAAAGACTCCAGCAATGAATTTACGACAAACATCTTCCCTCCTAAAAAACAAAAGGTATATATTTTCAACTAGATGAAAAAAAATAAACGAATTAAATCTATCTCGAGTTCTATTAGATGTACAAATGAAAATGAAAGGAATAACAAAAAAGAGAAGTCATTGTATTCTCTAACGTCAACCCCACTTCCTAAAGAAGTCAAATTCAAATCTAGACACTTAACTCTCTACGATGATCATCACTACCTCCATAATGGATACCCTTTTTGTGCTAACTAACTTGCTAGAATTTTCACCCCTCTTCTTTTTCAAATCTAACTTACCAGAATTTTCCCCCCTCTTCTTTTTCAAGTCAAATGTTGAATACTTGAATTACTAGAAGGAAGATCAAGCAGTCTGCCAGTGTATCTCCAGGGAAATAGAACATGAATCCCATTATAACCAAACAAATTTAAATAGTCACAGGCCACGCGAATGGGGGACAGCCATCGAAGTGAAGGGCAACTTAGTGATCACATAAGGAAGAAGAGTAGGGAGCTCCTGGGATATGATAAGGGCAGCTCTATGGCATTTCTTGTAAAATCCTAGGGCCTATCGAATATTAACAACCAAGGGCATAAAACACAAGATACAAAGAACTCACAAGCAGTGATGGAGAATTCAACGGTGCAATTTTTACTAATAGTGCCAACAATTCCTCTGGCGAGAACCTGATAAGAAACCGCCTAGACTAACGACAATCAGCTTCAAACATGAAGGTGTGATGATTAGATCTAACGTTTCGAATGTTAGTGAAAAGCCAATAAGATGGACCAAAGAACTCACTAGCAATGGTAGACGGCAAATGTGAGACACTTACTGGCAATAGCAATGGCAGGCATCGAATGACAAAAGAGAGGAGATGGGAGGGCTGAAGAAAGATAGGGAAGAGTAAGGGAAGAACTTGTTGGAATTTTCCAATAATAAAATAAAAATGGCAAGTTTTTATAGTGCTTATCCGGAAAGATGGATAAGCATGGTGCCCTTTCAGGTTTACCCACTTTATCCAATCCTTTCGGTGAAAAGGTGGATAAGCATAGTGCCCTTTCAGGTTTAGCCACCTTATCCAATCCTTTCGATGAAAAGGTGGATAAGTATGATACCTCTTCAAGATTTAACCGTCCTATCCATTTTTTGTGCCTTTTCAGGCATGATAACTCCTCTATATAAGGAGCAATGACATCACAATCACGGGCATAAAAATCAATTTGAATAACTGCAGCACCGTCATCGATTAACCTTTGAGAGAACCTTGAAACACACACTTGTTTTACCAAGTAGATTATCCATAAGATTATTTGTGGTGCAACAAATAAGTCTTAAGGAAAGTGTTCCTTTTCACGATTTACTTGGTTTATTCTATACCACATTCAACCTAAATTTTCTAACAATCTTAAGGCTTATTTGAGATGGCATCAATTCATGAAATGACATCCAACTTTCAGAAGTTGGACAAATTCGAGGGTGGGCTTCCGACGCTGGCAAAAGAAGATGCATTTCCTTCTTACAACTTTGAAGGTCGTGTATGTGCTCAACACTCCATACCCAATAGAGACGGAAAATGAGACTTTGGAGCAAGCCCGCCGAAGATCCAAGTTCGAGAACGATGACTACGTTTGTCGAGGCCATATCTTGAATAGCATGTCGGACGCCTTGTTCGATGTCTATCAAGGCATGGAATCGACAATGGAATTATGGCAGGCGCTAGAGAACAAATACATGACAGAAGATGCCTCTAGCAAGAATTTCCTTATAAGTCAATTTAATAACTGTAAGATGGTCGAAGGACATTCTGTTCTTGATCAATGGCATGAAATTCAACGAATCCTAAGTCACTTCACGCAACATAAAATGCACATGGATGAGACTATTATAGTTTCCTCTATAGTGGACAAACTTCCCCCCTCTTGGAAAGACACTAACAGAACTTTAAAACATAAGAAAGAAAAAATGTCACTTGAGGAATTGGCTAACCATCTTCGAATAGAAGAAGATTTACGTGTGCAGGATGAGTCAAAAGAGCATATCTCCAAGATTCATGTTGTCGAAGATGGTGAGTCGAGTCAAGTGCCAAAGGGAAACAAGAAGAGGCCTAATAAGGACAACAACAACAAGGGCAACAAGAAGGCTAAAGTGGTTTGTTGGGAATGTAACAAACCGGGCCACAAGAAAAGAGATTGTACCATGTGGAAGCGTAAACATGGCTTGAACAACCAAAAGGCAAAGGCAAAGGATAACTTTGTAGCCATGATTAATGATCAAATCAACATTGTCCAAAGTGACAATGACTGGTGGGTTGATTCGGGTGCTTCCAAGCACGTGTGTAAGGATCGCTCTTTCTTCAAGACTCTTGTGTCGGTTGAAGATGGAAAAGTGCTCTACATGGGCAATACTTCTATTGTTGATGTTAAAGGAATAGGCCAAGTAGAGTTAGTCTTCACTTCCGACAAAATTCTTACTTTAAATGATGTATATTTTGTGCCGGAAGTTAGAAAGAATCCTGTTTCTAGTTTTCTTCTTAATAAGTTTGGCTTCAAACAAGTGTATGAGGCCAATAAGTTTATCCTATCTAAGGGGAGTGTCTTTGTGAGGAAAGGGTATGCTAGTGGTGACATGTTTAAGTTAAATGTAATTACTCCTTGTAGTGGTAATAAGATGAATCATTCTGCTTACATGATTGTGTATTCTTTATCTTCTCTATGGCATAATCATCTTGGACATGTTAATTACAAAAGATTAAAAGAGATGTCAAGACTTGAGTTAATTCCTGATTTTGATGAAAACATAGAGAAATGTAAGACATGCATGTTAACAAAGATCACTAGAAGTTCTTTTCCAACTGTTCAAAGAATCACCAAATTACTTAAATTAATTCATAATGATTTAGGTGATTTTCATAGCACTACCTCTTTTGGGGTAAAGAAGTACTATGTCACTTTCATTGATGATTTTACAAGATATTGCCACGTAGACCTTTTACATGCTAAAAGTGAAGCACTAGACATGTTTAGGATATTTAAGAATTAATCTAAGTTGTATTGTGAAACCTTCATTGAAAGACTAAGATCAGATAGGGGTGATGAATATTATGATCCAAATTATTTCCAATCAACTGGTATAATCCATGAGGTCACGACACCTTACACACCACAACAAAATGGTATGGCGGAAAGGAAAAATAGAACACTAACTGAAATGATGAATGCTATGCTTTCTCAATCCAGTTTAAGTGAGGGCCTTTGGGGTGAAGCAATGCTCACAGCATGCTACATCCTAAATAGGGTTCCTAATAAAAGGAATTCAATTACTCCTTATGAATTATGGAATAAGAAAAAGTCAAACCTGAGTTATTTCAGAGTTTGGGGGTGTAGGGCTATTGTAAGAGTCCCGGAACCCAAGAAAAGAAAATTGGGGGAAAGAAGAATTGAGTGCATCTTTATAGGCTATGCTGAACATAGCAAAGCCTATAGATTTTTGGTCACATAACTAAATGCTTCTGTTATGGTTAACACCGTGATAGAATCAATTGATGCCATTTTTGATGAAACTAGATTATCTTCAATTCCTAAACCAAATGACTTTATTCCAACCACTATGACTCCAAGTAATGATCAACAACAAGGAGACATAGTGGAAGCAAGGAGAAGCAAACGGATTAGAAAGGAGAAATCCTTTGGTTATGAATTCTTTGTCTATTTGATAGAGGGAACAAGGGATTCCATTGAAAATGAAATACCCTATGTCTATAGCTTTTATTTGGATCCTAACTCATTTAAAGAGGCTATGGAATCTCAAGATGTTTCTTTTTGGAACGAAGCAGTCCAAGATGAAATGGACTCAATCTTGAAAAATAACACATGGGTCTTAGTTGATTTACCCCAGGGATGTAAGCCTCTCACATCAAAGTGGATCTTTAAAAGAAAAAGGAAAGTAAATGGTACCATAGAAAGGTTTAAAGCCGAGTTGGTCATAAGGGGTTTTAACCAAAAACATGGTGTTGACTACTTTGACACATATGCACCGATGGCTAGGATTGCAACCATAAGAGTTCTCATTGCTCTTGCTGCAATTCAAAAGCTAGTAATTCACCAAATGGATGTGAAAACAGCATTCTTAAATGGTGAATTAGAGGAAGAGGTGTACATGAAACAACCAGAAGGTTTTGTCATTCCAGGCCAAGAAAACAAAGTATGCAAACTCATAAGATCATTGTACAGCCTAAAACAAGCACCTAAACAATGGCATCAAAAGTTTGATGAAGTAGTGCTATCTTATGGGTTTAGTATAAATGAATCTGACAAATGTGTATATTCTAAGTTTGAACATGGAAAAGGTGTGATTATGTGCTTATATGTTGATGGCATGCTAATTTTTGGCACTAACTTAGAGGAAATAAAGAAAACTAAGTGTTTTCTATCTTTCAAGTTCTCCATGAAAGACATGGGAGAGGCCGATGTTATACTCGGTATTAAGATCATTAGAAATAATGATGGAATCCACTTATCCCGATCTCATTATATTGAGAAAGTGCTTGGGAGGTTCAATTACAAAGATTGCTCCCCAGTGGCCACTCTTTTCGATCCAACCTATAAGTTGACTTGAAATAGTGGGAGACCTATCGTACAACTTGAGTATACAAAGGTCATAAGGTGCTTGATGTATGCCATGACAAGCACAAGGCCAGATATTGCATTTGCAGTTGGGAAGTTAAGTCGATATACTAGTAACCCTAGTAAGTTTCATTGGCATGCAATACGTCGAGTTTTGAAATACTTAAAGAAAACTCAAGATTATGTTATGTGTTATTCAGGTTATCCTTTGGTCTTAGAAGGATACTCATATGCAAGTTAGATAACTGATAAAGAGGACTATGCCTCTACATTAGGTTATATATACTTGCTTGGTGGAGGGGCAGTATCTTGGGCATCCAAGAAACAAACCTGCATAACCAACTCCACAATGGTTGCTGAGTTTGTAGCTTTGGCTGTAGCCAGCAAGGAGGCAGAGTGGTTGCGGAATTTGCTATTGGAAGTGCCTTTATGGCCAAAACCAATGTCGCCACTCTCCATACTTTGTGATAGCAAGACCACACTATCCAAGATTTATAGTCATGTCTATAATGGAAAATCAAGACACATTGGACTTAGACATGCCTATGTCCATCAGTTGATGGAGTGATCAAAGTTAATTATGTGCAAACAAATGAGAATCTTGCAGATCCTTTAACTAAGGGTCTAGAAAGAGACTTGGTGTTGAGAACACCAAGGGGGATGGGACTTAAGCCCATATCTACAATTACTAACAAGGACGCCTCAGCTTAATTCGTGGTATGACATTACGTTCTAAGTTCAATGAGTGACAACTTTGCATAGTGATTGGATGCACTAATATATTTTATCCCATGGCAAGAGTGCTTGAATACTGTAATGTTATAAGAGGCTGAGTTTTATACTCTTAATAGATCTTGATTGAATGACGTGTGTTACAGGAGCATATTTCTAAGGTCTACCTAAGTGAGTGTGAAGTGTGGCCGCTTCAAAGAGCAAAAGGGCTTGGCTTGATGCACTCATGATGGATATGGACACATGGTCGGATAATAGCATCAAATTTTAACTGTGTAATGAGATTTGTGTGTGAAATATATCCAATTAATCAAAGAGGATGAATAGTTCAAAGACTTGTCTACTATTTACATTTAGATTAATTGAAATTATATTTCACTAAATGGAAGTTCAAATCGCGAGATACTTCTCTTACGCATAAATCTCCTTGTGCTCTCGGTTGTGATTGTGTGTTTCTTGGAATGGTGGGGGTTTGTTCTATATCTTGGAAAAGGTGAGGGATTGTTGGAATTTTCCAAGAATAAAATAAAAATGACAAGTTTTTATAGTGCTTATCCGAAAAAGTGGATAAGCACGGTGCCATTTCAGGTTTACCTACCTTGTCCAATCCTTTCGGTGAAAAGGTTGATAAGCATGGTGCCTTTTCAGGTTTAGCCACCTTATCCAATCCTTTCGCTGAAAAGGCGGATAAGTATGGTACCTCTTCAAGATTTAACCGTCCTATCCATTTTTTGTGCCTCTTCAGGCATGATCACTCCTTTATATAAGGAGGACTGAAATCACAATCACGGGCATAAAAATCAATGAGTGACTGCAGCACTCTCATCGATTAACCTTTGAGAGAACCTTGAAACACACACTTGTTTTACCAAGTAGATTATCCCTAAGATTATTAGTGGTGCAACAAATAAGTCTTAAGGAAAGTGTTTCTTTTCACGATTTACTTAGTTTATCCTGTACCACATTCAACCCAAATTTTCTAGCAGAACTGAGGGTTTTACTAAGTATTATTTGATCTGCTTCATAACAAAGGGTTTTGATAAATTTCTTTTCTTTTTTTTCTGGGGTTTTCCTCTTCGTATTCCTTTTCCTTTTTCTAAAGCTGGTGAACTAGGCACTTTAGCCTTGTGTTTTAATATTTTCCAATGAATTTGATTGCCAAAATATAATAATAATAATAATAATAATAATAATAATTATTATTATTATTATTATTATTATTATTATTATTATTAATTATTACTGGATCATTTAAATAATAGTACTCGTGATCAAAATTAAACCAAAATTTTCAAAAAGTCTTGAAAGTATATTTCTTTAACTGTTTATGCCTAATGATACGAACTTACATCTCCCAATTGTAAGCCATACCAACATAACTCCTCCATCATAGCAAATGTTAGTATTATAGTAGATATACCAAGACAAGTTCACGTTCAGATAATATTGTGGTATTGCATTAATAATACCTGCAAATATTTTCATTTCTAAACATTGTTGGTATTGTTGTAAAAATACCAACAGAAAAAACTAGTCATTGTTGCAAATATTGGGACTCCTTTTTGGGGTATGAGCTCCACACCTTTATACCAACATAAAATTAAATCTGTTACAAGTGTCAACTGTTATCAATAGATTTTTCTTTTTTTTGGCTAAGTTTTTGTTGGAAGAAGTCACCTTTTTGGTATTTATTTATTTATTTATTTTTTGGCAGGGGATCAGAATTGCATAGATTCGGCAGTTGGCCATTTACCCTTTGTGGCAGCTTCTTAACACAGAGCGAATGTTTATTTTGTTTGACGTGCAAGCTGACGATTGAACTTTTTTTTCGGCTACGTGTTATTATTCTCTACGGCATTAACTTCCCTCACTTTTTTATGCTACACGTAATCTAATTATATTTTGCTATTATTATCTGTTGCTGCTATTTTAAAGTACCCTATATTGCAAAAAATTTTGATTTATCGTGAATGTTTTTGGGAAAAGCTTTTATAGGTTCTTCATAAAACTCTCTATTTACTTTTATAGGTGAGATTGCATACAAGAGGTCATAGAGAAAATTCGATGATGTTATTAATTTTTTTTTTTAACAATCAACTGCAGAGTTACTTTATTTTATTTTAGTTTATTTTTCTGAATGCCATCATTCATAATATTTTTGCAAATTTGTCACTAAAGGCTGCACAACTTGTTGTTGCCGATGGAAAATTATGGAAAAAGAACTTACAAACTCAATCACAGCTGCATTGATTGAGTAAGATAAAAAATTAACTCGTTACACATTGGAAAAAAGGAATTGATAACTTGATGGCATTTTTGTCTATGAATTATACATTATACCTCTTCAAACCCCAACAAGGCAGGACTTGTAATGGATGTCATCGTCCTTATTGTTGTGAAACCCAATTGATCGTGCTTATTGTTGTGAAAGCCACTTCATTCCTACATACTGTATATTCTTCAAGCATAGATGATCTCATCTGAAATAAGCTACTTAAGAAATCACACCTTTTTATACATATATAAAAATTCAAGGGCCTCCTTTTTTTTAATATGAACTCTTGCTTTCGAGTTTGGTTTTAGCTCCTTTCAACTCATTTCAACTCTTATTTTATTCCAATTCTTTCTAGTTTTCTAACAACTTTGTTTGTGATTGCTTCCAACTCCTTCCAACTTTTTCCATTTTCTTCCTCCTTTTTCTAACTTCTTTAAGCTCTTTTCTGTTCTTTTCAACTCATTTCAATTCTTTCTAAATTCTTCATGATCCTTCCAATTTCTTCCAACTCATTTTCACTTCCACCTAAATAGAATAGGCCCATGGGTAGAACTATGTTGTGTTTAAAACAAATTGGATAAATGCATGAATAATGGAAAGACTTATAACAAGAAAATCAACAATAATAATAACAACTCCTAGTGTAAGTCTCACTTTAGTAAGGTTTGGGGAGATCCAAATGTTGATAGCCTTACACATGTAAACATTTCAGCGAATGGCTAGTGATTCCGAAAGACCTACCAACAAAAATTCAAAAAATATTATGGACCAGTTGAAATTTTTTTTAAAAAATGAGCTAATAGAAGTATTGAGTTCTAATACAAGAAGGATCGAGTTAGTCGTAAGGTCGACTATATCATCCAAGGGTAGAGTGAACAGGATAGGAAATTATCACAATTTAAGCACTGACACACAATCTAATATAAGAATGCAGATCAAAGACATTGAAATAAATAATTCATGAACTGTAAGTGGAAAGCAGCATACGGTATTGGTTCACAAAAGATCACCCTCTTAATCAAGCTATATTGTTGCCTAAGGATCCTTCTTAGGATCTCAACCAATTGCATTAATCTCCTATAGATTCCAAGTCCATGCATCCTCTCGATAACCTTGACAGAACACCCTTTAAGTCACACTCGAAATATTTTGCCTAAGACCCCTCTTAGAACGGGCAATCCTCATGATTGACCTTATTGCATAGAAGCTAAGTTTTCGTAACTCCTTGCATCCCTAGAAACACCCTACACAAAGGTGGATCCAGAAATATTCAATGGGGGCACTTAATGTAGTTAATTCTTATATTCATTTTGCTGGCTGGGCCTAATGTTTACGCCTGACGGCCACACGAGCAGCTTAGCGCGGCAATCTAATTGTTCCCCCAACCTATATAAGGAGGTTTTAGGGGGTCAATTAGGGTTACAGGTGCGATACAAAAAACACAGACTCTCCCCTCCCCTCTCATGGCTGCCCAGCCATTCGTCAGCAGGTTTCGGATTTAGGACGTGAACCCTAAAGGTGACTCTAGTAGCCGCCTCACACTCAGAATGATGTGGGCTACTCCCGACAGTCAGTTCCGCAATCTAGGTTAGTCCTATTTATTCAACAGTGGTATCAGAGCCTAGATTGATCGGATTAGTGTCGTCTCATGTGTTTAATGATATGAATGATATGCATGCTTAATTGATTCTTTGAAGATGACTACATGATCAGTTGTTTAATTTTTGTAACTATGCAACCAAAAGCATGCTTCTGTGACTTTAATGCCTTGTATTGACTAAAGATTGAGAATTTAGTCATAATAAATGATGAATCAAATTCATGGATGCCTCTGCCTTGTAAAATTAGCATGCACAGTTCGTTATCTATCACGAAACGGGACCAATTTTACAATTGACAACTCGTGAACCAAACTAATTATGTGATTTGGTTTATGCCTAGTATCCTAAAAGCACAATTGCTCCCCAAACCCTAACTGTTTAATCTCAGTCCTCCAGGATACAAAACTGACCCGTGGCCGTAGTGGCCAATAAAACCAAATTTTGATGCATGCCTCTCGTTCCACCCCGACCATCGTCATCAATGCCATGGGCGGTGACAAGGCCTCTGTGGCCTTCGGTAAAACCATCAAATTACCAACTTTTAAAAAATTAAAAAAGGAGGGGGAAGAAAGTGTAGAAAACTGGAGGAGACTCATATCCGAGCCATACCCATCAGAAAACCACCTAGAGGGGTGGCCTGTAGGTGTCATGCCCCACCGACAAAGGTTGTTCCGACTTCCTCTTTCCTCCCTCCAACATCATAAACCCTGAGCTACGCGCTTCCAGTAACAATGACTTGAAAACCGCCATGGTGAGGGCGCGTGATCCCCAAGCGTTACCGCCTCTGTGGCGTGTTGGCGGCGTGGGGCACACCGTCGGACTTGGCTCTGGTCGATCCATATGATGGCGATGCTCGTTCTCAGTCGGGCAGACGCAATCAGTGAGTGATGGGTTTCAGATTGAAGTGGGGATGGTGGTCTTAGTGCATCATTTGGGTTTTTTGAGGCACGGTGGCTATGGAGAACCACCATTGGAAGACGGTTGTGGAGAGGGGCATTGGCGGAGCTCAGTGCTCCATAGTCATGGCATCGAAGAATCGAGGGAAGCCAAGAGGAGAAAGAGATATCAGAGAGGCAGAAGTAAGAGAGAGAGAGTGAAGCCTTTAGGGTTAGTGAGGGGAAGTTAGTAAGTGAGTGATACTCACATACATAAAGGCCCTTTTTTTTTTTTTTCCGGTTCCTACTTTTAATGGGTTGGTTTCTTCTGGGCCAATTTTAGTGTTTTTTGTATATCCTGCCCATTTATTTTCTCGAACCCATTCACTTTTGTGCTGGATTATTCCCTACCCATTTTGATTCTTGTTTTGGGCTAGTCTGTAATTAATCATTTTCATAACTGTATAACTTACCCTTATATGCTGAAAGTAATTATGAGTTTGTTTGATATAAGCTAGCCTTATATGCTAAAAGTAATTATGAGTTTATTTGATATGTTTATATCATTATTTTTGATTATTTTGTATTATTGTTTATGTAATAATAATATGAAACCTTTGAAGTTGAATATATAAATTTGTGTTATATATTAAAACAAAATGAATTTTTTTTTTTTATGAATTAGTTTCATAAAGCTTATGTAAATATGTTTCGCATAATGAAAAGTGAATATCTATGTGATGGTCACTAATTAATATGTTAATTAGTTTAATTAAACCTTTATAGATTATATAATAATTAAATTCAAGAAGCTCCTAATTCATATCCATACGTGATGATTATGAGCTGAGCAAAATTTTCAAACATATATTATGAATGATGGGGTTCTCTTGATAATTCAATTATTAAAACGATATGTCTAACAGATAATATATACTTTTTGATGCAGCAGCTAAAAACATGATAGGTTGTATGCAATCTAATGATGAACTGGATGGTACAAATTACGACATCTGGCATCTGAAGGTCCAGTTTGCCTTAAAAGATGGTGACATGCTAGACCTCTTGACTTCATCTATGCTTACTCTGGCAGATAAAGATGAATAAGGCAGATATATTACTGCAACTGAGTAGTACCAAGAGAACCTAAAGGCATACCAAGCATGGTTCAAATGTGATCATTCAACACGCTACACAATGCTATCTTGTATGCAGGATGATCTCCTGGGTGACTTTGAACACTTGCCCACTGCTAAGGACATGTAGGCGCAACTTAAGATTAGGTTTGTGTAGATATCTGCTACAAGGTTTGTACCTTGCAGCTAAAATGGATGCATTATACTATTGACTCTAGTCGTAGTATATCCAAATACCTTCGAATAGTAAGTGCCATGATTTGAGATCTTAAGGCTACTGGGCAAGAAGTTTACGAGGAACAACAAGTCCTAAATGTGATCAGGGCTCTCCCTAATGACAATGAACATCGGAAGAGCTTTAAGGTCATTATGACACATAGTGGGCACATTAAGACCTTCGAGGCAATCTCCAAACATCTTGAAATGAAGGGAGAGCGTATAAAGATATATGCGCTTCCTAGTGTGGCATTCATTGCCAAAAGATAGGGGCCTAGGGGCAGGAAGCCTTACCGTGGTAAGAAACCCAAGAAGGGTCCCAATCCTCCTCAGAACTCTCCCTCCAATGGTGGTACTGCTAAGAATCATAAGGCTAAGGGCAATGGAGCTAAGGATATGGCACGTGTGAAGTGCCATAGCTGTGGTAAGAAGGGCCATTTTGCTCAGGATTGTCCTAACCTATTCGAGGTGCCTTTTTCCACTAAAACTCCTGAATTATATGTTTGTTCCTATGCATTCATTGCTAACTCTCTTCCTCAATAGATTGTAGACACAGAGGCAACAAAACACATAGTTCAGGATAAGGCTGGATTTGTGGAGTTCCATCGCTACCTAGTGGGTTCATGGACTATCATACCGGGGAACGGCAGCGAAGAAGATGTCCTTGGAGTAGGAACATACTAGCTCAAACTCTGTGGAGGAAATAAGCTGCTTCTTCATGACGCCCTCTATGCACCTGGGGTGCGATGCTCCTTAGTTTCTTATGTTTCATTAATTAGATTAGGTTTTACTTTTGGATTTCATCCAGATGGTTTAGATTTGTTCTATCATGGCAATTTGTTTGGCCAAGCGACATTGAAAGGAGATTTCATTGTTTTGGATTTGGATGATTCCTATGATAATATATCCTCAGCTTTTGTTTCATACTTTGACTCGAATTCTGAATCTGTTAATTGGTATGCTGGACTTGGTCATGTGGACCAAGACACGATAAATATGCTAGCTAAAGAAGGTCTTCTAGATCGACTCGCTAGGGTTAAGTTGCCTAGGTGTGAGTCATGTCTAGTGGGCAAGGCAACAATGAAGCCTTTCGGTAAGGCGTCGAGAGCATCTAGTCCCTTAGAATTAATCCACTCATACATATGTGGACCCATGAACGTTAAAGCACATCATGCGGCTATCTATTTCATTACTGTCGTATACGATTATTCACAATATGGATATGTGTATCTACTATCTCATCGCTACGAGGCATTCTATGTATTTAAATGCTTCGTAGCAAAAGTAGAGACTCAATTGGAACATAGGGTTAAGATCCTTCGGACTGATTGAGGTGGTGAATACCTCTCTGATATGTTCAAAGAGTTTCGTGATGAAAAAGGTATACAAAGACAGCTAACGATTCCATGCACCCCACAACATAAAGGTGTTGCGAAATGTAGGAATCGTACATTGCTTGACATGGTTAGGTCAATAATGGCACATGGTACCCTCCCAATTAGTTTATGGGGGGATGCGTTGCTTACGGCAACCCATATCCTTAACCATGTGCCAAGCAAGAGTGTACCTGCCACACCATATGAGTTATGGTTTGGTAAGAAGCCATCCTTGGACCATTTACGCCCATGAGGGTCGGCCGACTATGTGCGTAACCCAACCCATAAACATGGAAAACTTAGTCCAAGACCCACCAAAATGGTGTTCATTAGATATTCCGCACAATCTAAAGGATATGTGATGTACGGGAAACACCCTGATGGTGGCATGACAGAGATACATGCCCACAATGTCGATTTTATTAAGGATGAGTTCCCAACCATTGATGAAGTCAAGAAGGTGTCGAACTATTTGAGTTACAGCAAGACATCCAACCATATTTTGGTGAGGGGAAAAATTTGGATTCTAACCAAGTCACCGAAGATGGTATGCCTCCCATATCCAAAACGAATGGGGAAGATTTTCCTGCTCAGGAGAATGAGATTCATCCTCAATCTCCAATACATGAGGAGTGTCAACCTGTGAATGAGGTTCGTCCTCAATATCTGCTTCCCAAACATGCAGTCAGTCCACATGTTTAGGATCCCACGCCGTAAAGGGATAGTGGGAGAAACTCTCCAAATGCTCAGGGTTCCACACCTCTTAGAGAAAGGGGGAGGGATGCCTCACCTAAGCAGATAAGCAATGAAGGTCCCAGGATTCGAAGGAGTGAGCGTGGAAGAATTTTTCGACGATATTTCCAAATCGAAAATGAAATATTACTAAGCACTCCCTTGGAAGTTGAGGAGCCTACCTCTTATCAAGAGGGGATTGACTGTAAAGTTTGTCGAGAACTACAAATTTAACCACTACTTCGGTTATTAAATAATTTTTATAGCGTACGGAAGTAGGGATCGATCCACGAGGAAAGATTGTTGTAAATTGCCAGCTTAATCCTAAATGATTTTATTAATCCAATTTATTAAATCAAAACTTACTAATTCTAAAATAATTATGATCTAATGAATAAAAATCTAGAAAAATACCCAATGATGTTCCTAAATATTCTGAATCATATTCTGGAAATAAAACAGTAAAAAGATTTCCTAAATAACCCAGAAAAATAAAATCAGAATATTAACTAAAATTCTAATTAAAAATCAAAACAGCAAAGAATAATCAGAAAAATAAATATTAAAATTATCAAACAGTAACCTACAATATTATACTTCAGGTATATAGGCTTATAAACTCTAAATTGTATCTAATTTATTTCAGAAAAACCAGATCAGAAAATCAACACAGATTATTCAGCAGAATAATAAATCTAAAATTAGAAATAAAATAATCAGCATAAATATAAATATGAAATTAATCAAGAAAATTACTCTAATTCTAAGACACAATTTTCTGGACTTAACAGTACCCAAAAATCATAAATTAAAATTGAAAATTGAAATTTTCAGAATTAATTACCTAAAAACCTGCACATACCAATTTCACAAAATAAAGCTGAAAAATTATCAAATAATTTCCAAAAATTACGAAATTGAATATGGGCAGATTAGGACACTATATAAACCCTAGGAATTAATTAAAATCAGAAAAAATAATGAAAATAACTATTTTTAGTCTAAGTTCGAGTACCGGTATGCAAATTAATATTTATCATTAACACACAAGTTAATTTTATTCATGAGTTAAATTGTAGAAGAGATCGACCAGCGGTTCTTCCCCGTTTTTTCTTAGATTTTAGTTTACTTAGGTCCAACCTAATATAAACCCTACTAATTTGATAATCTTTACACCAGCGCAAAAATTTAACCAAATTAGAGCATTAAGAATTAGAAAAACATCATTTAACACTTTGTACGTAACCAATTTACCAGCAAATTGATTTAACAAAGATCTAAAGCGATTACCTAATTAAAAGAGATGGGTTTGAGCCATCCATGATTAATTAGGGTGATACCTAGGCCTAAAAGATTATAACTTTTACGTATTATAATCTTTTAAACTATCAATCGAAATTGTATTTAATCAACTAGCATGCATTCTAATCGATTTAACACAAATTTCATAAACAATGAACACTAATCGTTAAAGAATCATGAATAGAATTCAACTAGACATTAAAGCATAAAACTTGTTTCAAAATAATTAATTTAGCATGGCTTCAAGAAGATTATACTAAGCATAAAAAAGTACTCACTCATGTAAAAATTAAAATTAAAATTATAGCTCAAATATTTCATGTTTAATATTAAACCTACCACAAAATAAATAAAACAAAACTTATAATAATAACAATAACAATAATAATAATAATAATAATAATAATAATAATAATAATAA
>JACYFF010031955.1:51625979-51644278 GCA_017589665.1 Selenicereus undatus | reverse complement strand
AATAATAATAATAATAATAATAATAATAATAATAATAATAATAATAATAGTAAAACAACAAAAGAACACTACTTTTGAAGGATTGTGCGTGAAGATGTTGACGATGATGATGACGGTGATCGATGATAATGGCGATGGGTGCAGATGATGTTGATCACGGCGATAATGGTGATGATGGTTATGATGCTAAACGATGATGATGATGTGAAGAAGATGGTGACGATGGTGATGATCGTGAGGAGAAGGAGGAGAGGACAGCTGATGATGGTGAGTACGACGTGAGGAAGAGAGGGGCCAGCAAGGTAGCTGATGATGGTGATGAGATGTTGATCAAGGAGATGATGATGATGATGAGGTGGCGTGGAAGAAGGTGTGGGTGTAGAGAGGTTGAAGATGGTGGTGATTAATGGTGAGGACAGCCTGATAGTGATGACTGCGTGAAAGAGAAGAAGGGGATGATGAGGCTTGAGGTTCTTCAAGGGTTAGGCCTGTGATGATATTATATGGAGGAGGTAAGGTTAGGGTTAGCTTCTTAGGGTTTTTCTTCTCCCTTCTTTCTTAGGTTTCTTCTTCCTCAAGACTTGTAGCTTTTTACCAATTCTTGAAACCCTAACCCAAAATAATAATTCTGAAAATAATAATTTCCATAATTATTATTTTTGGACCGTCTTGTAGCCAAGTGTGTAAAACCCGAGCTTCTACTTCCTCTCTTCTCCTCTTTATTAAATTAACACTAAACCTGAAAAATATATAAAACAAAACAAATTAAACGAAATAATATATATAATATACTCAAAATAATTATGAAAATAATGCATGAATTATGACTTAACATTGACTCACTAAAATACAAAGAGTGGATGGACACCATAAGGAATGAGATGGACTCGATGGCGAGAAACAAGGTTTGGGAACTTGTTAATCTTCCACCCCATCGTAAGTCTATTGGAAACAAGTGGTTTTCAAGATAAAACGTCAAACATATGGTTCGATCGACAAGTTCAAATGGACATACCTGACTCGGTGGCTCGTTTAGTGGCGGAAGGGTTTACACAAATTGAGGGTGTGGACTATGAAGAGACATTTTCTCCTGTGGTGAGATTTACCTGTATTCGCCTACTTCTAGCCATGGTTGCCCATTTGAACTTAGAATTGTTTCAAATGGACGTAAAGACTGCTTTCCTCAACGGTAGCTTTGAGGAAGAGATCTATATGGACCAACCCATTAGTTTTGTCTTAAAGGGACAGGAGGACAAGGTATGTTGTCTTAAAAGGTCCATATATGGTCTTAAGCAATCTTTTAGATCTTAGTACTTAAAATTCCATGAAACCATAACTTCGTTTGGCTTATCCATGGTCTCAGAACACCACTGTGTGTACGTCAAAAGATCAACTGGGGGGATTATGTTTCTTACCCTATACGTTGATGACGTACTACTGGCTGTGAACAACCTAGAGATGATTGAAGCCACTAAGCAGTGGTTGTCCTCTATCTTTGAGATGAAGGACATGGGTGAAGTCAGGTACGTCCTAGGTGTGGAAATAATCAGAAATCATTCTAAGAAACTTTTAGGTATGAGCAAGGAGGCATTATATCAAGAAAGTCTTGGAACGATTCTGTATGCATTATTCCAAACCCATAGACACTTCATTTGAGAAGGGTTTAACCTTTAGCCTCAACCAATGCCCAAAAACAAATAAAGGAAAGGAGGCAGTGAGCAATGTCCCTTACGTAAGTGCCATGGGAAGCTTAATGTCTACCATGTTATGTACACAGCCTGACATTTGCTTTGCGGTTGGCATGGTAAGCCGTTACCAGAGCAACCCAGGGCTTGCACATTGGCAAGCCATCAAGAGAATCATGCGCTACCTTCGTGGTACAACTGACTTGGTCCTATGCTATCAAGGTAGGGACCTTAGGTTGAGAGAATATTCAGATGCTGATTGGGGTGGTGACCCAGATGAGTCTAGATCAACCTCAGGATATGTCTTCACTCTGGGTGGGGGAGCCATATCATGGTGCAGAAACAAGCAAGACTACATAGCTTTGTCGACTATGGAGACAGAGCATGTCGCATGTAGCCTAGCCACACAAGAGGCAATGTGCCTCAGGAGTTTCCTCCAGGATCTTAACCTTACTTCTAGAGTTGATGATCCTATTGAGATGTTATGTGATAACACAGCTATCATCCAATTCACTAAAGATCCGAAGTTCCATCGGAAGACCAAGCACATCAAGACGCATTATCACTTCCTACGAGACGCTATAGAGACAAAGAAAGTTGTCATCAAGTATATACCCACTAGCAAGATGATTGCTGATCCATTAACTAAGCCAATTCCTACAGATGCTTTCAAAGCACATTCGTTGAGTCTACGATTTTGTAGGGTTTAGTTTTTGGATGAAATCTTGTTATGCAAGACTGATACGTTCTTCTTGTAATGAGCATTTATGAAATAAAGATTGAAGGTTCTTTTTCTAAATGCTTTGTGATTTATTTGTTAAACATGTTGAAATGCCACAGGCTTTTGATTGGCCTAGTCACACAGACAATCGCCCTGACGCTTGAGTAGCGCACAGGATAAGACCGAATCATATTGGCACTAGGTGTGTAATATTAATTACTCATACTGGAAGTGTATGAATGTGATATAGTCGCCTTAGTAAGTCTAAAATAAGACTCAAGGGAGTCGAATATGAGATATCATTTCATATTAAAGCCTTAAAAGCCGAATCTTGAGTGTCAAGATTAACATTTAGTTTGTTAATCTAGTGGCTCGGGTTAGATTTTTGGTGAAAATCTAGACTAGCGATTCGCATAGCATATAGAGTGACGATCCCAGGTAAGTGAGAGAGATGTCATGACACACATCTCATACTATGTGCGCTTAAAAGACAACCCATACACGAAGTGACAATTGAACTCCCTTTCTCTTGTCACTGTGTGAGCCTATGGACGATGACCTTTTGACTTAAAGCTATAATATGAAATCGAAGCTTGATGCTGCTACTTAAATGTGTCTCTCAAGGGCCACGATGTATACGATTCGATGAGAACACATTAGGAAAGCAGTTAAGCTAAGATGTAATATTAGCTCGGGTGATTATATTGAGTATATAATTATACCTGGCAAATGGGTCATTCGGTTCGGGTACGGATCGGGTCATGTTCGGGTTAAGCGACATTTCAGGTCGTTTCGATTTGGGTCGGGTATGGCTCGGGTTGGGTCGATTTCAGGTCAACCATGTTTTTGTGAAATACGCTCGTCATGCCAAAACAAGCAACATTGTTGAAAATTTCGGGTCGGGTATGGTTCTGGTCAGGTCAATTCGGGTTTTGGATCCACTTTCGGGTGAGCATATTTCAGGTGTCGGGTCAAGTATGGGTTTGGGTCATTCGGTTCGGGTTTCGGGTCTCGAGTCAGCTTTGCCAGGTCTATATATAATCATATGATATATTATGGCATAAGGAATTGGAGATGCCACTGGTGATGTTTGGGATGATTTGGCATATCGTATACTACTTGTTGTTTTTGGTCGCACGTCCTATTCCTGGTATGAAGCGTGAAGAGATGTGACTTGTGGAGAGCATATGTTTTGTGGCATATGTGGCTGAGTGTGAGCTGTTAGCCAAGCCTAATGTTTAGGCCCAACGGCCACACAATTCGCTTACTGCTGTAACCCTAATTGTTCCCCCCCAACCTATATAAGGAGGTTTTAGGGGGCCAATTAGGGTTACACACACGACACAAAAAACACTGATTCTCCCCTCCCCGCTCACGGCTGCCCAACCATCGTCAGCGGGTTTCGGGTTTAGGGCATGAACCCTAAAGGTGACTCTAGTAGCCGCCTCACACTCAGGTCGACGTGGGCTATTCCCTACAGTCAGTTCCACAATCCAGGTTAGTCCTATTTGTTCAACACATTTCTGACTCAACTTGCACCTCATATTATCTCACTTATACAAAAAAACATGAAATATATTAAAACATGACAAATCAGTAATAAGGCTCAGCAAGAAGCAATGTTAGTTTCACAAAAATGAATAGTGAGATTGTCTCAATGCAAAAATTGGTGCCTCTAAGTTATTATATAAATAGAAAAAACAATATTCTTCACAATTTAATTAAAACAATAAATAGCCCATTTGGGGGTAACTTACTGGTAAAATAACTAGCTTCCAAAAGGAAGATTAAGGTTTGATTCTCCCTAAGTTATTGTATGCGTGAAAATTTGTCCATCTAAAAAGAAATTTAACAATAAAAAATCAAACTAGTCTTAAAGAAAAAAAGATGATATTTTAAAAAATACAGTAGAATATTAACATAAAAATTTAAGAAAAGTATGACGTCCAATTAGCAAAAGAGGTTTCCGAAGTAAACAGGGGGTTGGTGGTGACAGCAAGCAAAGGAAACAAGCCCAAGAATAGGAAAAACATAAAAGAAAAGAAAAGTCTCTTAATTTACATTGTTACGATTCAAACCCAGAAGGCAGCAAACAACATATAAGGGAGGGCTAAAGCCGTTAGACCATTGATTTTTTTCTGTTCCTATCACATAGCCAAATATTGTATACAATTAATAGGGGGCCATGCCAACTACCCCCCTAAAAAATCCGCCCCTAACTGTACAAGTCTCACTTGGAGTAATTTTTTTCTAAAAAATTCCTTAGTCAACACAGTTGCTAACTCTCTTGTCTCATAAGGATTAGAATGACATACGATAGTATTTGCAAAATAGTCTCACTTGAGTACAATTGGGAATACTTAGAATATTTCTTCAATGTACTTGAGTGTTCACCCTTCATCTTCGGGATGATCCTCTATTTATAGGCATCTCAAACCAAAAAGATTGATGATGATGAAGAACTAGCTGTTGGGATGGATAGAATATTTTGTTGAATCTTTCCTCTAACGGCTATACGTTGATTCAACATCCTCAACTATTTGCAAAAACTTGTTGTGATTTTTAATAACTATTAGTTTAAACCGCAAGCACACGAGTTTCATCACAACACTTGAGCATTGGTCCACGGGGACGAGGATGTAACTAGGTCACTAAGTAAATTAAATCGACATTGACTTTAGTTGTTGGCTTAATCTAAGTTAATAGCAAAATAAATAAATAACTAAAATAGAAACTACGACGATTAGGTAAAAGTACGAAACTAAATAGAAGACCCAACAAGAGAAATCATTAGAGAATAAACCTCATTTTCAATGTTGCAAGCAATGGGTAGATCTCAAACGCACAACTAGAATCAAATGCTATCAAAATTCATATGCCTAAAAAAATAGATTCGAACTTACAGTAGAATCAACTCAGTGAATCTATCAATCAAACCACAGAACTAAAGTAGAGAAAGAACAAGCAAACTACAAGCCTGAAATTCTTACATATTCGAACAACTCAAAATGCAGAACTGAGCCTCAAAATCGTAATAGAAAGAAACCAATATGAAACTTGAACTAATTGTTGTGTGACAATCAAATCTACATATAAAAATCTTCACTAGCAGTATCAACCTAGAATCCAATTACACAAATTGTGAATCAAAATTACTGAATCTGAAAAAAAAAAACAATGGGAAGAAGAAAATAAAAACTACTACAACCCTCCCCTATGAACAGGCGTTTTTCTTCCATTTGTGGTAGCCTCCATCCGAACCGTGTGCATCCTTCAATCTTTCATAACCTTAGAGTTATTTACTACCCATTAATTAACCCAATTAATAAAACTAGTATACACCAATGCGATACACAGACAATCTTTTAAATTAAATTTTAATTTAAAAACTATAAATTATTCATTTTATAAAATCAATTGTATCATAAATATTTTATAAATATTAAGTAAAACATTGTCTGATTTACTTGATCATATAATTAGCAAAATTGACTTTTTCAACCAATGGAAACTTTAATTGGTGAATCAAATCCTTCTCTCCTGTGTCTAAAAGTCTTAAATCTCACTAAGTTCAGTTGTAAAGTGGATTATAGTTGGGAAAACTAACCCATTAAAAGTAGTTATTGATTCATGAAATAATCAGCACATAGTGTGAGATAGTTGGGATCATGTATCACTCACGTATAAAATAGTTCTGCTATGTCATAAGCGAAAAATACCCCTTCCTTTACAGTAGATGACACCACCTTTGAAAATAGTTAGATATTCAACTCTCTTTCGAGACAAAGTCATTTCCTCCTTTTAACTCTTACGTTTATGCATTATATATCAATCATTATGGATTGCAAATTTTACACCATAACGTATCTAATATTTGATACTCCCTATGATAACCCATTAAAAAAATATGAATCCAAAAATATAATGTCTATTATTAGAGACCTTCACCTAGCTATAAGTATAGGAAATTATAAATAAATTCTTAGGGTTATTAGAGAAGCGATTTCCAAAATAAATTGAAGAAATCACGAGAGAGAGAGAGAAAGAGAGAGTGTGTGCGCATGTGGGCGCTTTGATGAGAGAAAGAGACATGCACAAAATCAACAGTCGAAAGTATCTAAAGCCCCAACATTCACATATCATGCATAGTCGAAAATATGAGGAGTAAGTAGTTAACTCTTCTAAGTTTTGTTTTTAAAAAATAAATATAAATAAGGCAGTATTTTGCTTGGAGAGAGACGCCAGTTTACTTTTAAAACTTTGAAATGAAGGGTTTAGATTTAATGACTTTACAATATTTGTGACTAAGATTACACGAAGTCCTACAAATCACTCTTGTCTTAGTATTTTAGGGTTTTCCAAATATTATTATTAATATAGTGTAGACATATAGATAGATTAGATACAAAGTTAAAGGCCTAGATTTAATAGATGACTAATTTTTGTGGTTAAGATTGCATCAAATCTAGCAAAGCACTCCCGTTATAGCTAGCATTTTAGGTTTTTCCAAATATTATCACTTCTGTTAACAGCTTGTACTTTTTTTAGATAATATAATTATCATGTATCCTTTAACAAATATAATCGAAATTATGAGTGATGTTTTAAAAAAATAAAAATTATAAATAGTTATTTTACTTAGATAAGGTAGTCTTCTTAAAACTAAAATCTATGGTTTAGATTTAATGAATAAATATAATTACCTAATTTTTTCTCTAAATAATTGGATTATCATCTATCTTTTCTCATTGCATCATTCCAGGGTTTTGTAAATATTACTATTATAATAGTATAGATGAAGAGATAAACATAATTGTGGTGGAGAAAATTACATTTATGATGATTTAAGGGCAATGAAAGAAGAGTCATGATGAAAGAGACAATTGAAAGAAAGGGAAAAGAAGGGTTCTGAGCTCTGGCAAATGTAAAGAACAAAGCTGAAGCAGCAGTGGTGGGGGAAAGCCTAGGTCATGTGCATGGCACGTAAATCAGTAAGCGAGAAGGGGGTTAAGGCTTTGGGTGGGCTGAGGGAAGAAAAGAAAGAAGAAGCCCACAAGGAAGCGTGGGGAGCGAATTGGGTTACGTTTGTGGGAAAAAGAATAGGCCCGCAAGTATGAGAGGGAGAAGGGGCACTATGGCTTGCTGGTGACTAGGCTTGACTCTAAGCATGGACTTATTGTGTTCATGATTGTAGGCAAGGAACAAGCCCGCGATTTGGGGGGGGGGGAGGAAAGAATAGGTGGGGCACGTACTCTGCATGTGGGGCAACGGTGGAGGCGGGTTGGGCCTTTGCTCTGAGCCAAAGGCTGGGCTCTACTTCTTATTGTTTTTTTTTCTTCCCTTTTCCCTTGCCCACTTGATCCAAAACCTAATCTTGTTTTAACAAATTGTTTATTTTTCCAAAGTTTTTCTAATTCTTACAAAATAAACAAAAAACTAATTAAAATTCTAATTTAGTAATTTATTTTGCACAAATTTTAGATAATAAAAGAGTGTAAAATATCATAATTTTAGGATGAACAAATACCCTCAAACCTAAACTTTGCTCACGCTCGAGTACAATAAACTAAAAAACCTATAAAAAATATAAAACAATCGTAACGCACTTTTATAGAAATAACAGTTATATTTAGCATGTGCAACAAGCTACTTAAACCCTTATATTACCACAAGTGGACAAGTAAATCTCGTGAGGGTTTACAGAAGATATACCTACAAAATCTAAGAAAAATAAAAACAAAATTCAAAATCTTTTTAGACTTTTTTTTAAGCGTATATATATACAATACCAAGGAAAATATATACACACTCCAATCAATCACATTACTCTAGTAACCTTAGTATTAGATCAAATATAAACACAATGTACACATCAAGAAACTCTTAGTCCTCACTAATGACATTCATACACAATCTTTCACCTACTTAGAAACTATGTACAAGCTCAATTGGTAGAACCTCACTTTATGGAATTTGTGGAACACTCCCGCCCATGTGTTTAAGATATAATAAGGTTCACTCAATTCATCTTCTACTCATATAAACTATTATAGGCTTGCTAAAATTCCCAAATCTCCACCACTGTAATACAAAATGCAAGATGACAATAAAAAGGACTTAGTAGGTTTGTAATGGGCTAAGGGTAAGAGAAGGAAAATCTATTTAAGGAAATGAGGAGCTAGAAGCCAAGTAACTAATAAGCAAGCAACACTTACACCAATTCCTTACACCAATTCCATAGCCCACATTCTCAAAGAACTTATGGCAAAATAATGCATACCCCTCAAAAATAAACCATTGGAAATGAGTATATACAATCACTGTGCATTCTTGCCAAATACTCTAATTCACAACTCTTTACAATTTTAACTTTTGAGATTTTTTCCTTTTTTTCTATTTTTCATTATTTTTTTTTCCACTAATAAAATGAATGAATATCATGCAAGAACACATCTCATTTTTCAAATCATCACAACACTACATCCATGCACCACATTGAGCGTTCCAAAATCAGCCATCAAATACATTATCATCCAAAAGCTACTCAACATATATTGAAGTGTTGCAACACTAACCTTGGCTTAGGTATAGGAAATGTGTTTAGGCCAAGGGTTAAAATGAAGTGTTTATAACAAAATGATCAAGGCTCAAAGGGTTAGCAAAGAGTAAACAATCAAAGCAGGGTGGCAATTTGGCTAATGTGGCTCACAAAAACAAATGAATTCCTTTATCATACTACCATAATTCACATATTAAATGTGACTTTGAAGACAATCAAAGAAATTTCTAGGGATATAATCATGAAAGAGAAGAACATGAAAGAAAAATATGGGACTTAAAATGATAAACTCATCTTTAAGGCACAGAATCTCATAGGTTTATCTACCAAAGTCAAGTCTGCTTGCTTTCTAAAATGTCATGAGTTAGGGCTGTGTCATAAATATCACAATTAGGACAAAGTTCTATCATGCACACCATATCTATATACAACCTAACAGCTAACATACAAGATTGCATAGTGAATCAGAATAGCACATATATAGTTCCCAAAACATAACAAAAAAGCTTTTTCAATATTCGAAATTTTCGTTCTTTTACTTCAATTGCTTTTTTTTAAACATAGTATCCCCACCTATACACCTAAATTTCATAATGTCCTCATTAGGAGTATAAAAGAAGCAAAGAAACCAAGAAGAAGAGTATATATACAAAAAGAAAAGAAGATTCAAAAAGAAAGAAGAATGATGAGACTCTAAACTCAAAAAGAAAATAATAAAAATAAAATAACGCAACAAATATATACAAAAGGAAAAAAAATAAAAAAGAATAAAGATAGGAACGATTATACTAGGTCAGACGTAGAAATACACCTAAGGTATAGCCTCTAGAAATCTGGTTTAATAGATAGGCTCACGGCGCATCAGTCATTCTATTTCAAGCTTAACATTACTATTCAAATCAAATCCCATTAGAGCACAAAGTAACTTATTGAACTGATGAGAACAACTCTCAATTAATGAAGACAATGAAAATTAAAGAGTTCATGCCGAATAGAGTACATCCATAGCATCAACGCAGCACAAGTAAGGGCCCGCTTCAACTTATCAAATTATTGGGCCCAAACATTAAACAGACAAATGCACTTAAAATGAGCCAGCAAAAGGGTCATCGACCTGAAAATTTTGCCTTCATAAATTAGTTATTTAGGCAGAACAATAGGTCCTAAGTCTACAAGTCCTTTTCTTTCAATATGTTTAAGAGTCTGGTCTAAATCAGCAGTCATAGGCACAAAAGTCTTAGACTCAGTAAATGTGGACTTATCGGGCTCAAAAAGATGGTTGGTAATTACGGGGCCAAAAGACAACGACTCATATTCAACAACATAAACCCACATAAAGACTTTCATTTTCATTTAACCCATATGAAAAAGACTCATATTCCACCCAAAGAATATCATCATTGAATTACAAATTAGTGGGCTCAATTTCCTCCTCACATGACTCGTGTAAAGAAATATCTTCTAATTCATCAAAACCATGATGCTTAACTTTAGTTGTGATGCTCATATCAAACATACTAGTACTCTCAAAGCCTTCACCCACTTCAAACTCAAAAGAGGTGGATGGCTCGGAAGAAACTAGGACATCGTTAATAATGTCCTCAGGTGAGCTAGCTTCAGGTGCAAGGTCACGTCATAGAAACACATCGGTGTCATTCTCTTCTTCTATGATAGGTAAAGGCATATTGTCATGCAAATTAGGGCTAGCAAGATAAAAAGGCTAGAAATTATCATAAATACTAACCTCAAGTTTAAGAGATCCTAAACTAGAGTCAGACTCATAAAAATTATATTCCTTCCTACTATAACGAACATAGTCGGAATATGCAACATTTCTCTCTTCATAATCTCTATTATTTTTTCAGACATTTCGTTTTTCATGTTAGCAAGACTCGCACATATAGGATCAACATAATCACTATAAGGAGAATTATGAATATCATGATTAGAAGACTCACACTAATCGCACAAAACAAGAGGTTCACAGGAGTAAGATGGGTCATATGAGTTCCTAAAGTGATCCCGGGGGTAAGCATTAGTAGGAAAAACATACTCGCCATGAGTAGAGTATCTTAAATTCTATCTACCTTGTTCAAACTCATAAGTATCCCAAACTAATTTTTTTAAAGAAATCCCATAACTTATCTTAAGTTCTAGACAATAATCCTAATAAACCTTCAAGGCACATAGACTCAATATAACAACGAAATTCAACATTTAGACCCACAATGATAACATCACATATTTCCCATTTTCGAAAGCTTTAATTCAAGTGAGCATGACAATCATTAAGTCTTGGCATATAACTCCAGAAAGGTTTATGCTCAAATTGTGGAAAATTAAAACTGACATTCTTGAAAGTCTTGTTCAATTTTAAGAAATCTGCAATTTGTTAGGATTTTCAACTTTTTTTTTCAATTTTTTAACATTCTTTTTAAGGGGGAAATATCTAAGACAACTAGCTATGAACTAATAACTAAAACAAAAACCCATGCACTTAAATAATTAAGTTAACAAAATAAAATATACTAACAAAAATAAAACTATATTACCAAAAGAAAAGCAAGGCTGAAAAGGTTTAAATGATAAGAACTGACTTAACAAAAAAAAAAGAAAATAAGCACAAAAGGAAAACATGAGCATCTCTTTTTTTTTTCTTTGTTTTTCTTCGAACACACAAAAAATGAAAAATATCAAAACCTAAAACAAAACTAAAATAAAATAGAAAGTCAAAATCCAAATTCAGAACACCATACACAAAAAACTCAGCACAATCACATAGAAGATGGATTTTTTTTTTCCAATTTTTTTTTGTCCCATAATAGTGCTGAAAAATTAGCAAAGAAAATTAATTTCGAAAATTGCTGAAAAATTCCAAAAATGCCTAAAATTTCCACAAAAATTTAGCTAGACTCTAAAAATCCTTAAGAATCTACTAAGAAAAATGGAATAGTGAAATTAGCACTAGATTATCCAGAAAAATCAAAATAGAATCTGAAAATTTGAAAGGAAAAAAAAACCTACGCAGATGATTTTTTTGTCAATTCTAGTTCTGTCTCTGCACCATTCACAATACTAAAACTGTTAATTCTTTTTTTTTTCTGGTAGAAAATTAGTCACAAAAGGCAAAATGAAAATGAACAAAAGAAAAACAAAAATACAAACTCTTGCCAAAAATCAAAAGAAAAAAAAATTCACAACTAAAACGACTAAAACAACTAAAACAAAACAAACACCCAGACAAAATCGAAAATCAAAAGTATAAATCGAAATGAAAACGACTCAATCGACTAAATAACGATTCAACTAAACTCGCAACCTAATTTCGCAAATTCCATTCTTGACAACGGTGCCAAAAAAACTACTTGTCATTTTTAATAACGATTACTTTAAACTGTAAGCGTATCGCAACACTTGAGGGTTTGGCCGCATGGACAAGGATGTAGTTAGGTGTCTAAGTAAATTAAATAGACATTGACTTTGACTCTTGGATTAATTTGACTTAATAACCAAATAAATAAAATAAAAACTACGGCAAATAGGCAAAACTACAAAACTAAATATAAGACCCAACAAGAGAATGAACAGAGAATAAACCTCATTTCACAACGTTGGAAGCAATGGATAGATGTCAAACTAAGAACTATAATCAAATGCCAACAGAATTCATATCCCAACAAAAATTGATTTGAACCCATAGTAAAATCCACTCATGGAACATATCAATCAAACCACATAACCAAAGTAGAGTAAGAGCAAGAAAACCACAAGGCTGAAATTCTTGCATCTTCGAACAACTCAAAATGCAGAACTGAGCCTGAAAATCACAATAGAAAGAAACCAATGTGAAACTGTTAGGAATTAGAGCAAACTAATAACGGAAGCAATAGGATGAAAACAGATATTAAGAAATTAAAGGAATGATAACAAGAACAAAACAACGACACACAACATTTACGTGGAAACCCAATGCGGGAAAAAACCACGGACGGTGACGAGCACAATCAATCCACTATATGAGTAGGGAGAATACAAAACGATCACAATCACAACAAGTGATTTGATCCAATAGCAGAATTACAACCTCTCTTGTAATCTCTCTCACAATTCTCTAACTCTCAATGTGTTTAGGGATTCAGGAGTGATTCTGGAGTTATTTGAGATCCTAGGTTTGACCCCCTTTTATAAGGTTTAGAAAACTAGGGTTTTACCCTTAGAGACAAACCCTAGATGCTAGGAGAAACTGCGCTTCAAGACAAACCCTAGCCACCTTTGATTTTGGGCCACGAAGCCCAACAACCCAACAATCTCCACCTTGGACCGAAATCTCTAATCACCAACTCTGTAACACCGTCATAGCACCCCAAAGGGTGATGCACCCCCGAAAAGGGGCAATGGCCCGAAGGGCGCTTAGATATTGTGAATGCCAACTAAGTCCAAGCAATGCTCGAACTTAGCTATAGGTAGAGGCTTGGTTAACATAACTGCAGGATTTTTCGAAGTATGAACCTTCCTTACCACTATTTCCCCTACAGCAACTGTATATTTGACAAAGTGATACTTGACACTGATGTGCTTGGTCTTCGAATGGTAGGCATCATTCTTAGTCAGGTGGATAGCACTCTGACTATTAGAAAACACCACAGTGGCAGCCTGTGGAACTCCAAGCTCAGTAACGAGGCCCCTCAACCAAGTAGCCTCCTTCACTCCTTCAGTAGCAGCAACATATTCAGCCTTTGTAGTAGATAGAGCTGCAATTGACTGAAGCGATGCTTTCCAAGAGATAGTACCTGTACACATAGTGACGATATACCCAGATATGGACCTTCTCCTATCAAGGTCACCAGCATAGTCAGAATCAACAAAACTTGTGACATCATATGTAGCAGCTTTGTTCGTATCAAATACCAACCCCCTTTTAACAGTAACCTTCACATAACGAAGGATCCACTTCACAGCTTCCCAATGATCCTTTCCAGGATTATGCATATACCTACTTACCACACTCACAACATGTGGCAAGTCTGGCCTAGTGCATACCATGGCATACATCAAACTACCAACAACACTAGAATAAGGGACATTAGACATTCTATCTATGTCCTCATCAGATTGTGGACAACACTCAGCAGACAATCTAAAATGTGCAGCAAAGGGTGTGGAAACTGCCTTACAGTTATCCATACTAAATCTGCCTAGTACTTTTTCAAGGTAGTGTCCTTGAGATAAGTACAGCATACCAGCCTTTTGATCCCTCTGAATCTCCATGCCTAAAATCTTCTTTGCTACACCCAGGTCCTTCATCTCAAACTCCTCACTAAGTTGAGATTTCAACTTGCTAATCAAGGATTTATCCTTAGAGGCAATCAGCATATGGTTAACATATAATAGCAAGTAAATAAAAGAACCATCAGAATATTGTCTAAAATAAACACAATTATCATATCGACTGCGTGTGTATCCTTGTGCAATCATAAAGGTGTCAAACCTTTTGTACCATTACCTAGGAGCCTGCTTAACTCCGTACAAGGACTTTTTCAATCTACATACCACTTGTTCTTTCCCAGGAACAACAAAACCTTTGGGTTGCCTCATGTAGATTTCCTCCTCCAACTCCCCATGAAGGAATGCAGTCTTTACATCAAGCTGCTCCAAATCCAGATCAAACAATGCAACAAATGCAAGAAGCACTCTAATGGAGGTATGTCTAATAACAGTTGAAAATACCTCATTGTAGTCAATACCTACTTTCTTATTACAACCACGAATAACTAGGCACGCTTTCCACCTTGCATCTTCAACTCCAGGAATTCCTTTTTATTTCTTGTAGATCCATTTAGCAGTTAAGGCTCTCCGGCCTTTAGGTAGCTCACACAGTTCCCAAGTCTAATTCTTTTGCAAACTCTCCATTTCCTCTTCCATGGCTAGCATTCCATTAGATGAATTTGGGCAGGAGATTGCCTCAGTATAGGTAGAAGGTTCCACACCTTCAGGCACCTCCTTTGCAACTGAAAGTAAATATGCTATCAGTCGCTCATCGTCATTGTAGCGGGTAGGTCTCCTGATCTCCTTTCGAGGACGATCATGAGTTATAGAGTGAACAACCTCCACCTGAGGCTGATCAGAACTGATAGTGTCAGGTTCAGTACCCTAGGCCTCCCTATTAGGGTGATTAACAGCTCCACCTTGAACTGCAATGGTCTCCACTTCTATCTCCATATTGGTATCCTCCTAATCACCTGTACCAGTAGAAGAAACAACATAATCCTTCCCAGAAGATAACATAACAGTCTCATTGAAAGTGACATCTCTACTCTGAATGACTTTCTTAGACTTAGGACACTACATGCGGTATCCTTTAGACTCATATGCATATCCAAGAAACATGCACTTGACAGCCCTAGGGGCTAACTTCTCATTATTCACATGGGCATACACAGGACATCCAAATATTCTCAAACTAGAATAATCAACAGGATTATTTGACCATACTTCTTCTAGAACATGAAAATCAATGGAGGTGTGTGGTGAACGATTCACCAAGTAGCAGGCTATAGAAATAGCCTCTGCCGAAAAAGCTTTGCGATCCCAAAGCCCGACATTTGAAAGCATACATCGAGCTTTCTCCAGTAGAGTCATGTTGATTCGTTCTGCAACCCCATTTTGCTGTGGTTTACCAACCAAAGTCTTGTGCCTAGCTATGCCATTTATCATGCAGAACTCTTATAACTCTGACTCAACGAACTCAAGACCATTGTCAGTCCTAAGTTTCTTGATCTTTCTCCCACTCTGATTCTCAACCAGAGCCTTGAACTTCTTAAGCATAGAGAATGTCTCATTTTTCTATCTCAAGAAGTAAACTTAAACTTTGCGTAAGAAATCATCAACAAAAGTTAACATGTAGCTCTTACCTCTAGGAGAAGGAACCTTCGAAGGACCCTACAGATCAGAATGAATGTAGTCAAGGATCCCCTGAGTACGGTGCTTCGCTTTAGAGAAACTCACCCTATTCTATTTCCAAAAAACACAGTGATCACAAAAATCAAGCTTACCCGTACCAGCGCTACCTAGACAACCTTTCTTACTTAGAATGGTCATTCCTTTCTCACTCATATGGCCCAATTTCATGTGCCATAATCTTGTATCCTTAGCATCTGCTGATGCCGTACCAACTGTAGCTACTCATGTAACTGTAGTTCCTTGTATGATGTAGAGACCGCCCTGCTGCAGTCCCTTCATTACCACCATGGCTCCCTTTGTCACTTTTAGGACACCATTCTCCATAACAATCCTGCAACCATTAGTCTCAAGAGTACCCAATGAGATCAAACAACGAGTCATATCATGTATGGGACGAACCTTAGACAAAGTTCTAACTATGCCATCATGGGTTTTAACCTATACAGTACCTATTCCTGCAACTTTGCACTCAGCATCGTTGCCCATGAGTGCAACTCCAGTATCAACAGACTCATAATTGACAAACCAGTCCCTACGAGGACACATATGATACGTACAACCAGAATCTAAAACCCAATCATCACCAAACCCCTTTTCAGAGGTGGTGGCCAAAGATATGGTAGCAAGCAATACATCACCATCAGACTCTGACTCTACTACACAATAAGTTGTAGCAGTTTTCTCCTTTTGCTCTTTCCCTTTCTATTTCTTTAGTTTCCAGCAGTTAGCCTGAATATGACCCAATTTACCACAGTAAATGCATGTCTTATTGGAATGAGGATTCTTAGACTTAGATTGGTTCTTTTTCTTATTACCATTCCCATTTTGCTCAGTTCTACCCCTAACAACTAATCCCTCAGCCGGATCAGCATGGATATCATGGTCAAATTTTTCCTTAGACAGTAGATTAGACTTTACATCATCAAAAGATATATTATTAGAATTACTATATAGCATAATCTCCTTAAAGTGTTTATAAGAAGGGGGTAGAGACATAACAAGCAGAATAGCTTTATCCTCATCCTCAATCTTTACATCCAGACTCTCCAAATCAACCAGAATAGAATTAAATTCATTCAAATGTTTTTGAACAGGGGTACCTTCAGCCATACGAAAGATATACAACCTTTCCTTCAGACGAATCTTGTTGGCTAGACTCTTCATCATGTAGAGTTCCTCCAGCCGAGTCCATAGATCCACTGCAGTTGCCTTATCGAGCGCCTCTCGCAGGACATGTGGTGTCAGGCACAACTGAATGGCTGAAACCGCCTTGAACTCCAGTTCTTCCCATTCCTTGTCTGTCAGCGATCCATGCCTCTTCTTTTGGTCTGTTGCCCATTGTTCGTCAGTCACCTTCTCGGGTTTCACGTGAGGTCCTTGCAGAACCTTCCACAACCCATGTTGAATGAGAACTGCTCTCATCTGCACCTTCCAGAGATTAAAACTAATCTCCCCATCAAATTTCTGAATATCAACCTTCATAATTGAAGACATGCTAAACCAAAGCTCTAATACCACTTGTTAGGGATTAGAGCAAACTAATAACAGAAACAATAGGATGAAAACAGATATTCAGAAATTAAAGGAATGATAACAAGAACAAAACAACGACACACAAGATTTACGTAGAAACCCAATGCGGGAAAAAACCACGGACAGCGACGAGCACAATCAATCCCCTATATGAATAGGGAGCATACAAAATGATCACAATCACAACAAGTGATTTGATCCAATAGCAGAATTACAACCTCTCTTGTAATCTCTCTCATAATTCTCTACCTCTGAATGTGTTTAGGGATTCAGGAGTGATTCTGGAGTTATTTTAGATCCTAGGTATGACCCCCTTTTATAGGGTCTAGAAAACTAGGGTTTTACCCTTAGAGACAAACCCTAGCCGCCAGGAGAAACTACGCTTCAAGACAAACCCTAGCCGCCTTTGATTATGGGCCACGAAGCCCAATAACCCAACAGAAACTTGAACTAATTGCTACGTCACAATCAAATATGAATCTGAAAATCTTCACCCAATAGTATCTACCCATAATCCAATTACACAAACTGTGAATCAAAATTACTAAATCTGGAAAAAAAAACACATTGGGAAGAAGAAAATGAAAACTACTACAACCCTCCCCCATGAACATGCATTTTTCTTCCCTTTGTAGCCCCCATCTGAACCTTGTGCGTCCTTCAAACTTTCTTAAGCCTGGAGTTATTTACTACACATTAATCAAGCTGATTAATGAAATAAAGAAATGAGCCTAATGGTGATGGAGAAAATTACACTGATGATGATTTAAGGGCAATGAATAATAGTCATGATGAAAGAGAAAATTGAAAGAAAGGGTGGAGAGGCGTTCTGAGCTCTGGC
>JACYFF010031955.1:51570492-51625637 GCA_017589665.1 Selenicereus undatus | reverse complement strand
GAAAGAACGAAGCTAAAGCAGTTGGGGTGGGGAAAAAGCCTAGGCCACGTGTACGACACCTGAATTATTAAGTGAGAAGGGGGATAAGGCTTTGAGTGGGCTGAGGGGAGAAAGGAAACAAGAAGCCCACAGTGAGGAAGTGCGAAAGAGCGAATTGGGTCGAGTTTGGGGGAAAAAGAATAGGCCCGCAAGTATGAGAAGGAGAGGGAGGCGCTGGTGCTTTCTAGTGACCAGGCTCGGCTCTGGGTCGGGGCTCACGGTGCTCATGACTACAGGCAAGGAACAAGCCAGCGAATTGGGGGTGATAAAAGGACAGGTGGGTTGCGAGTTCAGCACGTGAGGCAGGGGTGGAGGCCGCCTGGGCTCGGCTCTGGGCCGAAGGCTAGGCACTGCTGCTTGTTCTTATTGTTTTTATTTCTTTTCCTTCGCCTTGCCCACTTAATCCAAAGTCTAATCTTGTTTAAGCAAATTGTTTATTTTTCTAACTTTTTTTTTCCAATTCTCACAAAATAAACAAAAAGATTATTAAAATTATAATTTACTAATTTATTTTGGGCTAATTTTGGATAATAAAATGGTATAAAATATCATAATTTCAAGTTAAACAAATACCCCATATTTAAATGTTGCTCATCCGTGAGTCAAATAAAACTAAAAATCCTACCAAAAAATGAAATAAAATCCTAACTCACTTTCGTAGGAATCACAGTTATATTTAACGTGTGCAAGAAGCCCTTTAAACTCCTAGGTTACCCTAGCGGACATGTAAGGTCTCGTGAGGATTTACATAAGATATACCAACCAAATCTATGCAAAATAAAAAGAAAATCTAAAATTAAAAATTGAAAACTTTTTGGGCTTTTTTTCGAAGTATATATACAATACCAAGGAAAATATATACACATTCTAATCAACCGCGTTACTGTTGTAACCTAAGCATTAGATGACTATAAACACAATCTACACATCATGAAATTCTTAGTCCCCACTAATGACACTTATACACAATCTTTCACTCCACTTAGAAAATATGTAGTGGCCCAACTGGTAGAACATCACTTTAGAAAATATGTGGAACACTCCCGCATATGTGTTTAAGATATAATACGGTTCACTTAATTTATCTTCCACTCATACAAACTACCATACGCTTGCTAAAATTCTCAATTCTCCACCACTATATAGAAAAATACAAGATGACAATCAAGAGAACCTTATTAGTGTTGTCATCGACTAAGGGTAAGAGAGGGAAAATCGATTTGGGGAAATAAGGAGCCAGAAGCCAAGTAACTAATAAGCAAGCAACCTTACACCAATTCCATACCACACTCTCCCAAAACTTATGACAAAATAATGCATAGCCCCACAAAAATAGACCATTGGAAATGAGTATATACAATCACTATGCATTTTCACCAAACGCTCTAATTCATAACTTTTTACAGTCTCAACTCTTGAAATTCTTTTCCTTTTTTAAAACTTTTTTTCATCATTTTTTTGCTTCTGTTTCTTTTTCATTAGAAAATGAATGAATTGTATGCAAAAACACATCTCATTTTCCAAATGATCACAACACTACATCCATGCGCCACACCAAAAGTTCAAGAATCAACAATCAAATACATTATCAACCTGAAGCTACGCAACATATATTGAAGTGTTGCCCCACTAACCTTTGCTTAGGTATAGGAAATGTGTTTAGGCCAAGGGCTAATATGAAGGGTTCATAATAGTGACGGTCAAGGCTTAAAGGGTTAGCAAAGGGTGGCAATTTGGCTGCTGTGGCTCACAAAAATAAATAAATGCCTCTATCATATCACTATAATGCACATGCTAAATGTGATTTTAAAGAGAATCAAAGCAAGTTCTAGGGGTATAATCATGGAAGAGACACACATGAAAAAAAATATGAGACTAAAAATGATAAATTCATCTTTAAGGCACAGAATCTCACAGGTTCATCTACCAATGTCAAGTCGTCTTGCTTTCAAAAATGTCAAGGGTTAGGACTATGGCATAAATATCACATTTAGGACAAAGTTCTATCATGCACATCATATCTATATATAACCTAATATCTAACACACAACATAACGTAGTCAATCAGAATAGCATATATATATTTCCCAAAACAAAACAAAAATTCTTTTTGAATATTCAAAATTTTCATACCTTTTATTTCAATTGCTTTTTTTTTTGAAACTATGTTTCCTCGCTCCCCCCCCCCCCCTAAATTTCACAATGTCGTCGTTAGCAGTGTAAAAGAAACATTAAAACCAAAAAGAAGAATATATATATATATAAAGAAAGAGGACTCAAAAAGACACAAAAACAACAAGACTCTAAACTCAAAAATAAAAACATATGCACAAAAGAAAACAAAATAAACAGAGAATAAAGAGAGGAACGATTATATATATTAGGTCAAGTGCAAAAATACACCAAAGCTATAGCATCTTGAAATCTTTTTTGACAGAGAGGCTCACGGTACATCAGCAACTCCATTTCAAGCTGCTCATTGCTATTCAAGTTAAATCTCATTAAAGCACGAAGTAGCTTATTAAACTAGCGAGAACAGCTCTCACTAAATAAAACAACGAAAATTAAAGAGTTCGTGCAACAAAAGTAAGGGTGCGCTTCAGCTTATCAAATTTTTGTGCCTAAACGTCAAACAGACAAATAGGTCTTAGGTCTACAAGTCATTTTCTTTCAATATGTACTTAAAATGAGCTAGCAAAAGGGTCATCGCCCTAAAAATTTTGCCTTCATGAATTAGCTGCTCAAGTAGAAAAATAGGTCCTAGGTCTACAAGTCGTTTTCTTTCAATATGTTCAAGAGTCTAGTCTAAATCAGCATTCATAGGCACAAAAGTCTTAGACTCAATAAATGTAGACTTATCTGGCTCAAAAAGATGGTTGGTAATTACGGGGTCAAAAGACAATGACTCATATTCAACAACAAAAACCTACATAAAGACTTTCATTTTCGTTTAAGCCACATGAAAAAGACTCATATTCCTCATAAAGAATATCATCATTGAATTTCGAATTAGTGGGCTCAATTTCCTCCTTACATGACTCGTGTAAAGAAATATCTTCAAATTCATCAAAATCATGATGTTTAACTTTAGCTGTGATGCTCATATCAAACATACCAGTACTCTGAAACTCTTCACCGACCTCAAACTCACAATGGGTGGATGGCTTGCCTGAAACTAGGACATCCTCATTGATGTCCTGATGTGAGCTAGGTTCAAGTGCAAGGTCGGGTTATAGAGACACGGGGATGACATTCTCTTGTTCTAGGCTAGGCAAAGCCATATTGTCATGCAAATCACGCCTAGCAAGATATGAGGGCTAAAAATCATTGTAAAGATTAACTTGAGGTTTAGGAGATCCTTAACTAGATTCAGACTCATACAAATTATATTTCTTCCTAGTATAATGAACATAGTGAGAATGTACAATAATTCTTTCCTTCATAGTCTCTATTATATTATTAGACATTTCATTTATAGTCTTACCAAGACTCGCATATATACCATCAACATAATCATGATAAGGATAATTAAAAATCATGATCAAAAGACTCACAATAATCACACAAAATAAGAGGCTTAAAAGAGTAAGATGGGTCATATGAGTTCCTAAAGTGATCCCGGGGGTAAGGATTAATAGGAAAAACACACTCGCCATGAGTAGAGTATTTCCAATTTGTTAGGGTTTTCAATTTCTTTGTCATTTTTTTAATGTTCTTTTTAAGAGGGAAAAATACATGACTCTAAGGAAACTAGCTATCAACTAATAACTAAAACAAAAACCAGGCACATAAATAATGAGGTTAACAAAACAAAATAAACTAGCAAAAATAAAATTATATTACTAAAAGAAACGAAAGACCACAAGATTTAAATGATAAGGATTGACCTAACAAACAAAATAGAAAATAAGCACAAATGCAAAATAGGAGCATCTTTGCTTTTTCTTATTTTTCTTTCGGAACAAAAAACAGAAAATATCAAGACCTCGAACAGAACAAAAACTAAAAAAAAATAGAAAGTTAAAATCCAAGTTCAAAACATTGTACATAAAAAATTCAGCACAATCACATAAAATATGGACATATTTTTCTTTCCAAATTTCTTTTTACCCTAATAGTGCATAAAAATTAGCAAAGAAAATTATTTCCAGAAATTGCTGAAAATTCCAAAAATGCCTAAAAATTTCACAAAAATTCAATTAGACTCTTAAAATTCCTAAGAATCTACTAAAACATCAAAACAACAAAATTAGCACTAGATTAGCCTATAAAAATAAAAACAGAATCTGAAAATCTAAAGAAAAACCTGCACAAATGATTTTTTTTGTAAATTCTAGTTTTGTCCCTACACTATTCACAACATTAAAACTATTAATTCTATTTTTAACCAGAGGAAAATTAGTCACAAAAAGCAAAATAGAAACAAACAAAATCAAAATCAAAATACAAACTCTAGTCAAAAATAAAAATAAAAATCTAAACAAAAAAAGCTAGAACTAAACAAACACCCAAACCAAATCGAAAATCAAAAAGTACGAAACGAAATGCCAACGACTCAATCGACTAAACGACGATTCAACTAAACTTGCAACCTAACTTCACAAATTCCATCCCCAGCAACGGTACAAAAAACTTGTTCTCATTTTCAATAACGATTAGTTTAAACAGCAAGCGTATCACAACACTTCAGGGTCGGTGCACATGGATGGGGACATAATTAGGTCTCTAAGTAAATTAAATTGACATTGACTTTGACTCTCGACTTAATATGAGTTAATAACCAAATAAATAAATAAAATAGAAGCTACGACAATTAGGCAAAACTACAAAACTAAATAAAGGACCCAACATGAGAAATGAACAGAGAATAAACCTCATTTCACAAAATTGCAAGCAATGGGTAGATCTCAAACTAAAATTCGAAGTCAAATGCCCAACAAAAATAGATTCAAACTCCAATAGAATCAACTTAGAGAATATATCAAGCAAACCATAGAACCAAAGAAGAGAAAGAACAAGCAAACTGCAAGCCTGAAATTCTCGCATATTCGAACAACTCAAAATGCAAAACTCAGCATCAAAATCACAATAGAAAGAAACTAATATGAAACTTGAACTAATTGTTATGTGACAATCACACCTAAATCTGAAAATATTCACCCAATAATATCAACCCAGAGAGAATCAAAATTACCAAATCTGAAAAAAAAAAACAACAGGAGGAAGAAAGTGAAAACTACTACTACCATCCCCCATGAACATGCGTTTTTCTTCCATTTGTGGCCCCCATATATTCGAAACCTATGCATCCTTAAATCTTTCATAACGGTCGAGTTATTCAGTGCCCATTAATCAACCCAATTAATGAAATGAAGAGATGAACATAATGGTGGTGGAGAAAATTACATTGATGTTGATCTAAGGGCAATGAAGAAGAGTCATAATGAAGGAGAAAATTGAAAGAAAGGGGGAAAGGGGCATTCTAAGCTCTAGTAGAAGAAAAGAACGAAGCTGAAGTAATGGGGGTGGGGGAAAAGCCTGGGTCACATGCATAAGTGAGAAGGGGGATAAGGCTTTGGGTGTGCTGAGGGCAAAAAGGAAAGAAGAAGGCCACAAGCAAGAAGCGTGGGGGAGTGAATTAGGCTCGTCAGTATGAAAGGAGAGGGGAGTGCTACGGCTTGCTAGTGACTAGGCTCGACTTTGGGCTTAGGCTCATTGTGCTCATGACTGTAGGTAAGGAACAAGCTTGCAAATTGGAGGGGGGGGGGGGGAGGAAAGAATAGGCGGGGCACGTGTTCAGTGCGTGGGGCAAGGGTAGAGGCAGGCTAGGCCTCGTCTCTGGGTCAAAGGTTAGGCTCTGCTTATTCTTGTTGTTGTTGTTGTTGTTGTTGTTGTTGTTGTTTTCTTTCCTTTTTCCTTGACCACTTGATCTAATGCCTAACCTTGTTTGAACAAATTGTGTATTTTTTCAAAAAAATTTCAATTCCTACCAAATGAAAAAAACACTGTTGAAATTCCAATTTAATAATTTATTTTGAGCAAATTTTAGACAATAAAAAGGTATAAAATATCATAATTTCAGGTTGAACAATCCTTTATTTATAGGCATCTCAAAGCAATAAAATTGAAGATTATGAAGAACTAGCTGTTGGGATGAATAGAATATTTTGTTGAATCATTTCTCTAATGGCTATAGGCTGGTTCAACATCCTCGACTGTTATCTCATAGAGGCTTTTGTGTGAGGAATAGCAACTATATCTTTTGGCTTCTTGTTGAGCCCAGAAGCAGTCTTTCAGCCATCATTAAATGTATTACCTATTGATTTCTCCATTTGTTAAAGCCATAAGTTCTTTTTTTAAGCTCGTAATGTTTGGCAACTTCTATTTGAGGCAATTGACCTCTAGCTTGCTTTTCCAAGGCAACTGATTTTGACTCTTAGTTAAAGTGGAACACATTTAAATTTGCTTTCTTTGCTTTCGTAAAAGTGCGAACTTGCATTTTATGTGCTGTTAAAAATACTCTTGGATTTCAAACATTAAACATAATAATATTTGCAACATAATTAGTTAACTAAATTAAGATTAAATTAGTTAAATCAAATAAATCATATTAGGCAATTCACAAGCTTTTAAAGGAAACTAGGATATCCAAATAGGGAATAATGTAAGAATAAATTTAACCATAAATTTGTGATATAGTTTTCCAGCTTGTAAATGAATATTTTTCTTATAATTACTAATTGCACAATATTGTGCAATTTTCAATTTTGATTTAACTTATCATTGTGTCATCAGATTTATTCAAATCATATTTTGAGTTGTCAACTTTTTATGAACCTTATTTAGGTCGTCCTTTGACATGCTTGTCAAGGTCCCTTAATTGAAGATGTTTAGAACATTGAAATGCATCTTTCAAAATCTAAGTATGTAGTGACTTGAAAACTTGATATGCTAGTCACTTATATTCATTTAAGCATATGAGTGAGACTCAAGCAACTAGACATATAGAATTAAATGTGCCTTAAATTCATATATGCATTTAAATTTAGAGCATCCAAGACCCCACGAAAGCAGGACCCACTCTGGGAGTTTGTTATTGTTGTTGTATTTAAATTTAGAGCATATAGTTCATATGAGACTTAAGCACTTAATAAACCGATCGTACGTGGACATATATGCATATTCCAAGAAGGTTTGACCCTCATTCAAAGAGATATAACAAGGCATATATGTCAACGCTTGTAAGTAAAGAATATAATGCATGATATATCCTAGCTTGCTTAGCTTAATAAATATGGTCAAGCATATTGAAAAACATCATGGTAAGGGCCCCGATACCGCTTTCTAGTGAATTGATTGCTCTTTCAAGTTTATTTTAGGAAAGTTTGAACTCTAAGAAAAGAGATTAGAACGACCACTATAGTCTTAGGATATATGAATACCTTTTCAAAATCGTTACTAACCCAGATGGAAAAATTGACTTGAGCACAAGACTAACTAGCCAAGAGCTAGGTCTGAGGGTAAAGGTATAATCGGTGATAGGAACATAAATCCACACACCGACATTGCGTATTCAACCATGACCTCTATTGGGGTAACCAAAGAAAAGGATACTACATTCTAATAATTTCGTGCCAGTGTTGACTTCATGCTAATCTATCGTACATAGTGATTTAAGCATTAAAGACATAAACTTTATAGTGATCCCTTATATTAACTCAATTTATATTCTAAGAATGCAATAAAAAAGGAAATAAATTTTGGCAACAATTTCATTATTTCACAATTGCATATGTATAAAAAAACAAAAGCATGATAGTTAAAATTAATGATGAGAAAGCAAAATAAAACATATACAATTGCGTACTAATGTGAATTTTCGCTTTACATCGATAAAAACACATTCAAACTCAACATTGGTACATAAACAATAAATAGGCTAATAGTATGATACATGCACATCCAAGTTCAAAATTAAGAGTATTATGTTCCAATACCCCAAAAATACAGAATGTTACCTTAGGACTTATCTTAGTCTAATTTGGTAATGCCAGTATTCAAGGCCCATTTGGACTCCAAATCACGTGTAAGAGTGGTAAGAAGCTAGACCCCAAAGATTTTTTTAAAAAGAAGAAGAAAAAGTTTTTTTTTGTATTTTTGGAAATGTATCTCAGAAGAGTTTTGTTAGGATAACTAGAGATAGGTAGAGAACCACGAGAAGAAGGACCCTCATTCATAGCAAAAGAAGATTACCCAGAGGAAGAGCCTTCCCTCTAGTGCTTTTTATGTGAGTGGGGGGGGGCGCAGGAAGGGAGAGAAGAAGAAGAAGAAGACGAAAAGGAATGATAGAGAAGGGATGGTGTCTCCAACGACAGAGACAAGAAAAGACGTGGTCAATGTATGTACCTGTGTATGTGCTTGGAGAAAAGAGTGGAGCACCCCCAAGATTTGCGAAAATAACAAATATTCAGCTGTCATATGCCTTGAGTTGTAAGCAGGGCTTGGCGAAACAGGAGAAAATGCCGCGTGGAATTTACTACAAGAAAATGAGGCCAAATGGCTTGCCACTTACACCAAGTCCACTAGTCCATGCAGTTTTCTAGGTCATTTTATTTTGGCTATTACTTTCTCATTTCACCTCTGACTTGGTTCATTCTTTTTTTTCCTAAAAAGATTATTGAGCCTAGTCTCTAATTATTAACATTTCATAAGAGTTGGATAAGTATGGAGTTATAGTGCTAAAGAGTGAAAGGGTATTAGGTTTTATGAATGTCTCATTAATTGGAAGATACCTTCTCTATTGCTTATTGCAATTAAGCTAATGACATATTGTTGAAAAACTCTTCAATGAAGAATATGGTTAAACTCAACTAATGTTTTCCCTAAAATGGGATTGTAAATAAGGTATACATACCCATTAGTCGCTCAATATTCGCAAAATGGGCCAGATTAGCCATTATTTGACCTTTCTGCAAACATTTTGAAATGTTTTAAACATTCTTGCAAAACCTTTATTTTGAAAACCATTTCATAGGACCTAGTAACTTTATGAAGTTGATAGGCCAACAAGTGCATGATGGCATTGTAGCAATCAAGGTCATTTCCACAGGGACTAGGCAAAGCTACCGAGTTATATCACCTCAAGATTGGCTAAGCGAATCAAAATTTGTGAATGAAATCGAGTTATGCTACTTATCTAATCTAATAGATAAACAATCAAGGAAGTTAATCATATTAAGCAATTTTTCGAGTCAAGAATTAATCAAGCGCCTCTTCTTTAGATTGATAATTCCAAAACCGATAATCAAATGATCAAAGCCTTCTTTAAAGGTGGAATAAAATTCTTAAATCTAGTCAACTACCATTTCTCAAGAGTTATTGATTAAACGAAGATCATTAAAAATGTGATTATCAAATCTTAGGGTTTCTTAAATGGTGAGTCTTTTTCAAGATCTCACACACTTAAGTTGAATCTTAGATTTTTCAACATCCAGCTTCACCTTTCAGTCCTTAACCAAATGTCTAAAACAAACAAGAAGTTGATCAAGTTTTCCACTAGCAACTCAATGTCTAACATTCAATAAAATTGACCCAACAAATCCCAAGAACTTTGATATCAAAACAAGAATTTATTGAATCATAAGAGTTCAAGTCAATTCCAGAATAACAATTTGAAAACGTACCATAAAATTCAACAGTAATCTAAAAAGCATAAAAATCTAAAGAGAAAAGAAAAGAGAAGGGAGAGGAATCGCTCGGCAGATGCATGCTTGTATTGGTAGATGTAAACCCGATCTAGAATACTTGCAAATCTTCATCTTTAATATGCTCTCAGTTTTCTCTAATGAAGCCTAAATCCCAACTTGATGCTGGATTATGGTGGAGTAGAATGATGAAGAATGATGCTGGAAGTAAGCTTTTATCGTGGAAATGAAGGATGCAAATCATTGCAGTCGCGTGGAAAACAAATAGTTGCGAAGAAAATAAGAAACTATTGATGGACGGCACCACAAGGGCCAGACCGTGGCAACCATCACGGCTTGGCGGTGGTGGTTTCTACTTGCTCTGCCCTGCTGATTCTTTAAAATCTTGTCAGCCTAGGTTGACTACGTATGCTATCCCGTGTTAACCATGCTGCATATCCAGACAAACCATGTCCCTTGCGGGTTTTCGGCGAGTTGTTATGGACTCTTGCCTCCTTTTATAATTCCTTACTGATTTTCTAGGCGTACTTGGGTTCTCTTATGCAGGTTTTGCAAAATACCATCATTAATATCAAAGCATAACATAGAAAAGGGGCATAAAATCACAAATTATGCACCAAATCCTCTAAAATCACACCAAACACTCACAAAAACCTATGGAAATGTGACATTCATAACTGCCCCATGGTTAAACCTTTGCTTGCCCTCAAACAAACACTAGATAAAATTGACAAGGGTAGATGCATGTAAGATTCAAAAACACAACAACCTCCTCATATTAGGCAACTCATAGTACATCATAAGTAAGAACATCAATCAATGGCAACCCCAAATAGTGCACAAGGCATTTCAAAATTATGAGAAGTTGAATGGTTTAGAACAAGTATGAGACCACAAGCCCGATCAAAATTGATTAGCCGTAAAGTAGTCACAAAGCACATCATGCAAGCACATGGAATTCATTAGAGCTAAATGAACTCGTATAATTTCACGTTTAGGAAATGTGGATCATTCCCACTCATGTGTTTAAAATATAAGATGAGTTCTCTCAAGACTCATTCTAAAGATGCAAACAATCATGTGCTTGCGAATACTCTCAAGTTCTCCACCACTAAGATGCAATGTGCACGTGACAAGTAAGGGGATTTTACATGGGTTGTAATGTAGGCTAAAGGGTTAAGGGAAATGGGTGGACTAGTGAATTTGGACAGTGTGGAGCTATTTAGTGAAGTGACTACGAAGCAACCCATAAAGCACCATGTAACCATGAAGTTCATCAACAGTTTAACCCTCAAAAACAAATGAACATATCCTAGAAATTAAGTAGGAAATGAGTTGACAAAGAAGGAACCCAAAGTATATACATATCCAACACCAATCACTTATTTACACATTTTTTTGTTCTTTCTGTTGCTTTTACCTCTTTTTTTCCCTTATTTTCCTCATGTTTTTTCTTCCTTATGTTTTTTCTTCCTTTTCTTTAAATGAAATGAGAATTTCAACTATTGAAAGACATAGGATCATCGATCGTTAACTCATAACCTAATGCATGTATATATGACCCAAATAAGATGGGGAACAAATAAAAATGCTAAATGTTCAACGTTATCAACCCCTTAATAAACCACCATACCAAAGCCACCTTAAACACCCTAAAAACTACCAACGACATATATGAAGTAATGCTCCATGGACTTGGCTTAAGGATAGGAATGTGTGTATGACCAAGGTTGTACATGAGGGGACCACAACAAGAAAAGGATCATAGCTCGAAGAGGCTGGGAAAGAGAATTAACATATAACTCAAGGTAGGCTATTCAGCTATGTGGCTAAAATGACCAAAGAAAGAAAGAGTGCCTCTACCATATTATTAACTATGCACAAGCTAATGTGCTTTTGAACAAGAATATAGGCCATTCTAGATATGCAAGTTGGACGAGTCACAAAAAAGAAAAAAACATGAGACAAAATATGATGTAGTCCAAATAAGGTTCAGAATCTCATAGGATATCTACCACAGTCTCACTTAGCTCATAAAATGAAGCACATGTACCAACACTAGTGTCAAGGACTCCAAGGGGTCAAAGCAAGAAATATTCAATAGACCTTCAAAATTTTCACACTAAAGGCATCACTCATCAAATGTTACTCAAGCTCATGAAAACTAATGTACCTAGCAAAAGCATTATCCGAGGATTCTTAATGCAATCCACAGGATCTGTACATGCAATCCTATATGCCAACCTAGAATATAACAAAACACAACACACTAGTGAAGATGTAAGAAAACCTAAAAGTCCATGCTCTAACCAGTATTGAAAGTAAAAACTAAGATAAGAAACATTAAACCATCGATCCTTCATGCTTAGACAAAGCATTATTCAAAAGAAATAAACAAGGAGAAAGAAAGGGAGAAACAAAAGAAAACAATCGCACCAGGTTAAGTAGTATGTGCACCTAGGCTAAGGCCTCCTAATAATCGAGGCACATTGAGTATCAGCCACTCCATCTCGAACTCAACACTTGGCTCTTCGAATTAGACTCCATCAAAGCACGCAAGAGCTTGTCAAGCTCCTCAATGTGGAGCTCACATCCATGGTTGCAAAATAGCATCAAGATAATCATAGCAAAGAAAATTAGTGCTCTCTTCAATAAAGAAAATGCAACAGAAAAAGCTACAGAAAGATCAAAGAAAGTGTTCTACATGATTTTTATAGGCTTTTTGACTAGGTATATGCAATATGGATCAAGATAGGGATCATACCTTCTAAAGCAACCTAGGGACACATAATCATCAGCATTCCCACCAAGCATATTGGACATGTTATCCTCATGGCCTAAATCCATAGTAGCATCACAAATCATAGTCATCAGCATAGAATTATCAATGTAATACTTGGGGGAAGGAAAGGTGATAGGAGGAATTGAAGTTTTAATATTTATAACTGCAAGTGCACGGTTTATTGCCGAGTACTTGCGCTGTCGCTCACTGGGAGTTGGGTTTCAAGTACCACAGTTAACTCTATTGCTTCAACCTAAGCTAAATAAAAATGGAACAAAATACAAGCTAAATTAAGCTAATAAACATAAGTAAAGAGGGTTTGAATTACGATTTGGCCAATTGACGAACCAAGTAATGAGAGGGAGTCCTAACCTACCAAACCCATACTGAAAACTAGAGATGGTCGGTTGCACTATTGAAGACTACCCAAACACTCTCTCAAGGTCATGGGCTAGTCTAGTTAGTCTAACCACCTATTTTCATTGGATTTGCCTAACTAGACCACGAGATTAGCAACCCTCAGACCTAGCTAGGTTCAAGACCATTTTCATGTCCAAGTCCCGTCTATTTCTTCTCCCACACTACCTGGTTAACCTCACCTGTTGGCATAAGGCAATTGCCTAAAAATATGGATGAAAGCCCTTTTAAGCATTTCATCAAACACTTAGCAAGTGTGAGAGAAAACTCTAAGTTGAAAGTATAAATTAGGTGTGGTTTTGCCTAATTCAAGACTAATTAGCTATTAAGAGGTCAATCACAATCAAAGCTAACAAAAATTAGCTATTAATCATCACAAGAAAACCATAAAATCTAACTACACCCAAACTAGCAAATATGTAAACAAATATAAACTAGAGAGATGAGAGAGAAGGAAAGCAAATATGTAAACAAATATAAACTAGAGAGAAGAGAGAGAGTGAAACTAATCTAATCTAACAAGCTCATTACACATGGATTAACGATAAAAACTACAATTTAAACCAAACAAAATCATACACTAGCAATAAAGTAACATAATGTAAAGAAGAACAAAATATGAGATAGAGAGAGAAAGAGAATAGAAAACTTAGTCTTGATTGCTTAAATAGACTTGAAAATCCACAAGTTTGAATCCAAAACAATCAAAATAGAACCTAATCTACCTAGTTTATTACCCCAAATGGGGTTTTAGTGGCTAACCTAAACCAAAACCTAGCTCTCAAACCTCCCCAAAAGGCTCTCTAAAAAGGTGCCAAGAGGTCCCGATAAATAGAAATCAAGTTGGGCAAAAGGGCAAGAAGAACATGGGGAGGCGACAAGTGGCACCACGGCATCGAGTGGCCATTGCCGCCTCTACTAGCCGCCAGCACATCCATGGCTGGCCGTTGCCAACCCCTGCCTCCTACTGTGGTGTCAACGGTTGGGGGTGGTGGCGACAACTACCCATCACCCCCTCTTGCTTTACAATCTTCATGATTTTCTTTTTCCTTCTTTGCTCATTTTTCCGGCATTTGCTCAATTGAACTTATTATCTGCAAAAGTAAACAAGATAAGTAAAAATTCTGAAGATTATATTATTATATGAGCCAAAAAACTAGATGAATAAGGGTATAAATGATGCAACATATAGACCGAACAAAAGGGTTGTGAACACATAGGGGAAACATGGGAATGATCAAGGGTATTGGGGAGAACAATATTACAACCTAGGTTAGGAAAGTCCTCATGTACAAGCACATCATATGACCTCTCCAAAGGACTCTTAACTAGATCGTGCACCTCATCTAAAGTATCTTTTGACAGAAATTGCTTTAACAAAAAATCTAGCAACTACCCCGAATAGCTCACCCGCCTCAAGCCTCGTGCACTGAGCTAAAGGGAATGATGAATCAGATAAAGTCATAACAACATCAATATTGTCCCTAGGTGATACAAAGTCAGGTTGAGCATAGCATGCAAAATAAGGACACAAATTTATGGCATGGTTAGAAGAATTACACAAGACACACCAAAAAGGGGTGTAATAAGATCTAGCACAAATGCACAAGGATTTGGGGAAAGAATATCCAGAGACACAAGTAGCCTTCTCAAATTCAAACGAATCCCAAGTAATCCGCAAAAGTAAATACCATGCCTTATCAGTGCTTTTAACAAGAAAACCCTAATACTTTAAAAAAACCCACAATTTCTTGATTCACACCCTCGTCCACAATGCCCAAAATTTCTCATTTGCCCACACAATAACCGCTTCAAGCAAGAAAAGCATTTAATCGTTCAAAATACCTCTAAAATAATTCATGCTCGAATTGGGGGAAAATGGAAAATTGCCATTAATTGTTCGTTTTTTAAATTATTTTTTTTTAAGTTCAATCTTTTTTTGGTTTTTTTTCAAAGAAAAACAAAATACTTACTCAAACCTATCTAGAAGCCCCAATATTTGACACTAGTCCCTGACAATGGTGGTAAAAACTTGAAAGGCCCATTACCGCACGATGGCATTGTAGCAATCAAGGGTGATCTCATAGAGACTAGGCCAAGCTACCACGTTATATTCCGTCAAGGTAGACTGAGTGAATTTGAATGAAATTGAACTATGCCACTTAAATCAAAGAATTTAATCAAATCAAGCAAATTTCCAACTCAAGAATTAATCAAGTGCCTCTTCTTTAGATGGGTAATTCCAAAACTGATAATCGTATGATCAAATCCCTCTTTCAAGGTGGAATGAAATTCTTAAATCTAATTAGGTACCATTTCTCAGGATTTTTTTATTAATATAAAATCATTAAGAATACGACTCTTAAATTTTAGGGGCTTTTTAAATGGTGAGTCTTTCTCAAGATCCCACAAGCTTAAGTCACATAATATTTTTCTAACATCTAGTTTCACCTTTAAGTCCTTCATTAAATATCTAAAACAAGCAAGAACTTGATCAAGTTTCCCGCCAGCAAGTCAATTGTCTAAGATTCAGCGGAATAAACCCAATAAATCCAATTCACTTTTAGATCAAAACAATAATTAATTCAATCACAAGAATGCAACTCAATTCCAAGATTAACAATTGAAAAACATAACATAAAATACAATACTAATCTAAAAAGCATAAAAATCCAAAGAGAAAAGAGAAGAGAATGAGAGGAATCGCTCAACTAATTCATGCTTGTATTAGTATATGCAAACCTAATCCAAAGCCCTTGTAAACCTTCACCTTTAACTTACTCAGAACTCTCTCTCGTAAAGTCTAAATCCTAACCAGATGCTGGATTATGGTGGAACGGAATGTTGAAGAAGAAGCAGGCTTTTATGATGGAAATGAAGGGTGTCAATCGTTACAGTCGCTTGGAAAATGAACAAACGCGAAGAAAACAAGAAACCACTTATAGAGGGCCCACCACGGCCAGACTGTGGGCACCACCATGGCTCTTGGCCTCCACCATGGTCTAGCCATGGTGGTTTTTGGTTGCTTTACCTTGTTGATTCTTTAAAATCTAGTCAAACTGGGTTGACTCCGTATGCTATCCTAGGTTAACCATGATATATATGCAGGTAAACTAGTCTCTTGGAGGTCGTTGGAAAGTTTTTGTGGACTTTTTACTCCTTGCATAATTCTTCATTGATTTTCTTAGCATACTCATAGTTTCTGCAAAACCATCAACAGCAGCAAAGCAGGGCATCAAACAGAAAAAGGGCATGTATCATGGAAACCTATGCGAAGGTGACATTCATCAAAAGCCCGAAAAGAAGTCACTTTGCCACTAGTGACTAAGTAATCGTTGTCATCGAAATGTCAATGCGCGTATCATGCAATATGTATTCAATCTATATTTTGATGAAAGCCTCCATTTTAGCCAGAGTAGACGAAGATAAAGGGCAAAATATGTCATGTCATGTATGATGTATCCAAATGCTCAGACAACCATTGTGTACCAGGGAGATTATGAATGGAAATGAGCGCGTAACATGCGTAAAGTGATATGCAACAGAGGGAAAGGCCTTGTTAAGGATTTGAGACCTCATTTAGCCTCGAGGGAAAAAGGTAAAGTCCTCACTTTAGCCGAAATCGGGTAGGGTGATTGGCAAAGCATGTAGTGTACTGGTGCAAGTAGGCATTTATACATCCTTGGGATCTATGATCCTATTATAAAAGATTAACTATTTAGGGTCTTTTGTCCTACGCCAAGATATATGGTTGCATTATGTAAAGGCCAAGTTGATAAATGTACAGAATTTGGAGGCTCTATAATCCACCCTAGGACTTCAAACCAATTATGAAAAGGGGATATTGATAAAGGTTGCGAATTACAAGGCTCTGGAACCTATTATAGGAGTTCCAACCCACTAGATAAATTTGAAATTGATAAATGCAGAGAAGTTTGATGCACTAGAATCCACCTCGAGACTTCGACCTCATTAGGTGAAGGTGAAATTGATAAGGTTAGAGAATATTAAGGCTGTAAAACCCATCCCAAGACTTCCAACCCACAAGGTAAAGCCAAGATTGATCAAGGTAGAGAAGTTTGATGCTTTAGAAATAGCCCGAGACTCTACCCACCAAGGTAAAGGTCATACTAAAAAAGTTAGAGAATTTTGAGGCTCTAGAATCCACCTCAGGTCTTTCAGCCCATTGGGTAAAGGTGAAATTGATCGAACATGCCCCGGGACTTCCAAGTTGCTAGATAAAGGTGAAATTAATAGAGGTAGAGAATTTCAAGGCTATATAACTCACCTAGAGACTGCAAACACATTGGGTAGAGGTAAAACTGATGAAGGTTGAGAATTTCTAGGCTTCATAACTTACCCGGTAGTTCCAACGCGCTAAAGGTGAAAGTGTAAAGTCAGTCAAAGTACATTTTAAGCATAATCATGAAAACTAAAGATATTTACCTGAAGACAAAGGAAAACTTACAGGTGTTTTATGCCATTTGAAAAAGTAAGGGACCATAGGGGCATGTGTTAGTTGCCTCCTGCTTTTCCTCTAGTAATACATAGTGGTTTTGTATATGCCATGATGATGATCTTGATAAGTTTAGGGGATCATCTTTTATGGACCTTGCTTCTTTTGCAAGGTGGGCTACCTTTGGTAGCTACACGATAACGCCAATGCGGTTGCCCAGGCTCTTAATTTGTTGAATATCATTGAGGGATTGCTTTGTCTCTTTTACATGATGTTTAGTTTATGATGGCATGTCCATGCCATGACTTTTCTTTTTGTTGTTTTCCTCGCTAAGTCTCTTGCTAAGATTATATAAACAAGACAATGGGTTGTCATCCTTGCTATAAGTATTAAGATTTAGGTTAATATGTGGGCCCAACACATATCTGTAGGCTAAGCTCAAGCATGTATACAAATCATATGATATGAGCATAAATGCATATATACGCATGGGGCGAGGAGTTGTAAAAACTGAGCTTCTTAGTCCTTGTATGTGAGTGAATACATGTGAAGCATGTCAGTATAAATGCATGATGTGTGAGTATAAACCATCATATGACTATGATGTAATGCAAGTGATAGTTATGTTGAGCACAACCACAAGGGCGAGGAGCCACTAGTTGTAGTGAAGCAGAGTGGATAGATTAGCAAGCTCTCGGGTGTAAAGTCGAGATGTGGTTGGACTAGGTTAGGCTGGTAGAGGGCAAACCAAGTTGGCCTAAAGATATAGATGTGAGGTTTGGAAGATAGAGGTAAACTAGACCAGGTTGGGCTGATTGAGGACAAATTTGGTTAAACTTAGTAAGTGTGAACCTGTGAAAGGAAAAATAGGTTAGGCTTCCGAAGCAAGTGTAAGGTTGTGGAAGGCAAGGCTAGCGGGGAAATAGTTAGGTTTCAAGAGGTAGGTGTAGCAGCTATGCCAGGTCAAGCTTTGTATAAGGATAGTTGTAAGTGGTCAAGCTTAGGTTAAATGATAATGGCAAGGACTAGTGGTATAAGTCAAGGCAAGTCCTTTTCTTCAAGGTGTTGACCATTTAAGTAAGGAAGTTGGTGTCAACGTGTTATGCCCATGTTTGTGACTTGTAGATTTTATAAAGACAAAAATTTTAATTTTAGACCATCTTCAAGATTAGATATGTCACATTAAAATGTTTTTGAGATGGTAAGGAGACATGAGCGTGAGTAGAAGGTGTGAAGTCGAACACTAGATTTTTGTTATCCAGGCCCTGCAAATGCATGTTTAGTGAGGAAACACTTCATGAATCCTCATAAAAACAAGTTCCTTCATTGGTTGAAGTCTTATTTTTCTAAGAGTCGTAATTACCCTTAAGTGATATAGTTGCACCTAAATAAGGCTACCTACGTATCCAGAAGGGAAGTAGGCTAAGCGTAGCTCTAACTATGTGTGAATCAAAGGTTTTTTGCTAATTAGAGGCATTTTATGGCAATGCTGAAGGTTTAGGTGATCAAATGATGGAGAAGTGGCGTCAAGGCTCAAGGCATGGCTTAGGTAGTAGTGATCACCTGCACCGGATCTAAAAGGGAAGCAGGCTAACCCAGGTCTATACGTGCAGCTATAATGATGATGACCTCTAATGAATCCAAACAGTTGCTCCATTTTTCATTTTTACTTTATTTCATTTTCACTTAGGTATTATCCTATTTTAAGATATGGTTCAGGTAGTGGTGCATCCTTTAATACATAAAACAAATCATCACCTCTCTTTTGTTTTCCCCCTCATTTTTCATTTTTTTTCTTTCTTTTTTTACTTGCATTTTGTTATTACTTATGCCACTTTTTTGAAGGGTTCATAACATATATTGAAATGTTCCACAACTAATCCTGGCTTAAGTATAGGAAATGTGTTTAGATTAAGGGCTAAAATGAAGGATTCACAATAAAAATGGTCAAGTCCCAAATGGTTAGAAAAGGGTAAACATTCCAATCAAGGTGGTAATTTCGCTAATGTGGCTCACAAAAACAAATGAATGCCTCTATCATATTACCATAATGCACATGCTAAATGTCATTTTCAAAAGCATCAAAGCAAGTTCTAGAGATGTAATTATAGAAAAGACACGCATGAAAAAAAAAGACTAAAAATGATAAATTAGTCTTCAAGGCACAAAATCTCACATGTTTATCTACCAAAGTCAAGTCCACTTGCTTTCAAAAAGGTTATGGGTTAGGACTGTGGCATAAATATCACAATTAGGACAAAGTTTTCTCATGCACACCATATCTATATATAACCTAATGACTCAGATACAAGAGAACATAGTCAATTAGAAAAATACATATATTCCCCAAAACAAAACAAAAATTCTTTTTGAATTTTCAAAAAAATTTCGTACCTTTTATTTCAATTTTTTTTTTGAAACATAGTTTCCCTGCCCCCTGCACCTAAATCTCACAATCTCCTCCTTGAAAGTGAAAAGAAACATAAAACCCAAAAAGAAGAATGTATAAACAAAAAGAAAAGAAGACTCAAAAAGAAAGAATAATGACAACACTTTAAACTCAAAAGAAAATAATGAAAATGAAACAAAGCAACAAATATATACAAAAGAAAACAAAATAAAATGAGAATAAAGAGAGGAATGGTTATACTAGGCCAAGTGCAAAAATACACCTAAGCTATAGCTCTTGAAATACATTTTGACAGAGAGGCTCATGGAGTATCAACCACTCCATTTCAAGTTGAACATTGCTACTTAAATCAAATCCCCGTTAGTGCATAAAATAGCTTATCAAAATGGCAAGAATAACTATGAATAAAATAAAGACAATGAAAATTAAAGAGTTGGTGCCTAAAGGAGTACATCTATAGCATCAATGCAGCACAAGTGCCCCCTTCAACTTATCAAATTGTTGGCTCCAAACATCAAATAGACATACATACTTAAAATGAGCCAGCAAATGGGTACCCAGCTTGGAATTTTGTCATCATCAATGAACTGTCTATGTCGAACAATTAGTCCTAAGTTCACAAGTCCTTTTCTTTCAATTCAATATGTTCAAGAGTCTGGTTTAAATTGCCAGTCGCAGGCACAAAAGTCTCAGACTCAGTAAAGGTAGATCTAGAGGGCTAAAAAAGATGGTCAGTAATTAGGGGGTCAAAAGAAAATGACTCATTTTCAACACAGAAACCCGCATCAGGACTTTCATTTTCGTTTAACCCACATGAAAAAGACACATATTCCACAGAAAGAATATTATAATTGAATTTCAAATTATTGGGCTCAATTTCTTTGTCACATGTCTCTTGTAAACAAATATCCTCTGATTCATCACAATCATGATGCTCAACTTCAACTATGATGCTCATATCAAACTCACTAGTACTCTCAAAGTCTTCGCCCATCTTAAACTCAAAAGAGTGATTAAAAGGGATGGATGGCTCAGCAGAAACTAGGTGTTGTGATTTTATCACAGGCGTACGATTTATTGTTGTAATACTTTGGATGTCGATAAACAAAGATGGTTGTGAAATTAGGTTACCAAAAATTCTAAACTAATTCAAGACTAAATAAACAATATTAATTCATATGATTTGCGAGTTCTCACTTGCAAAGACCACAAACCAAAATAGGATTAAGCTCCAAACTGTAAATAAGTTGAGTACACCAACACTTGGCTGTAATGATTTCATGAACTTGGTTAAATGAAACAGAGGAAAACGAAGCAAAGGGAAATGAATTCAGCAATTAGCATTCTAGACAAGGGTTGCAGAAAAAAAAAAGAAAAACAAAAGAAAGGAGATAGCACTTTACTCATGACTCCATGGCCAGTCCTTCAAGCTAGGTCACTGATAGAAGTCAGGGTTAAAACAGGACAGACACATTCCAATTGAGTACAAAATTTGTCACCAACATCATTCAATCTCAAAGTTCAACTCTAGTTCCAATCGATCTAGCAAACTCAATCTCAGTTTACACAAATTTGCAATGCCCAAAAATCTGAACCTAAATCTAAAAAAAAAAAACTTCAACGAAAAGCAGACTAAAAGAGACGAAGAAGGTTATGGTTGTGTCCTGTTCTCTCCTTCATCCTCAGATTTTCTAGCTCCCGAAGAACATCGTCCTCCTCCCCCTTCGATTATCACCAATTATTTCTTATAACTGTCGCATTGAAGCTGACAATGATGGGAACGATGTGTAACTACTAAAGACTTGATGACGATGAATGAAGAGAGAAAAAGAGTAACTGCTGGGTAGGAAGAGAAAGAACCATGAGCTAGCCCTGTTTTTCTCGGGGTTTCTGTGCTCATCGTTCTGGGCAGCAAAATGGGGGAAGAAGAAGACGAAGACAGGGGAGAGAGAGGGTCTCCATGGCTGTTGCTGATGGAGGAAGACAAAGCGTTGAGGGAGGGAACACCATGCCCTGTTTCGTTCCCCTGCTTTTTCGGCTTGCTAGGGCCCATGAAGAAGGAGAATCGTTGGGGGGGGGAAGAAGGCAGATCCAGGTCACGTGCCTCGCTTGTGAGCAACAAATGAAAAGCCCAGCTGGGCTTTGGTTCAAAATGGGCCGCTGGCCTGGTTCGAGAGAGAGAGAGAGAGAGTAAGGGGAGGCAGGTCAGCATGGGAGGGAAGGTGTGGGCCTTGCTTGGGCCGTGAAAACAAGCCCATTAGGTTGTCTTTCTTCTGTTGTTTTTATTTCTTGATCCACTAATTTAGTCAAATTTCATTATTCCTACAAAATAAATAAATAAAAATATATTAAAATCCCAATTTAATCATTTATTTTAGAGCAAATATTAGATAATAAAGGGTATAAAATATTATAATTTTAGGTTAAACAAACACCTCCACACCTATGTTTTGCTCGTCCTCGAGTAAAACAAAACTAAAATCCTAGAAAAGAAAATAAAATCCTAACTCACTTTCATAGGAATCACGGTTGCACTTAGCATGTGCAACAAACCCTTTAAACCCGTAGGTTACCCCGAGTGGATGAGGAATGTCTCATGAGGGTTTGTAGAAGATATACCCACAAAATTCATAAAGGAAATAAATCAAAAAAGGAAAAGAGCGATAGAAATAGAAAAACCGTTTGGATTTACAAACATAAATATAAAAGGGAGAGCCTGTGCACATTCTAACTAACCAACTCACCCATGTAGCAAAGTGATTGGCCTGTATAAAAACAGAATGTAGTCATCAAGGCTCTCTACCCCATGGATGACATCAAAGCACTAACTTTTCACCCCACTGTACGTCAAAACTTTGAATCCATCCTAGTGCTCATGTGCAAGTGCATCATCATCCTAGGGCTTAGGTTTACCAAAATCAAACTCAATCCCGCTTGACTAACACAAACTACATTATTGATTTAATAACATAGGAAGCAAGATTTCCGAGTAGCAATATTGCCTCAAAGGGTAACACTCAGTAGCACATGCCTCAAAGGAGAACGCCCTGTAGCGCATGCCTCAAAGGGTACTTGTCATTCCAAATTTTATTTCATTTCATTTCCTTTTCTTTCTTTTTCATTTCCATTTTTTTGTTTTTTTGTTGGAATGCAAACAAAAACCACAGTAATCGTGTCAGAGACAACTAGGAGAGCCAATCATGGAAGACTAAGACCTTAAGATGATGATGAAGGGATAAAGAAGGTCTGGATCCCACATTGATAATGAACAATTGGGGTTAGAATTAGGGCTAAAAATGATACACCGAGGACAAAGACCTATCATGCACATCATGCTTACATACAAGCTAAAAAATCAAAGCATAGGAGATTTAAGCTGATCAGAATAGTATGAAGCTTCCCCAAAAACAAAACAAAAATCTTTTTGGATTTTCAAAGTTTTTCAATTTTTTTAAATTTTTTTTCAAATTTTTTCAAACTTTCTGAAAGTTTCCCCACCCCCATAACTAAATCTCATAATGTCCTCATTGGTAGTGGAAAGAAACATTAAACACAAAATAAAACCTAAAAAGAAAACAAATAAAAACGAGACTCATAAACAAAAAGGACATGACTCAAAAATGAATGTACAACATATATGTACAGAAGAGAAAAAGAAAGGTAGCCAACTATACAAAAAAAGGAAAGAAAAAGAAAAAGGAGAAAAAGAGATAAGAAGAGAAGAAAATTCTTAGCAAACCAAGTCGAGTGCTAAGCACACCCGAGCTATCTCAATACCATCACTGATCAGAACTTAGCTCGCTGAGTATCAGAACTTAGCAACTCCAAAAATGGCTTCAATCTGTGGCCATTCACCTCAAAGGTGGCACCACTCTCAGGGTCTTGGATTTCAATTGCACCACAGGGGAAAGCATGTGAGACAAATAAGGATCAGTCCATCTGGATCTTAGTTTTGCTAGAAATAGATAGAGCTTCAGTCATATAAGAGTACTTTCATTCCTGGGGCAAACTCTTTCCTAAGAATATGCTTATCATGATACAACTTCGCCATCTCTTTATAAGATCGAGCACTCTCGTAAGCCTTAACTCTAATCTCATCAAGCTCATTCAGTTACAGTCGTCTCTCCTCACCAGCCTTATTCCAGTCATAATTAAGCTTCTTAATGGCCCACCAAGCTCTATGCTCGATCTCCACAAGAAGATGACCAAGTTTACTATAAACAACACTATAAGGTGACATACCTAAGGGAGTTTTGAAAGCTATCCTATAGCCCCAAAGAGCATCTACAAGCTTATCAGCCCAATCTTTCCTATTCCGGCTCACTATCTTTTCTATAATTTGCCTGATCTGCCGATTGGACACCTCAACCTAGCCACTGGTTTGAGGATGATAGAAGGTATCAAGCCTATGGACTATCGAATACCTCTTCAGTAAGGCATCAAAAGACCTATTGTTAAAATGGGTTTCATGATCACTAATAATAGCATGGGGCATGCCAAATCTTACAAAGATGTTCTCTCTAAGAAACTTAACAACCAACTTGGCATCATTGGTCCTAAAAGGGATGGCCTCAACTCATTTAGAAACATAGTCCACAACTAGCAAAATGTACTCATTCCCAAAGGAAGATGGAAATGGTCTCATAAAATCAATACCCCACACATCAAAAATCTCCACCACAATGATGAGGTTTAGTGGCATCATATCTCTCCTGCTTACTCTACCCAACTGCTGGCATCTAGAGCAACTCTTACAGTACTCAAAAGTATCCCTAAATAGAGTAGGCTAATAGAAACCACATTGAAGAACTTTACCTACAGTCTTCCTACCATTAACATGCCCCCACATGCCTGGTCATAACAAAAAGAAAGGACACTCCTCACATCATGGTCGGGAATACACCTCCTAAACACTTGGTTGGAGCAGTGCTTAAACAAATAAGGATCATTCCAAAGAAAGAACTTCACAAGGTGGAAGAATCTATCTCTACCATTCTTAGTTCAGCCCTCAAGAATCCTACCAGCAGCTAAGTAATTCAGAATGTTAGCATACCAAGGATCATGGTGGACAGCATATAACTGCTCATCGGGGAACCACTCAGAAATACTGGACTCACTTTCTCTATCATAGAGAATCCTAGACAGATGGTTAGCTACAAGGTTCTCAGAACCTTTCTTATCCCTGATTTCACAGTCAAATTCTTGCAAACGCAAGATCCATCTAACAAGTCTAGGCTAAGCATCCTTCTTAAAAAAAAAAAAGGTGCTCAAGAGCAGAGTAGTCGGCATAGACAATCACATGGGACCCAATCAGATAAGATCTAAACTTCTCAAAACCAAATATCACAGCCAAAAATTCTTTCTCAGTAACAGTATAGTTTAGCTAGGCATCATTCAAAGAGTGACTAGCATAGTAAATCACATGGGGCTTCTTATCAACACGCTGTCCTAAAACAACCCCAATAGCATAATTAGAAGCGTCACGCATCAATTCAAAAGGTTCTCCCCAGATGGGAGGATGAAGAACAAGAGCAGAGGTTAAGGCTTCCTTAAGCTTAGAAAATGCCTCAAGACACTCATCAAAAAAGTGAAATGGCACATCTTTAGCTAGCAAGTTGGACAAGGGCTTCGCAATCTTACGGAAGTCCTTAATGAAACGACGATAGAAGTCAGTATGTCTAAGGAAAGACCTGACCTCTTTCACACAGGTGGGAGGGGAAAGATTAACAATCAGATCAGTCTTAGCCTTATCTACCTCAATTCCATCTTTAGAAATAATGTGGCCTAAGACTATCCCCTTCTTAACCATAAAATGGCATTTCTCCCAGTTCAAAGTAAGGTTTTTCTCCTTACACCTTTCTAACACTTTTCTCATATTAGGCAAATAATCATCAAAGGAAGACCCAAACATAGAGAAGTCATCCATGAAAATTTCCATGCACTGCTCAACTAGGTCTGAGAAAATGGAAATCATACATCTTTGAAAGGTAGCAGGGGCATTGCACAGTCTAAACGGCATACATCTAAAGGCATAAGTCCCAAAGGGACAGGTAAAAGTAGTCTTCCCCGGATCCTCAGGAGCAATAGAGATCTGGGTATAGCCAGAATATCCATCTAAAAAGTAATAGAAGGAATGTCCAGCCAACCTCTCTAACATCTGGTCCAAAAAAGAAAGGGGAAAATGGTCTTTCCTAGTGGCAGCATTCAATTTCCTATAGTCTATACAAACACGCCATCCAGATTGCACTTGAGTAGGAACTAACTCATTCCTGTCATTTCTAATCACGGTAATCCCGGTCTTCTTAGGAACAACTTGAACTGGGCTAACCCACTCACTATCAGAAATGGGATAGATATATAATCCTATGGTCTAACCATTTCAGCACTGCCTTCCTAACAACTTCCTAGAGAGTCGAGTTTAAATGCCTTTGACGATCGCGATAGGGCTTAGCATTGTCCTCTAAATGAATTCTATGTTGCACAATAGAAGGACTAATACCCTTAATATCCCCTAAAGTCCAACCTAAAGCTTCCTTGTTTTCTCTAAGTAGGGCAATCAATTTGTCCTCTTGGTCCTGGTCTAAGTCAAAAGCAATAATGACAGGTAAAGATTCATCGTGTCCTAGAAATGCATACTTGAGAGAATCAGGAAGAGGTTTCAATTCAAGAGCAGGAGGGGAAACAAATTCAGAAGTAAATTCAGAAGCAACAGTGAGCAAACACTCAACAGTACAGTACAAGTCATCAAACTCAAAAACATCATATTCAGGCTCATCATTCACAAGAAATGACTCATACTCAGCAGTAACCATATCATCAAAAGCATCATCAAGTATAGAATTGTTTACCCTGTCAAGAATAGAGAACTCCATATCTTCAAAACCAGAAGGTCGTGTTTGCATGTTAAAGATGTTCAGCTCTAAAGTCATGTTGCTAAAAGACAATCTCATCATACCATTCATGTAATTAATGAGGGCATTGGTAGTGGCCAAGAAAGGACACCCTAGAATCACAGCGACCTGACTAGCTAAGTTAGACACCGTCTCAGTCTCAATCATAATGAAGTCCACAGGGTAAATGAATTCACATACTTTGATCAGCACATCCTCAACTATACCCCTAGGCAACCTAGTCGATCTATCAGCCAATTGAATAACCATCTTGGTAGGTTTCATCTCACCTAAACCTATCCTCTCATACTCAATGAAGGGTATCAAGTTGACACTAGCCCCTAAACCAAGCAAAGCTTTACGAATAAGCTGGTCCCCTATGACTATAGAGATAGTACGGCAATCGAGATCCTTATACTTCACTGGGATATGATGAGATAGAATAGAACTAGCACTAGAGGCTAAGAAATCCTTTCTATGGATATTAGTAGCTCACTTAGTCGTGCACAGATCCTTTAGAAATCTAGCATATGGAGGCATTTGCTGAATAGCATCGAGCAAAGGAATGTTGATTTTGACTTGACAGAAAGTCTCTCTTATCTTCTCAACATGAGCTTGATCTTTCTTCTTAAGCGTATGGGTAACAGCAGATAAAGGCATGTAGACTTTCTCAGAAGAACAAGGAGAAGAAGAACCCTTAGAACATGAAGGGTCAACTCAATCATATGCATCTTTCTCTTTGAGCTCCTCTTTCTTAGACAGTGACTCAGGAGGAAAGTAAGTCTCAGAATCATTGGGGACACCATTAGTAGCATCCCCTGGCTCATTGGATGAACTAGTCTTTGGAGGTGAAGAAGAAGAAGAATTTTGGAAGAATTGGTGAGGATACCTGCAGGGCTCATTAGGATTTCTCACTTGGTTATCAATCTCTCGACCAGAGCGGTGAGATATCACTGCATTCACTTTCCTCACAGGCTCACTAAGGTTACCAAAAGAAGAGGAGGTGTGACCCTTATGGTTCACCTCAGGTTGACTCAGAAAAGTACTTGGCTCCCTAGAAGATCATGCTAACTGGAAACATTCTCATCATTCTTTCCATGTTAGCACTAATCATTCTCTCCACTTTGTTATTAATTCTCCTCTCCATTTTATCAATATCGATGTAACCAGAAGGAGGTTGAACTTAAGCTATTAGAGGTGGAGGTCTAGGTGCATTAGGCATGCCTGGAAAAGTCAGTCTCTGAAAGGAGTTAGAAGGGTGAGAAATGGACTGGGAGTTGTTTCTAGGAAACATTGCAGGCTGGGAGTTAGAAACCACATCATTTGGTCCATTACTCCAAGAAAAGCTAGGGTGATTTCTCCACCCTGGGTTGGAATAGAGGGAGAAAGGGTCGTTCTTAGGTGTCTGAAAGGCCATACTTGCTTGCTCTTATCCAGTTGCTAACTGGTGAGCAAAATAAGGACAAGTAATCAAAGAATAATCTAAGGCCTGGCAATAACAACAAGACACTGAAGAAGTCTAGGATAGCTGGGTCACTTGGGGAGACAATCCCTTCAACATGTTTTCTAAAACAACGATCTTAGACTCTAAGTGACTTACATCAGAGACAGAATGCAACCCACCCCTTGCAAATCTAGAACTTAAGCTATCGTCATGAGCGGTTTCCCATTGCATGGTTTTCTCAGCTAAGTCATCTAAAAATTCCTAAGTAGTTGTGGCGCTCCTAGAAAGAAAGCCACCTTGACACATAGACTCTACCATGGTTCTAGTTTGCCGGTTAAGTTCCTCATATACAATCTAGCACAAACATACTTGGTCTAGACCATGGTGGGGACACTGGGCCAACAAATTCTTGAACCTATCAAAATATTTCCAAAATGATTCCCTATCTAGTTGCACAAATTGATTAATTTGATTCCTCATCTTAACAGTCTTGGCATTAGGAAAGTACTTTCTTAAGAACAATCTCATAAAATCATTTCAAGAAGTTATAGAATTAGCAGCCAAACCGTACATCCAACGTTTAGCAGAATCTTTTAAAGGAAAAGGAATCAATTTCATTCTCATAACATCAATGGGAATATTAGGAAAATGCATCATAGATCAAACTTCTTCGAATTCCCTAAAAAATAAATAAGCATCCTCTAATCCTGTAAATTTAGGGAGCATCTGAGTATAGTGAGGTCTTAATTCGAAGGTCACATTGGGTCCGAGGTAATGTATAGTGAAGCACGATGGCAAAGCAGTCCTAGGAGGATAGAAAATCTCACTCAAAGTCCTTTCTTGTGCCATTTCTTCTAGTTCAAGCTTCGGTTTAGGTTCAAGTTCTAAGTCAAGGTCGAGCTCGCTCCTAACAAGTCGATGATTTTCAGGATTTCTAACCCAACTAATCATATAAAGCCCACACCCTCACCAAAGGTTCTTTTTTTGGTCTTTTTCTTTTTCTGTTTTTTTTTAAATTTTTGAATTTCTATTTTTTTTCTTTTCTTTTAAGCCACAAAACCCAAACAAGAAAGTGAATCAAAACTTAAAACACTATACAAACAGAAAATAAGCAAAACTAAAACAAAAGCACAAACACAAAGAAACTAAAAGAAAATAAGAAACTAAATTACACCTAAACAACCCAATTCTAAAAATAAAATTAAAACAGAAAATAAAACATCTAAAATCAAAACTAAATATACAAAAAATTCCAAACAATCACAAGGGACATAACTATATTTTTCTCCGAATTTGTTCTGTCCCCAAATAGTCCAGAAAAATCAAAATAAAAATTAATTCCAAAATTCACAGAAAAATCCAAACAGTCCCAGCAATTCCAAAGAAATTCACATAAAGTCTAAACATTGTGCTAAATCTAGAAAAAAATATTGGCATAGTAAGAATCACACCAAAAGTGCTCCCGAAAATTCAAACAGAATGTGAAATTTGTGAAAAATCTACACTGATCTGTTTTTTTTTTTTATCAGTTCTGCCTTCTTTTTCTTTGCTGGACATAAACAAAACTAATTAGTACTGTTTTTTTCAGCAACAAATAATCTCTAAAAATTAAAATGAAACTAATCTCAACAAAAATCAAAAATCAAAATCAAAACACTAACTAAATTCAAAATCAAAAATAAACTAAACTTAATTTCTAAAACTAAATTAACAATTTAAGCACAACTGAAAATTACGATTTCAAAACTAAAACGAAAACGACACAAACAACTTGAACAACTAAACTATGACTCAAGGCAACCAAATGTCACAACGTCATCCCCGGCAACGGTGCCAAAAATTTGTTGTGATTTTACCGCAAGTGTACGGTTTATCGTTGTAATATTTCGGATGTCGATGCACAGAGATGGTTGTGAAATTAGGTTACAAAAAATTCTAAACTAATTCAAGACTAAATAAACAATATTAATTCATGTAATTTGCGAGTTCTGACTTGCAAAGACGACAAACCAAAATAGGATTAAGCACCAAACTGTAAATAAGTTGAGTACACCAACACTTGGCTATAATGATTTCATGAACTTGGCTAAATGAAACTCACGAAAATGAAGCAAAGGGAAACGAATTCAGCAATTAGCATTCCAGATAGGGTTGGAGAAAAAAAAAAGAAAAACAAAAGAAAGGAGATAACACTTTACTCATGACTCCACGGCCGATCCTTCAAGCTAGGTCACTGATAGAACTCAGGGTTCAAACAAGACAGACACGTTCCAATTGAGCACAAAATTTGTCACCAACATCATTCAATCTCAAAGTTCAACTCTAGTTCCAATCGATCCAGCAAACTCAATCTCAGTTTACACAAATTTACGATGCCGAAAAATCTGAATCTAAATCTTAAAAAAAAAAAAAAAACTTCAACGAAAAGCAGACTGAAAGAGACGAAGAAGGTTCTACCTGTGCCCTGTTCTCTCCTTCGTCCTCTGATTTGCTAGCCCCCGAAGATCATCGTCCTCCTCCCCCTTCGAGTATCCTCCATTATTTCTTGTAACCGTCGCATTGAAGTTGATGATGATGATGGGAACGATGTGTAACCGCTGAAGACTTGATGAGGATGAATGAAGAGAGAAAAAGAGTAACCGATGGGTAGGAAGAGAAAGAGCCGCGAGCTGCCCCTGTTTTTCTCAGGGTTTCTGTGCTCATCATTCTGGCAACAAAATGGGGTAAGAAGAAGATGAAGAGAGGGGAGAGAGAGGGTCTCCATGGTTGTTGCTGATGGAGGAAGACAAAGCGTTGAAGGAGGGAAGAAGGAATGCCATGCCATGTTTCGTTCCCCTGCTTTTTTGAGTTGTTGGGACTCATGAAGAAGGAGAAGCATTGGGGAGAGGGGGAAGAAGACAGACCAGACCAGGTCATGTGCCTCGCTTGTGAGCAAGAAATGAAAAAGCCAGCTGGCCTTTGGTTCAAAATGGGCTGCTGGCCTGGTTTGAGAGAGAAAGAGTAAGGGGAGGCGAGTCAGCATGGGAGGGAAGCTGTGGGCCTCCTTAGGCTGCGAAAACAAGCCCATTTGGTTGTCTTTCTTCTGTTGTTTTTATTTCTTGATCCACCAATTTATTTAGATTTCATTATTCCTACAAAATAAATAAAAACATATTAAAATCCCAATTTAATCATGTATTTTAGAGCAAATATTAGATAATAAAGGGTATAAAATATCTTAGTTTCAGGTTGGACACTAGGACATTCTCGGTGATGTCCTTATGTGAGCTAGGTTTAGGAGCAAGGTCACGTGATATAGAAATAGGAGTGTTATTCTCTTGTTCTAAGATAGGCAAAGGCATATCGTCATGAAAATTACGCCGAGCAAGATAAGAGGCCTCAAAATCATTATAAAGACTAACTTCAGGTTTAAGAGATCCTAAACTAGAGTTACGCTCATATAAATTATATTCCTTCCTACTATAATGAACACAGTGGCAATATACTTCAATTCTCTGTTTCATAGTCTCTATTATTTTGTCAGACATTTCGTTTATCGTCTTACCAAGACTCGGACATATAGCTCCAACATAATCATGATAAGGATAATTATGAACATCATGATCAGAAGACTCACAATAATCACACAAAATGAGATGCTCATAAGAGTAAGATGGGTCATATGAGTTCCTAAAGTGATCATGGGGGTAAGGATTAGTAGGAAAAGCATACTCGCCATGACTAGAGCATCTTAAATTAATCCTAGTAAACCTCCAAGACACATAGACTCAACATACCACAAAATTCAGCATTTAGACCCACAATAATAACTTTATAAATTTTCTATTTTTCAAAGCTTTGATTCAAGTGAGCACGATAATCATTAAGTCTCGATAGATAATTTTCGAAAGGTTTAGGCTCAAATTGTAGAAAATTAAAAGCTAGCATTCTTGAAACTCGTTTTCAATTTTAAGAAATATCCAATTTGTTAGAATTTTGAAAAAAAAAATCAATTTTTTTAATGTTCAATTTAAGGGGGAAACTAATGACTCCAACACAACAAGCTATGAACTAATAACTAAATCAAAAACCAAGCACCTAAATAATTAAGTTAACAAAACAAAATAAACTAACAAAAATAAAACTATATTACCAAAAAAAAGGAAGACTAAAAGGATTTAAATAACAAGAAGTGACTTGACAAAAACAAATAGAAAATAAGCACAAATGCAAAACAGGAGCATCTTTTCTTTTTCTTATTTTTCTTTAAACACATAAAAAATAGAAAATGTCAAAACCTAAAACAAAACAAAAACTAAAAATCAAATAGAAAATCAAACTCCAAATTCAGAATACTATACACAGATAATTCAGCACAATCGCATAGAACAAGGATTTATGTTAATCAAATTTTTTCTGTCCCATAAAAGTGCAGAGAAATCAGTGCAGAAATTTATTTTTGAAAATTGCTTCAAATTCCAGAAATGCTTGAAAATTCCACAAAAATTCAGCTAGACTCTAAAATCCCTAAGAATCTACTGAAAATATCACACAACAAAATCAACACTAGATTATCCTAGGAAAGTCAAAATAGAATCCGAAACGCTGGAAAAAAAAAACCAACAGAGATGTTTTTTTTGGGGTCATTTTAAATTCTATCCCTCCACCATTCACAGCACTGAAACTGTTAACTCTGTTTTTTTCTTCCAGCAAAAAATTAGTCACAAAAAACAAAGAAAAATTGAACAAAATAAAAATAAAAAAACAATCTCTAATCAAAAATCAACTAAAACAATGAAAACTAAACAAAGGCCCAAACAAAATTGAAAATCAAAAAGTACGAAACGAAATGAAAACGACTCAATCAACTAAACAACGACTCAATTCAACTTGCAACCTAATGTCACAAATTCTACCGCTGGCAACGGCACCAAAAAACTTCTTGTCATTTACAATAACAATTAGTTTAAACTGCAAGCATATCACAGAACTTGAGGGTCGGTCCACATGGATGATGATGTAATTAGGTCACTAAGTATATTAAATGAACATGGTCTTTGACTCTTGGCTTAATCAGAGTTAATAACCAAAAGAATAAATGAATAAAACAGAAACTATGACAATGAGGCAAAACTACAAAACTAAATAGAATACCCAACGACAGAAATGAACAGAGAGAAAACCTCATTTCATAATGTTGTAAGCAATGGGTGGATCTCAAATGAAATAGATTAGAACTCATAATAGAATCTCAGGGAATGTATCAATAAACCACAGAACCAAGGTAGCGCAAAAACAAGCAAACTGCAAGCCTAAAATTCTTGCATATTCGAATAAGTCAAAATGCAAGATTGAGCCTCAAAATCGAAATAGAAGAAACCAATATGAAACCTGAATTAATTGTTGCGTGATAATCAAATCTAAATATAAAATCTTCACCTGATATTATCAACTCAGAATCCAATTACACAAATTGAAAATCAAAATTACTGAATCTGACAAAAAAAAAAAAAACAGGAAGAAGAACATGAAAAGAACTACTACCCTCCCCCATGAACATGCGTTTTTCTTCCATGTGTAGCCCCCATCTCACCCCTGCACGTTCTTCAATCTTTCATAACCGTCAAGTGATGCACTGCCTATTAATCAATCCATGCATTTTTCCAACGTTTATTTCCAATACCTAGAAAATAAACAAAAACATTATTAAAATTCTAATTTACTAATTTATTTTGAGCAAATTTTAGATAATAAAAGCATATAAAATATCACAATTTTAGTTTGAACAATTCTTTATTTATAGGTATCTCAAAGCAATACGATTGATGATGATGAAAAACTAGCTGTGGGATAAATCGAATATTCTGTTGAATCTTTTCTCTTATGGCTATATGCTAGTTCAACATCCTCGACTATTATCTCATAGAGCTTTTTGTCTAGGGAATAGCAACCATAGGCTTTGGCTTCTTGTTGTGCCCAGAAGCAATCCTTCAGCCCTCATTAAATGTAGGACTCGTTTATTTCTCCATTTGCTAAAGCCACTAGCTCTTTTGCCAAGCTAGTAATGTTGGCAACTTCTATTTAAGGCAATTGACCTCTAGCTTGCTTTTCCAAGGCAACTGATTTCGACTCTTACTCAGAGTGGAAAACACTTAGATTTGCTTTCTCTGCTTTCGTAAAAGTGCATTTTATGTTATTAATAAAATACTCATGGGCTTCAAACATTAAACACAACAAAATTTGCAAGATAATTAGTTAATTAAATTAAGATTAATTCACATAAACCAAATAAAATATTAGGCAAATCACAAGTATTTAAAGGCAAGTAGGATATCCAAATAGGGGATATTGTAAGAATAAATTTAACTGTGAATTTGTGATGTACTTTGCCAACTTGTAAAATGCACACTTTTCTTATAATTAATAATTGCATAATATTATGCAATTTTCAACTTTGTTTAAATTGATAATTGTGTGATAAGATTCATTCAAAGCATCTTTTGAGTTGTCAACTTTTTATGAACCTTATTTAGGTGGTCCTTTGACAAGCTTGTCAAGGTCCCTTGGTCGAAGATGTTTCCGACATTGCAATGCATCTTTGAAAACCTAAGTACGTAGTGACTTAAAACTTGATATGCTAGTCACTTTTATTCATTTAAGCATATGGATGAGACTCAAGCAACTAGACTTATACAATTAAATGTGCCTTAAATTCATATATGCATTCAAAGCACTTTAGGGCATATAGTTCATGTAAGACTTAAGGACTTAATATACTCATCATATGTAGACATATATACATATTCCAAGAAGGTTTGACCCACACTTAATGAGATATAACAAGGTATATTTGTCAAAGCATGTAAGCAAAGGATATAATCCATCATATCGCTTAGCTTCTTTAGCTTAATAAATATGATCAAGCATATTGAACAACGTCGTGGTTGGGGCCCTCGATCCCGTTGTCTAGTGAATTGATTGCTCTTTCAAGTTTAATTTAGGAAAGTTTGAACTTTAAGAAAAAGGACTAGAATAGCCAATGTGTTCTTAGGAAATATAAAAACCTTTTCAAAAATGAGATTTTTAGAAAACAATCCTTACTATCCCAGATGGGGATTGACTTGACAAGGCTAACCAACCAACAGTTAGGTTTGAGTGTGAAGGCACAATTGGTGATAGGAACATAAATCCAACCAAAATTGCATATTCAATAATGGCCTTTGTTTGGGTTAACAAAAACAAAAGCCAATAGTGAACCCTAACAATTCCATGCAACTGTTGATTTCATACTAATTGATTGTCCATAGTGATTTAAGCATCAACATCATAAACTTTATGGTGATCTCTTAGATCAACTCAATTTATATGCTGAGAATACGATAAAAGAAAGTAATAAATTTTGAGAACACTTTGATCAATTACAGTATTTCACAATTGCATATGTATAAAAAACAAAAGCTTGATAGTCAAAATTAATGATGAGAAAGCAAAATAAACTAAAGGAATTTTAGATGATAATATATCATAGTTTGGGGATATTGAACCATAATATTTCTCACTTTGAACTCGGATGTTCGTGCATCAGACTATGAGTCTATTTACTGTTTGTATACTAAGACCGATTTTGATAGTGTTTTTAGTAAGTGATGTAAGTACATATCCAGCATATGCAATTGCATGCACTTAAAAAGCATTGCATTTCTAACATATAAAATCTCATACTAATGTGTAGTTTTTGCTTTACATCGATAAAAGCATATTCACACACAACATTGATACATAAACAATAAATAGGCTAATTGTATAATAGATGCAAATCCAAGTTCAAAATTGGGAGTATTATTGTACAATACCCCAAAAATACAATATGTTGCCTTAGGACTTATCTTGGTCAAGTTTGGTAATTCTGATATCCAGGGATCATTTAGAGTCCAAATCAAGTGTAAGAGTGGTTAGAAGCTAGTCCCAAAAGAATTTTTGTAAAAAGAGGAGGAAATTTTTTTTTTTTGGTATTTTTGAAAATGTATCTCAGAAGAGTTTTGCTAGGATAACTAGAGACACATAGAGAACCACTAGAGGAAGGACCCTTATTCATGGCGAAAGAAGATTAACAGGATGAAGAGCCTTCTCTCTAGTTCTTTTTTTTGTGAGGGGGGGATAGGAGGAGAAGGAGGGGGAGGAGGAGGAGGAGGAGAAGAAGAAGAAGAAGAAGAAGAATGCCAGAGAAGGGGTGGTCTCTCTAACAAGGGAGACAAGACAAGATGTGGTGAACGTATGTCCGTACGTGTGTGTGTGTGTGTGTGTGTGAAGAAAAGAGTGGAGCACCCCCCAAGGTTTGTGAAAATAACAAATATTTAGTTGTCATACACCTTGAGGTGCAAGAAGGGCTCGGTGGAACAGGAGAATATGCCTCATGGAATTGACTACAGGAAAATAAGGCCAACTTACACTAAGTCCACTAGTCTAGCCAGGTTTCTAAGTCATTTTGTTTTGGCCATTGCTTCCCCGTTTGACATCTGGCTTGGTTATAAGGCCAAAGAGTGAAAGGGTATTAGTTTCCATGCAATTGTCACTATCTGGATCATATCTTCTCCCTTGCTTATTGCAATTGAGCTTATGATATGTTGTTGGAAAACTCTTTAAATGAAGAATGTGGTTAAAATCAACTAACATTTTCCCTAAAGTGGGACCGTAAATGAGGTATAAATAGCCATCATTCGCTGAATATTCACAAAATGGGCTAGGTTAGCCCTTATTTGACCTTTCTACAAACAATTTGGAATGTTTGAAACATTATTGCAAAGCCTTTATTTTAAAAACCATTTTATAGGGGCTAGTAACTTTAGGAAACTGATAGGCCCATAAGCATGGGGTGGCGTCATAACAATCAATCTCGATCCCACGGAGACTAGGCAAGGCTACCAAGTTATTCCCCTAATATAGGCTAAACAAATCCAAATTTGTGAATGAAATTGAATTATGCTACTTATGCAATCTAATAGATAAACAATCAAGCAATTCAATCAAATCAAGAAATTTTTCAAGTCAAGAGCTAATCAAGTGCATCTCCTTTAGATGGGTAATTACAAACCGATAATCAAATTATCAAACCCCAATCACCGACCATTTCTTAAGAGTTTTTGATTAATCGAAGATCATTAAGAATGCGATTATCAAATTTTAGGGGTTTCTTAAATGGTAAGTCTTCCTTAAGATCCCACACGCTTAAGTCGAATCTTAGTTTTCAAACATCCAGTTTCACCTTTCAGTCATTCACTAAATGTCTAAAACAATAAAGAAGTTGATAGAGTCTCCCACGAGTAACTCAATGTCTAAGATTTAACAGAATGGACAGAACAAATCCAAAGTACTTTCAAATCAAAACTAAAATTTATTCTGTTACAAGAATTCAACTCAATTCCATGATTAACAATTTAAAAACATACCGCAAAATTCTGTAGCACTCTAAAATGCGTAAAAATCTAAAGAGAAAAGAGAAGAGAAAGGAGTGGAATTGCTCAGGAGATGCATGCTTGTATTGATATATGCAAACCTGATCCAGAATCCATGCAAATCTTCACCACCAACATGCTCTCAGCTTTCTCTAATGAAGTCTAAATCCTAACTAGAAGCTAGATTACGGTGGAGTGGAATGAAAGAGAATGAGGCTGGAAGCAGACTTTCATTGTGGAAATGACGAATGTCAATCATTACAATCACTTAGAAAACAAACAGCCACGATGAAAATAAGAAACCATTGAAGGAAGGCCCTACCACAGCCAGACCGTGGCGACCACCATGGCCTGGTGGTGGTGGTGGTGGTGGTTTCTATTTGCTCCTCCCTACTGATTCTTTAAAAATCTTGTCAACTTGGGTTGACTATGTATGTTATCCCTTGTTAACAATGATGTATATGCAGGCAAGCCATGCCTCTTGTGGATTTTTGGCAAGTTGTTATGGACTCTTGCCTAGGTCTATAATTCTTTATTGATTTTCTAGACGTACTTTGGTTCTCTTACCCAGTTTTTGCAACATACCATCATTTGGCCTATGCAAATCCTCTAAAATCACATCCAAATGAAAACCTATGCAAATGTGATATTCATCACTATCCTATGCTTAAACCTTTGCTTTCCCTTAAGAAAACACTAGATAAAACCAACAAGGGAAGATTCATATAGAATTCAAAAACACAACAACCTCCTCAAATTAGGCAACTCACGGCACATCACAAATAAGAATCTCAATCAATGGCAACCCCAAATAGCGCACAAGACATTTTAAAATTAGGAGAAGGTGAATGCTTTAAAACAAGTATGAGACCACAGGCCCGATACCAAAATTCGTCACCCCTAAAGGAGCCACAAGGCGCATCATGCAAGCACATGGAATTGATCAGGACTAAATGAACTGGTAGAATTTCACGATCGTGAAATGTGGATCACTCCCGCTTAAGTATTTAAAATATAACATGGGTTCACTCAAGACTCATTTTAAAGATGCAAACTACCATATGCTTACTAAGACTCTCAAATTCTCCACCACTAAGATGCAATGTGCACATGACAATCAACAGGACTTTACATGGGTTGCAATGTGGGCTAAATGGTTAAGGGAAATGAATGGACTAACGAATTTGGACAATGTGTAGCTATTTAGCCAAATGACTAGGGAGCAACCAACAAAACATCACATAACCATGAAGTTCACTAACACTTTAAAACCTTAAAAACACAATGAACATATCCCATAAATTAAATAGGAAATAAGCTGACAAAGAAGGAACCCAAGCTATATACATATCCAACGCCAATCATTTATTTACACTTTTTTTTTCTTTTTCTTGCTTTTACCTCCTTTTTTCTCATTCTTTTCTTCATGAATTTTTCTACCTTTTTTTTAAATGAAATGACAATTTCGACTGTTGAAAGGCATATGATCATGGACCGTTAACTCATAACCTAATGCATATATATCAAAATAAAAGGGGGAACAAATAAAAAATGTTCAATGTTTAATGTCATCAACCCCTCAATAAACCACCATACCAAAGCCACCTTAAACACCCCAAAAACTACCCATTACATACATATGCTCCATAGACTTGACTTGAGAATATGAATATGTGTACGAACAAGGTTGTACAAGAAGGGATCCCAATAAGAAAAGGATCATAGCTCAAAGGGGCTAGCAAAGGGAATTAACATATAACTTAAGGTAGGCTATTTGGCTATGTGGCTAAAATGATCAAAGAAAGAAAGAAGGCCTCTACTACATCATCAACTACGCACTTGCTAATTTCAATAAGAATCTAGGCAAGTTCTAGAGATGCAGCTTGGAAGAGTCATAAAAAATGAAAAAACATGAGACTAAATATAATGAACTAGTCCAAATAAGGTTCAAAATCTCATCGGATATCTACCACAGTCTCACCTAGGTCATAAAATAAAGCACATGTACCAACACTAATGCCAATGAGTCCAAGACAAGAAATATTCACAAAACCATCAAAAATTCCACACTAAAGGGTTCACTCATCAAAAGTCACTCAAGCTCATGAAAACTAATGTACTAGCAAAAGCGTCATCGGAGGCATTTCAATCCAATCCTCACATCCCTACATGCAATCCTATACGCCAACCTAAATTACAACTAAATGCAACACACTATTGAAAACGAAAGAAACCCCAAAAACTATATGCTCTCACTAGTATTAGAAGTAAAAACTAAGTCAAGAAACATTAAACCACCGCTAGCTCATGCTTAGACAAAGCATTATTCAAAAGAAATAAACAAGGAAAAGGCAAGGGAGAAACAAAAGAGAACAATCTCACCAGGTTAAGCCCTGTGTGCACCTAAGCTAAGGCCTCCCAATAACCGAGGCACATGGAGTATCGGCCACTCCATCTCGAACTCAACACTTGGCTCTTTGAATTAGATGTCATCCAAGTATGCATGAGCTTGTGTATGGAGCTCACATCCATAGTTGTAAAATAGCATCAAGATAATCATAGCAAAGAAAATTATGGCTCTCTTCAATAAAGCAAATGCCATAGGAAAAGCAAAAGAAAAATCAAATAAAGTGTTCCACATGATTTTTATATCCTTGTCGACTAGGTAGATGCAATATCAACCATCATAGGGATCACACCCTTTAAAGTAACCTACGGACACATAATCGTCAGCATTCCCACCAATCATGCTAAACATGTCATCCTCATGGCCTAAGTCTACAGTAGCATTATAAATTATAGAATTATCAATGGGCAATGTAATACTCGAGGGAAGGAAAGGGTTGTGAACACATAGGGAAATATGGGAATGATCAACAAGATTGGGGAGAACAGAATTACAACAAGGCTAGGGAACTCCTCATGTACAAACATATCACGTGATCTCTCCAAAGGAGTCCCAATTAGATCATGTACCTCATCTAATGTATCCTCCAACTCAAAACATGCATCAATAATAGTAAACCTAGCAACTACCCTGAAAGGCTCACCCTCCTCGAGCCCTATGTGTTGACTTAAAGGGAATGATGAATCAGGTAAGGTCATAACAACATGAATATTGTCCCCAAGTTATGCAAAGTCAGTGTGACCATAGCATGCGAAATAACAACACGAATCTATAGCATGGTCAGAAGAATTACACATGACACACTAAAAAGGGGCATAATAAGATCTAGCATAGAATGCATAAGGATTTAGGGAAAGAATATCTAGAGACATGACTAGCCTTCTCAAGCTCAAATTAATCCCAAGCAATCTACTCAAACAAGTATACCATGCCTCATGAATGCTTTTACCAAGAAAACCTCAATACTTTAAAAGAGCACAGATTTCATGATTCACATCCTCATCAACACTGCCCAAAATTTCTCATTTACCAACACAATAACCTTTTCCAACAAGAAGCATTTAATCGTTCAAAACACCTCCAAAATAATTCATGCTCGAATGGGGGGAAATGAAAAATTACCATTGTTCTTTTTTTTTCAACTGTTTTATTTTCAATCTTTTTTTTTATTTTTTTTTCCAAAGAAAAAAAAATGCTTAGTCAAACCTATTGAGAAAAACCTAATATTTGACACTAGTCCTTGACAACAATGGCAAAAACTTGAAAGGCCCGTATGAGCATGGTGGCATTCTAGCAATCAATGTTGATCTCACAGAGGCTAGGCCAAGTTACCAGGTTATATTCTATTAAGATAGACTAAGCGAATCTAAATTGTGAATGAGATTGAACTATGCTACTTAAATCAAAGAATTTAATCAAATCAAGCAATTTACCAGCTCAAAAATTAATCAAGCTCCTCTTTTTTAGATAGGTAATTCCAAAATTGATAATCGAATTATCAAACCCCTTTTTCAAGGTGAAATAAAACTCTTAAATCTAATTAACTACCATTTCTTAAGAGTTTTTTTTTTCTTAATCTAAGATCATTAAGAATGCGGCTATCAAATATTAGGGGTTTCTTAAATGGTGAGTCTAGTTTTTTCAACCACACAATTAAGTCGAATCATAGTTTTTCAATATCCAATTTCCTCTTTCAGTCCTTCACCAAATATATAAAACAAGCAAGAAGTTGATCAAGTTTCGCACTAGCAATTCAATCCCTAAGATTCAGTGGAATAAACCCAATGAATCCAAAGCACTTTTAGATCAAAACAATAATTGATTCAATCACAAGAATTCAGCTCAATTCCAAGATTAACCATTCAAGAACATAACGTAAAATTCATTAGTGACCTAAAAATCATAAAACTCTGAAGAGAAAATAGAAGAGAAGGGAGAGGAATCACCCAACTAATGCGCGCTGGTCTTACTATATGAAAACCCACTCCAAAATACTTGTAAATCTTCACCTTCAACTTGCTCTAACTTCCTCTCAATTCTCTCTCATTAAGTATAAATCCTAACTAGATGTTGGATTATGGTGGAATGGAAAGATGAAGAACAACGCTAGAAGCTGGCTTTTATCGTGGAAATAGAGGCTATCAATCATTAGAGTCGCTTGGAAAATGAACCACCGCAAAGAAAGCAATGAAACCACTGATGGAGGGATCCACCACGACCAGACTGTGGGGACCACCATGGTCTAGCTATAGTGGTTTCTGGTTGCCCTACCATGTTGATTCTTTAAAATCTGGTCAAATCAAGTTGACTCCATATCCTACCTCAGGTTAACCATGACATATATCTGGGTAAACTATGTCTCCTGCAGGCCTTTGGTGAATTTTGTGGAATCTTGCCTCCTTGCATAATTCTTCATTGATTTTCTAGACATGCTCAAGTTGTCTTACCTAGGTTATGCAGAATATCATCAACACCACCAAACCAGGGCATAAAACAGAAAAGGATCATAAAATCACATAATTATGCTCACAAATCCTCTAAATCACACCTAAGCACTCATGATAACCCATATGAATGTGACACTCATCATAAGCTCAAAAAGAAGTCACTTTTCCACTAGTGACTAAGTAACTATTGTCATGAAACTGTTTAGGCACGTATCATGCAATGTGTTTTCAATCTATATTTTGATGACACATTTGTGTGTTTACAGAAGCCTCTACTTTGGCCAAGGTTGACCAAGACAAAGAGCAAAAATATGTCATGTCGTGTAGGATGTATGCAAATGCTTAGACAACCCTTGTGCACCAGGGACATTATGAATGCAAATGAGCACATAAGATATACAATATTCCATAAAGTGACAAATGCAAATGAGCACGCTAGAGATACATCATTTAAGATATGCTATAGGGGGAAAGGCCTTTATAAGGATTTGAGACCTCATTCAGCCATGAGGGAAAAGGGTAAAGCCCCTACTTTGGTCGAAATCAAGTAGGGTTACTGGCAAAGTATGCAGTGCAATGGTTCAAATAGGTGTTTATGTAGCCTTGGATCTATGATCAGAAAGGTTCAATTATTTAGGGTCTTTTGTCCTATGCCAAGATATATGGTCGCATTACTAAAGGTCAAGTTCATAAACGTAAAGAATTTCGAGGCTCTATAACCCACCTTAGGACTTCAAACCTACTAAGAAAAGGAGATATTGATTAAGGTAGAGAATTACAAGGCGCTAGGACCTATTCTAGAACTTCCAACCCATAGATAAAGGTGAAATTATAAATGTATAGAATTTTGATGCTCTAGAACCCACCTGAAGACTTTGACCTCATTAGGTAAAGGTGAAATTGATAAATTTAGAGAACATTAAGGCTCTAAAACCCATCCTAGGACTTCCAACCCACAAGGTAAAGGCAAAATTGATCAAGTAAGAGAATTTCGTGGCTTTAGAACTTGCCCCGAACTCTAACCAACTACGTAAAGGTCAAACTAAAGACGTTAGAGAATTTTAAGGCTCTAGAACTGTAACACCCCCAACCCCTAGGGCCGGAAGCGTTACGTTTTCTTAACTTCTTATTTAAATTCTGGGACGAAACGGACAGATTTTTCCCTGAAAACTAACCGTTTCCAGGCTAAACGCCTTACATAAGTCCCTGTAAATCAACGGAAGCGTAATCATATAAACATAGCTCAACGACCACACGCCGGAGTTCATAACTCGACGAGCCACTCGCTCGGAGTACACCAAACAGAATAGTTCATTAATACAGAAAAAGTAAAAGATACAACTCAACGGTTCACACAACCGGAGTATGGGGTTTACATCCCAAAACATAACTAACTTTGAACAAGAAGACATCTAACTAACAGGATGGTTGGCTCATATGGCCATACAGAGCGACTCATAAACAATATGCATTACACGAACTTAGAATACTTGTTTTCAACGAATATAAACTAAGTATACATCACATGACCTCATTAAGCACGTAAGATCCTTTCAAATGGATCTAAACAACACCTGGCAAGCAAGAACAAGTTCCATCTCGACGTAGCTGACTCAACTTCTTTCCGATATAAAGAAAACCTGGGGGAAAAGGGGAAAGAGTAGTGGGATGAGCAACCACACGCTCAGTGAGTGTCCCCCAACCTCCTTAAAACCAAAACCGTTGCAAGCAATAATATCTTTAATAGTCACATATCACGTATCCATACTTTAATATCATATTAGACATTCACAGAACCCTTATGAAATGATCACTAAACATAACTTAATTTAAACCCTTCGAACACATCTCTAGGCTCCTGAATGATTAAGTTCTTTGACTAATAAGCAGTTAAGTAATACAAACATGGTATTAAACCACATATCATAGCTCGTAGGTTCTTGGCTACACTTTTGGGCATGATAGATTCTAAGTTTTGATTAATGTTGGCATGCTAGGAACTTGCTTACTCATCATGTGTTTCTAAAACATAAACATTGGATACAGTATCACTTATATACTCAATATGCACTTTTAATCAGACAGGTTTGATATGGAAAAGGATGAGGCCACATGATATTGGAATCCACTTTCAAACATGCTTAAGAATCATTTCATAAAGCATTCATTCAGTACTTTCTTTCTTTCATTGGAAGCCTTTTCTTAACCTCTTGAGGCTCTTGCCCTTTTAAAAGAGATTTCATTTCGTATTCATATGATATACATAAGGCACACACAGATTTCAAGTCTCATTCAAATTCCATATCTCATTCAGGTTATGCATGAAACATGCTCATAAGGCCTTCTTTTTCGTAATCGTATCTTACTTAGCATCTCATTCACATATCATTTATAAGAAAAGCATAGAACATACAAAGAAAAATTTCTTTTCTTTCTTTGAAAACATTTCATTTAGCCTCTTGAGGCTCATAAAAACCCTTCTCTTAGCCCCTTGAGGCTCATATTCTTTCATATCGGTCGCATATTGACCCTTATAAACTTTTCACATTTCATTCAACTGGCCTCTTTGGGCCCGTAAAACATTCTTTTTCCTTAAAACATATAAAATGGCATAGGCCAATTGCTTTTCTTATCTTGGTAGGAAAATACTTCTGGCATAAGATCATTACAGGGTGCTGATCGGGTGAGAACTATTCTCGACCCCATAGTGAGACCTAACGCTCACGCTTAAGCTCTTACTCCCGGGATGGCTACATTTAACATATCGGACCATTACATTAGCCCTCGCCAGGGCCTCTAGGGTTTATCTGGACTTATCTCCTAGGATAACATCGTTCATATTATATCATATTGTCCGCAGCACATTATCTTAGCCATTTAAAGCGTATCGGCCATAACGGCTAATAACTTTGCGTTTCAAGCAGTAAAATCATTCAACGTCTAACACACACCTTTTTAAAACTCTTTAGGGATTCCCCCGTTCAAGCGAGTTCACTCCCAAAACTGTTTTCATTTAATTAAAATCGGCCACCATGCACTAATAGTTATGGCTACTATCATTTCAAAACATGAAATCCACCCTTATCCACATAATGCAATTTTAGCACTTAAGCACATATATCACATATATCACATTTAAGCACTTCATAATCAATTCAACACAATGAGCCATACATGGCCTCGCAATCCACACGATTGCGGTCAATTCACAACCCATTCTCCCTTCTCACTTGCACTGTACCACAAGACCTCGAACGCTCATAATTTAGTCTTCAAACCATCCAACTACCAACTCGTTTCATGAATTTATTAATCATAACATATTATCATATTAGCTGATATAAAAGGAGGTGAGGTTTAGACTCTTACCTGAGCAAACAACACCATTCAGCCACATATAACCACATTTAGTCATTAATCGACAACACGTTACTAAGTAAATCAAACATGATTTAATTCTAACATATACGATGCATTTCGAAGGAAACTTTCCTAAGCATGAACGTACTGAAATCGATTCTAAGCATTCATATATCGTTTTGAAATTATTAATTAGACATGAGCTAACTAAACATGTTTGAATCGATTATAAACGAGCATAAGTTATTTCGAAACCATTTTTCAAGCATGAACTAACTGAAATAACATTTCAGGCATAAATTACCTAAATTGATTCGAATCGAAGCTAAACACGTTTATATAACTGCAAAATTAATTCTTTTAGCATGTATTAGCTAATGTACACGATTCGATGCTAAACACATTCCATTAACTTCGAAATTAGTTCATTTGCATGCCATGGTTAATTAACTCGAATGGAAGCTAAACACGTTAAAAGGGCTTCGATTTTAATTCTTTTTCATATATTAGCTAATTAACTTGAATCGAAGCCAAGCACGTTAATATAACTTTGATTTTAATCCTTTTTTTACGCATTAACTCAACAACTTGAATCGATGCTAAACATGCTATACTAACTTCGTTTTTAATTCTTTTTCATGCATCAACTACTTAACCTGAATCGATGCTAAGCACATGTAATTCACTTCGAATTAACAACTCAAGCATAAATAAACTTAACATGTCCGAATCGATTCTAATCATGCATAGCTTCTCATCACATAATTCATGAAATTAACCAAACCTAAGCTGACATAAATCATCGTCTAAGTTAAAACATTTCGAAATTAATACTAATTTAGGAGGCGAGGAACACCCACCTTGATTCCATGCTAGAGGACTCTTTCTAAGCGTTTTCGAACTCGATTTGGATGCTAGGAAGCTTCAATCCTCGACCCAATTAGTCCCAAACGCACGCCCAATAGCTGAGACCAAACCATAGCCCGAATGCCTTGCTTGACCGAAACCCTAGGTCCCGAATTGGTGACGTTTGTGGCTGATTTGGGTTGAATTCGGCCACTCGACTTATGGGGGAGGTTGATTATGGGTGTTTGGCCGAATTCCGGCATGTGGGTGGTGCTTCGAGGCCACCCGAAGTGCCGCTGACCGGCTCTAATCGCGGCGAGGAGCAGAGAGGAGAGGGGGTGGTGGTCGTGCGCAGGGGACCGCCGTGGTCCCTCCCTGGCTCACCGGCGATGCTCGTGGCAGTGGTGGCTGGCGGTTCTACGTGAGGAGGGAGGAGAAGTCGTGCAGCAGAGGAGAGAGAGAGAGCAGCGTGAGTTAGAGAGAGAGAGTGAGGGGATGTCGGGGGGGTCTCACGGCCATGAAGGAAGAAGAAAAGGGGTAGGGCGACTTTACCAAAATGCCCCTCCTTTCTACCTTTCTTTTATTTTTGTTCCCGACTACTTAGGAATCGGTACTGCTAGCTTAGTTCGTACCCCGAACTCTAACCCTTCTAATGTTGACAACCTAATCGTATTCAGGAAATGACTAAATAAATCGAATAACAACTAAATTAACCTATCGATATAATTTAAAGGCATAAATGACACGAATCAACTTTGAAATCAATAATAGCGATAAAAATCCCCTTTTTATAAAATTATAGTTTTCAAAAGCACATCGATAATCAAATTAACTCATACAATTACTCAAAATACGATTTTATAACGTAAAAAGCAAGATAAGCAACTTAACGTAAAATAAAGAACGCGGTTCTTACAAGAACTCACCCCAGATCATTCGACCCATTAGGTAAAGGTGAAATTGATCGAACATGCCCTTGGACTTCCAAGCTGTTAGATAAAGTTGAAATTGATAAAGGTAGAGAATTTCAAGGCTCTGTAACTCGCTCGGAGACTTCAAACCCACTAAGTAAAGGTAGAATTGATGAAGGTTAAAAATTTCGGGCTCTATAACTTGCCAGGTACTTCCAACCTGTTAGGTAAAGGTAAAAGTGTACTGTGGGTCAAATTACATTTGAAGCATAATTATGAAAACTGAAGATGTACATTAAAATAAAGGAAAAGTTAGAGATGTGTTATACCATTTGAAGAAGTGAGGGACCCTAGGCGCATGTGTTAGTTGCCTTTTGTTTGTCCTATAGTAATACCTAGTGGTTTTGTAAATGCCATGATGATGATCTTGATAAGCTTATGGAATTATCTTTGATAGACCTCAAGCTTCATTTGCAAGCTAATGCGGCAGCCCAAGCTCTTAATTTGTTAAATATCATTAAAGGATTGCTTCATCTATTCTACATGAGGCTTAGCTTATGATGGGATGTCCATCCCATGACTTTTCTTTTCGTTGTTTTCCTCCCAAAGTCTCTTTCAAAGATTATGTAAATAAGAAAATAGGTTGTCATCCCCAGTTATAAGTGTTAAGATTTAGGCTGATATGTGGGCACAACACATATGTGTAGGCTAAGCTCAAGCATGCATGCAAAGTATACAATCTAAGCACAATTGTATATGTGTGTATGGGGCGAGGGGCTGCAAAACCTGAGCTTATAAACTCTCATGTCCGAGTGAATGCATGTGAAGCGTGTAAGTATAAATGCATGATGTATGAATGCAAACCATCATGAGACTATGATGTAATGCAAGTGATAGTCAAGCTGAACGAAACCGTGAGGGTGAGGAGCCACTAGTTGTAGTGAAGCGAAGAGGATAGATTGGCAAGCTCTCAGGCCTAAGGTCGAGATGAGGTTCTACTAGGTTAGGCTGGTAAAGGGAAAAACAAGTTGGGCTGGAGATATGGATATGAGGATTTGCAAGATAGAGGTAAGACTAGACTAGGTTAGGCTGATTGAGGACAAATTTGGTTTGGCTGAGTGGTAAGTGTGAACCTGTGGAAGGAAAAATAGGTTGAGCTTTAGAGTCAAGTGTAAGGATGTGGAAAGCAAGGCTAGTGGGAAATAGTCAGGTTTCAAGAGGTGGGTGTAACGACTACACCACGTCAAGTTTTTTATAAGGACTGCTGTAAGTGGCCAAGCGTAGCTTAAGTGATAACGATAAGGACTAGTGGTATAAGTTAAGGCAAGTCCTTTTCTTCAAGGCGTTAACCATTTGGGTAAGGAAGCCGGTGTTAGAGTGATATACCCATGTGTGATGTGTGAATGTGTATAAAGACTAAAATTTTAGTTTAAGACCATCTTCAAGATTAAATATGTCACATCAAAAGGCTTTTTGAGGTAGCAAGGAGATATGAGTTTCAGTAGAAGGTGTAAAGCCGAAGATTGGATTATTGTTATCTAAGTCCTGGAAATGCATGTTTAGTGACGAAACACTTCATGAATCCTTATAAAACCAATTTAATTCATTGAGATAAAGTCTTATTTTCCAAGAGTCTTAATTACCCTTAAGTGAAATGGTCGAACCTAAATGAGGCTACCTATATATCTAGAGGGGAAGCAGGCCAAGTGTAGTTCTAACTATGTGTGACTCAAAAGATTTTTGCCAGTTCGGACATTTTATGGCAATGCTAGAGGTTTAGGTGATCAAATGATGAAGAAGTGGTGTGAAGGCTCAAGAGTAAACCCATGTGTGTACCCAGGTCTATACATGTAAATATAGTGATGCTAATCTCTAATAGATCCAAACAGTCACTTCTTTTTTTGTTTTTACTTTATTTCGTTTTCACTTTGGAATTAGCCTATTTTAAGATATGGCTCAGGTGGTGGTGCACCCTTTGATACTTAAAACAAACTCATTGCCTCTCTTCATTTTCCCCCCTTATTTTTCATTTTCTTTCTTTCTTTTTGTCCCTTGCTTTTTGTTGTTACTTTTGCCACTTTTTTGAAGGGAAGACCATGTCTCTACTATAGTAACTCAAGTAGTAAGCATATAATCGATGGCTCCCAACCTAGTCAATTAAGGGATTAGGTGATGAAGTAGGCCCCTATGCCCAAGGGCGAAGCCACTTTGGGACAAGGGGGGTCAATTGACCCCTCAACTTTTTGGGAAAAAAAAAATTAAATATGGGATATTTTTTTTGAAAAAAAAAGATAGATATATATTAATTAGTTCACATATATTTAGCATATGTGTGCCTAGCATGGTGGTTGGTTGCTCCTTACTCGTTGCAGAGGTCACAAGTTCAACTCTCCTTCCACCATTCGCCTTTTATGTTTTTTTTTTTTTTTGAGTTTTACCCTTTCATTTTCTCTTATTTTGTTATCATTCCTCTCAACTCTCTACTTGCCTAGACTCTCTGCTTTTGTCCTTAACCCCTCACTGGCTCACTCAGACACTCACGCAGCGACGCCCACCAGTCCTACGTACTCTCTCTCTCTCTCTCACTCTCTGCCCAGTGCCCAGTTGCTGATGCCGCCACTTGTGTCGCCGCCTCCACTCCTCCTCAGCTGTCGCCCTAAGTCTCAAATCCCAATTTGAGGTAACTCTCAAAAATTCTCAATTTTTTTTTAATTTGGTTATTTTATAAATAATTATGTTTATTTTATTGATTTTAGTTAGATTCATGTTAAATAATTGATTAACTTAGTGAATTACTCATGATTCATGAATTGAAATATGAGGATTTTAACCTAATTGTCTTCTTGGTTGAAGATTTAAAGGTGGGCTAATTTTGTTTGTTTGTTTATGTTTAGTTTTATAATTTTTGTTGAATTTGTGTTAAATAAATGGTTAATTTAGAGATTCACTCATCAATTAAAAATTTAGGTGTTGCCTTTCCCTTTCTTGATTGAGAATTTAGAGATTTGCGCACTTTATTTTTAGAACTATTAAATTTTATGTTATGTGTATTACTAATCTCACCCCCCTTGCTTTAAATCCTGGCTCCGCCGCTGCCTATGCCATAGCTCGAGCCATCAGAGAGCACCACCAACTCTTGATATTCAACTTTGAACTTACAGCCTTATTTGCTACTTAAGCAGGCTTTAATGCCTGTCCCTCCAGGTTAGGTAGACTTAGTCTTAGGTGAGTTTGGGGTCAAAGGTGCAAGTAGGCTTCTTGGCAAGGTGAAGATATTGGGGTTACGAAACGGGATCTCCAATCTTAAACAAGTCTTTTTAGAGCACCTACATTGCTAGGATTGTGAACCAAAATTTCTGCCCACGGTCCAGAAAATGACATACAATGGTGGTCCTTTCAACTCGCCCCGCGGTCCAGCTCGTGGCTATGATCCGCTCACCACCATTTTTTGTTTTTATTTTTTTGTCAAGTAAGTTTTAAACTTTTGTTTGAAAAAGTTTGACCAATGATATATTAGTAGTGGATTCCACAAAGCATTATTTTATTTGGTGATCTAAGTTAGTGATCTATGGGATGTAGAGAAGAAAGAAAAAATTGACTTGTGGGATGATGTGTAGGGTGTGGACCCCCACTTGTGATCCAAACTCTTGGATCACCAATGCGGATGCTCTTAGTACTCTTGGCATTTTTGCTTCTTTTTTTGGGCCTTATGTTGGCATTGCTTTTTATTTGTATAATTTTATGATGTTTGCAACTTTGGTTTGTCATATAATAGAAGCAATTAAAAATGAAAAGGGCCGAAACAAGTATGCATGTAGTGTATGGATAAAAAGCGGATCTGTCATTGATGTACAAATAAAGTCCAAGACTTAGACTCAAAGGGTAAGATAAGGTGGAAGAACTTCCCAACTTGACAATGAAATTAAACTAGGGAACCTTGGCTATTATTGACATGGATGTTGTTGATACGTGGTTGGGATAGGATACGGCGCTAGTGTGGTGTTACCTTGAATCCCCTTGTATAGAGGGAAGCTCCTTTGTACTGTCACTTTTTTCTTTGAATGAATTTGGACTCTTGGTTTAATTAAAGGTTGGCCGAGTGTGGCCTAAATCTTTCTTTTTCAAGGGCTACTTTTAGCCTGGGTGGGTCTATTATAGGCTCTAATAGCCTTGCAAAGCTCATATCTTCTTTAATCATTTTTATATTGCACTTTTGAGACTATGACATTCATTGATGGGATGCCCTCATCCCTAATGGTAATAATAGTAAGCCTCAAGGTCATATCTTCAACTCCTCTTTTCTAGTCAAATATAGGGCATAGGTCCAAGGGTTTTACTAAGAACTTGATTTTTTAGTATCTTGAAAACCTCACTTAATTTCAAGCCAAGGGGAGTTTATACTTTACCCTTTTGTTCACTACGAGTTTATATGGAAACCCTATGCCTAATTTTGCTCACCTTAGGGTTTGATGTCAAATTTGCCCTTTAGAGTTGGATCCGAATGAGATATTGCTTAAGGTGCTATATCTTCCTTGCTTGGTGCTTAATGTGCGAAGTTTAACTGGCGATCACTTAGAGCATCTAGTTGTAGTTACTCTCACTATTATTAATGTCGAGTTCTCCTAGTTATCCTAATTAATAAGGAGAAAGCAAAATAAAACAAGTTAGTTGATTATCTTAATTTAATCCCTAGACTCACGTTAGATCGCTTTGGAATTACTAGTATTCAAGGCTTCTTTAGACGCCAAATCAAGTGTAAGGATGGTTGGAGGCTAACCTCAATAGTTTTTTTTGTAAAAAGTAAAAGAAAATAAGCTTTTATATTTTTTAAGAATTTATTCAAGAAGAGTTTTTTTAGGAAAACTAGATAGGTATAGAGAAAGAGAGAGTCATTAGAGGAAGGACCGTCACTCTTAGCAAAAGAAGATTGTCTAGTGGAAGGGCCTTCTCCCTCTAGCACATGCAGATGTGTGTGTGTTTGTGTGTTTGTGTGTGAGACAGAGATAGAGACACTGACAAAGATAGAGACAGAGACAGAGAGAGACCGAGAGAGACAAAGGTAATAATGCTATAGGAAGGGCAACCTCTCTACTAAGGGAGAAAAGAAGAGATGGGTTGACTGAATGTGTCTTGAGAAAGGAGGGGAACACCGTTTTTATACTAGTTAAGACAAGGGGAATCCCCCAGAGTTTGTTAAAATAGTAGAGATTCAGCCATTGTATGCCTTTGACTGAGTAGATTTTTTCCCCAAAATATTAATGGGTCTAGTCTCTAATGACATACTTTTCATAAGACCAGATAATGTGCAAAGATATAAAGGCCCAAGAGTAAGAGGTAGCCAGAAAGCTCTTATTCATTGCTTATTACAATTTAACTATATAAACGCATAACTTATTAATTACTTATCATAATTGAGCTTTATAACATATTGCTAGAAATCTCTTTCAATGTCAAATATGGTTATGTATACTCAAATACTTTTGGCCTTAAAATAGGGTCATAAATGAGGTATAAATTGTCATCATTCACTGAATCTTCATAAAATGGGCTATTTTGACACTCTATTGACCTTTTTACAAACCTTCTGAAACCTTTGAAATGTTCTCACAAATCCTTTATTTTGAAAACCATTTTTGCATCGACTATTACTTTCTAACAAGCCTAAAATGAAGTTTCATGGAAACTTGTGACTTGAGTAAGTGTCGTCATCCAATCATTAATGCACATTGCGTGAAATACGTATTCAATCTGCATTCTAAGGACACATTTATGTGTCTACACAGATCTCTTGTACAAGGTTAACACTTAAGTAGTTTAATTATCATTTAACTAATTAAGCAATCCTATAAGCATGTTTGAACTGTATGAACTGTATTAAGAAGATCCATTTCAAGGTTCGTTAACTATATAGGTCAACACTAGATGACTTTGAATACATGTCAAGATCATACTACTTTGAGTTCAACTCAAAGTCCTATAAGGCCAATGCTTCCAAGCTTAGTCAATGATATAATGATGTTGAAATCAACTAATGCATGTATATTTTATGGGCACACTTCAGAGCTATACATGGAAAGTCTATACTTCAAGTTATAATAGCTCGAGGTATTTAGCTCATGGCATGCATGGTATGTGACAAGTCATTTCACTCTTAAACACATGCCAATGTGCAAGAAACTCTAAGTGTTACTCAAGGTCTAACAAGTCAAGGATCATTTAGATTCCAATGAGCTTAGAATTAATGTGACTCATTCAGCCATCAAAACAAGGAAATCGAGCATCATGAAATTAGTCTACACACCTATAATTTATTAAGTCATATTTGATAACTCATATTTTTATGTGAGATTTTATTCATGCTTTACCTATTCTTAAAGTTTTTGAGATGCATTTTCAAGAGATAATAATGTATAATTTTTATAATGTTCAGGTGAGAAGAAATATGACTTTGAGTAGAAGATTGACAAAGTTAATCTGCTTTCTACGAGGCCTAAAAATCTAGCCCAACTTTTGGGCCCAGTCCATATAAAATCCACCTAGCAGCAAAGACAAAAAGAAGAGAAGTAGAGCAGCCTGGTAGGACCTACATGCCACAGCCCGTCAGATAAATCTACATCCAATAGGGCCCAACGCTGCATCCCTTTCTCTCTCCTTTCTTCCTCCGCATAGACATGTCCTTGCATGCGATCCAGACGAGCTTGCCTAGCATCCCCCTCTTCCTCTTTGCCCTCTGCATGGGCCTGTTGGTGCGCGCGCAATTGCCCCAACCAGCAACCCCTCAACTCTTCCTTCACGTGCCCAACTACTTCTATCTCTTTCTCTCATGTGGGCCTGTCCATTTTTGCCCAGCAGCGACTCCAGCTAGTCCGGCAGATATCTTGTCTCCCTAAACCCATCAACACATGCGTGCACCCAAAAATCCAAGCAGCTTCATTAGTCAATTCTTAGTTTTTTCACATGATTCAATTCACCACTTAATTCTAGCACTGACTTGCCTTTTCTCATGCAAGTCAACAATCTAACAACCGAGAAATTAATTCCAATTAATTTTTCATTAAGTTTTTAACACCAAGAGAGGTTGAATTTTCACCATAAAAAGGGGCCAATGCTAGAGCAAAATTACTCATCCAAGCATTCTTCCATTCTATCATCTTCCGTCATTCATTTTTTTAGAGGGAGTGTTTGTAAAACAAAACCATTTGGTTGGAGGAGTTTGGAAGAAAATAAATTTTGTTAGTTGTTTTTCTTTTCTCTTCTCATCTCATTTGTGAGTCCAATTAAAGAGGTTGTGCTTAATTATATTGTGTGTAATCGAATACCAACGTTTGGGCATAGGAAGTGAAATATACTAGTATTGAAAGGTAGCTAGACCAGCTTTCATGGTATTTTCACTGACTATGGCCAGCCAAGTTGTTCTTCTAGGATGACGATGGATCCTTGATTAATAATATTGATTATTAATTTCATTTCGGGTTCCTTTTGTCTCTCTTATTACATAATTTTGAGTTTATATTTGATACTAACCTATTTGTGCATCTTAATACTATTGTCTATTCATATTAATTATAATAGTTTAATTTGCTATCTCAAATATATATTAG
>JACYFF010031955.1:51552883-51570092 GCA_017589665.1 Selenicereus undatus | reverse complement strand
ATATATATATGTGTGTGTGTGTGTGTGTGTGTGTGTGTGTGTGTGTGTGTGTGTGTGTGTGTGTGTGTGTGTGTGTGCACGCGTGTGCGTGTAAATATATATATAATTATCAATGTGAGGGTCTTAGTGGTGAAATTTGGTGTAATAAGTTGTACGGGACTAATTTAATGATTTTGTTTGAATGTTGACAAAAAGAACAAAAACACACCATTTGATAAATTAAGTTGGATGCTTTTATTTTAAAAAAAAGTTTTTTATGCTCAAATTTGCTCAGATTTTGACTATATCATATTGTAATTTTATGCAGTTATAGTATAAGTTGCGATGAGAAATTGATCTATTGTAAAGTCTAAGGATTGCATTTTTGATACTATGTTCTAGTTATTTATTTAATAATTATGGTGAAATTCGGTGTTTCGTTTTGTCCTTGGTTTACAAACGATATTGGAGACAAGCATATCTTAGCAACAGGACTATGATTACAAATGTATAGGCTCAGTTTACTATTTGCTTCTTATTTATTTGATTTAGTTTTAAATGTACGCATACTTATGTTCATAAAAAGGTTATGGTACATTTGATATAAATTCAATAATTTGTGTATTTTGCATATTTATGGTTGATATTATTTGCTTAAAAAATAAGGAGAAGATGGTATTCTCGGCCCGTTGGTTAACCAAAAACTCAAAAACTGAAATACACCGACCTGTATTCTACCCGAATCCGAAATACACGTCACCCGTAGTTACCTAAAACTGAAACACATCCAACCTGTATTTTAGCCCAGATTGACAGGTTTACCTAAATTAAAAGTGGAAAAGACACCCATCCCTCAGTAGTTCTAACCTGTAAGCATTGTCATTGTGTACTCAATGACCTTGAACAAAACATCCCGTGCATAAGTTTGTTCTGCCTCTTTGAACGGAACCTTTCTTTCCTTAAGCACAACCAAATAAGATCTTCGTGTTTGCACAAATGAGCTCTTCTATGCTTGTTTGCCTTTTACCTTGTAAAGTTTATTCATGTTTTCAATTCTAGGTTGGATTTGTTGATAAAGCTTATTCATGTCCATGCCCATTTCCTTGGCCTCAGAGTTATCTTGCTTTAGGGTGGGAGAGGGATAAGGTCGATAGGATTGAGGGAGTTCACTTAATAGTTGGTCGTAAAAGGAAAGAGACCCATTGCATATGAAGGAGTTCAATTATAGGCAAACTCGATATAGGCCAAATTAAGGTCTTACTCCTTGAGATTCTTTCCCACAAAACTTTTTAACAAAATGTATAGGGTGTTAGTTGTTGCCTCAGTTTGGTTGTCCATTTAAGGGTGAAAGGCAGTACCCAAATCCAAATCAAGTTTGGACTATTTTTTCAACTTGAATTGTACGAACTAAAGCAAAATACATTTCTAAACTTTCTCTGCTCCGTTTCTGTGGAGTAATAGGTAGTGGTCAATAGGTTTTAAATCTAGGATCAATCAGAACCAGTCTCTCTATAATTTTACAATTCAGGGTAACGCTGCTACATTAACCCCCCCACCTCGCTTGGTGGCAAGATTTTTGAAGTATTGGAATTGGATTTGGATTTGCATTTTCCATAAGTTCCTCCAAAAATGACTCAAAAAACTTTGAGTTTCGATTTGATACGGTGCTCCTTAGAATCCCATGGACTTTGATGATTGTATTATGTTTGGATGAGCCACATGAGAAACATCATCACCTTTGGTGCAGGCAGTATGAATGGCAGTAAGGTAGGTGGGCATCAGGAGTATATCACTCGTCCCTGTTCCCCAACAAATCCCCCACCCACCGTCCCCGCCCGCTCCTTGCAACAGGGGAGACTTTCACCCCCATCCCTGCCCCATTGGGGATTGCCCCGATGGGGAGCACATTTTGTGTATTTTTTTCCTAATACATCAAATAAAAAAATCCAAATTGTGACCCAATTACACAAATACTACTTGAATTCAACTCTAGATTAACAATATAATACCAAATAAAAAAAAGGCTACTATAATATAGATCTACCGAAGTAAAATGAAAATTACGCTTCAAAAACCCCAAAATGTGCCTAGTAATACTAATATTATGTGCCTCTCAATACCTCGCTTTGTGTTTCTAACTCTCACCTCGAAGCCATGGGTGTTTTTAAAGAAGATGTCTCAAAACGATGAGTACAATTTGAAGAACAATAACTCGTATTTGGCCTTCACATGAGTCGACAAGATCGATTATATTATTTGCAGACTTAGCCACTAATGTTCTTGCTAGATGCATGATAAGGGTGGTGGTGCAAGTGTTGTCGGCTAATGGTCAATGGGAGGAACTTAGTTTGGGTAGAGATTAAGTTGCTCTTTGGAAGGGGAGATGGAGCTTCTTCTAATTAGTATGGGTTAAGAGAGAGAGTCTAAGAGGGACAAATGAAAGGGAGGGGTTGAGGATATGTTGTAGGCTAGGTTTTAGATAGTTTTATATGTAGGGTAAAATGACTGACATATTACAAAAATAACCCTTATTTAAACTTGACAGAATTTATCAAAAAAATTATTAAAGAAAATGGGGAACATGGAGGGGGACGAGGCCAAAAACCATCCTATCCACTACCTATCGTCATCCCCGTTTAGAGCATGGATTTATACTTAATTTGGGTTAGGGTCCTGTCCGGGCCGGGGACATAATCACTAGGTGCAAGGCACAAGATATGTCCATTTTGCAAATCGATTAATCATAACCATGACAAAATCCATTTTGGATTCTTTGGGAGATCTACAATGAAATTCATACTCACATCCTCCTAAGGACCTAAGCAATAGGCAAAGGAGTATAAAGCCATTAATGGAATTAACTCATGCAAGTCTCCACCCATAATGCCAAAATGGCTACGTAGACCACCTTCTTAATGTTAATGTCTTTCGCTAACAACTTACGTATTAGGCAATTGGGAATGCAAAGGGTCTTCCCCTTAAATAGGAATCGATCTTCTTGAAGCCTTGAACTTTATTTTTTATGTAGGAGCAAATTCATTATCACCTTGATAAAACGTTTTCATAAATTGGAAGCTAAGGATTCTAGCCTCCATAGTAGATAAAAGAATACGGCACCTTAAAAGAGAATCTGCCATAACATTAGAGCTCTCCTACTTGTGCTTAACCACAAAGGAGAAAGATAGAGGAACTCTACACACTTAGTATGGTGAGTACTGAGCTTTTTTATCTATTGAGGCATCATAAAGCTTCACGTTATAAGTGCAACACAAATTGGTGCAACCTTGAGTAGTAAGCCCAATGGTTAAGTGCCCTACCTAGCTCACAAAACTCCTTATCATATATGTTATAGTTCCTTCGAGAGCCATTTAACTTCTCAAACAGGCATTGAGTGTTTGCATTGGAGAAGAAATGCCCTAGTGCCCACCTCACTTGAATCATATTCAACTTCAAAGACTTGTTCAAAGCCTGGGAGAGATAGGATGTGTGACTCACATAACTTGGCATTAAGCTTCTCAAAGGCCTCTTGGGAAGACTTGGACTAAGTAAAAGTCCCTTTTTCATACAATTTATTATTAAGGCTATGTGAGTGCTAAAATCCCTAATGACTCTTTGGTAAAAAGAAGTCAACTCTTGGAAGCACATCACTTTGATGATGTTAGTTGGAGTTACCTAAGACTTTATTGCTTTTACATTCGACTCACCCATTAATAAACCAACTTTGGAGACAACATAACCAAAAAAAATTACTTTAAAGAAGAAAAACTCACACTTCTCCAATTTAGCATAGAGTTTTGAGCTCTTAATATCAAGAACACCTTTCCCTCAAATGCTTCAAATGCTCCTCTTCATCCTTAGAATATATAAGAATGTCATTGAAGTATATCACTATAAACTGACCTATAAATGGCCTTATCACTTCATTCATGAGTCCTATAAATGTGCTAGGTGTATTTAAGACCCCAAAAGCTTGATCAGCACTCATTGAGGTCTCCATTGGTTTTGAAAGTCATTTTCCATTCATCTCCAACCCTCATTTAAATTTGATGATAACCACTCCTCAAATCTATCTTGGAGAAAAGCATGACTCAATGTAGCTCATCTAACATGTCATCAAGTCTAAGAATTGGATGCTTATACTTGATAGTGATGTTGTTGATTGCCTTACTACCCACACTCTAATAGGCACCATATTTCTTTGGAATCAAAAAAGCCATAACATGAGCAAGGGCTCAAGTTCTCTTTGACATAACCTCTAGCCATCAAGTCATCCACCTGCTTTTGAAATTCTTTGATCTTTTGAGGGTCAACCTATTGAGAACCTTGCATGGATAAGTTAGCATCAGGAATGAGATCAATGTGATGTTGTATCCCATAGATGGAAGGAAGGCCAAGAGGAAGCTTTTATGGCTAGACATTGTTGAATTGTTCAACGATGGTTTGGATTAGAGGGTGAAGGTTACTCTAATGCTCACTTTTGCGCTCTCAAGCATGAGTCAGACAAAGGCCTTCTTACCCTTACTTTAGTCCGTCCCAACATGTGTTTCACTCACATGGAGGTGTCTCTCCTCACTTTCCACCCTAGTTGATATTTTGGACTAAGCTAGGAGGCAAAGGGCTGAGGTCAATCTTTTCATTTCCAAAGTAAGTAAGTGTTGTAAAAACCATCATGTTTCACACATCTATCAAATTTCCATGAATATCTTAATATCAAATGATAAGCACTCATGGGTACAACATCACATAAGACTTTACACTATGCTTGCTACAAATGAAAAACATTACAACAAAACAACAACCTAGTAGCATTTTTTTGTGGCACATGAAACAAATGCCACAAAAGGCTAGCTTCATTATTGTAGGAGTGATGATGTTTTCTTGCTCCCTTAATAATCTCGCGCTTCCTTCAATCCAATTCTTTTTGCTTTGTATTTTTACCACACACTAAAAAAAAAGCCCAATTTTTCACTTTTTCTCTCTAATCCTCCAAAAAAAATAATTTCTTTCTTTCTTTCTTGGAACTTCATTCCCAATTAAATCAAAAAAGCATTTTTTTAGTTCCTTAAAATTTCTTGAGGGTATTTTGTAGATAGTAACAAAAAATATAGAAGTGGTACAATATTCAAGTGCAAGTTCAATCAAAAGCACCCCCATAAGAAATGATGGGTTACACCGACATTCTCCTCTCAATTTTACCTCTGTTATTGGCTCCACATAAGAGGTGGAGGATGATGTAGTGGTAGCTAGAGGAGTGAGAAACATAAGGTAGAACAACATATATTCTTAAGTGATGAATGAAGTTGTGTGGGGCAAAAAAAGAGGTCGTGTTTGTAGTGTACATGGTTGAGAGAACTGGGCCGGACAGGGAACCGGTGTGAGGAGCGGGCTGAAAATTGATTAAAACCGTTCGGACAAGCAAACTGGGAAAAACCGGTCAAACTCGGTTGGACCGGTTGACTCGGTCAACCTGGCCCACCCACGATTGGACCGGGTTTTCTCAGGTTGCTTTAAAATCGAAGTTTTTTTTTTTTCATGTGGTAAAGATTTCGAGCACAGCTCAACCCTTTCATAGCATCCTTAGCTTACCTTCCATGTTTTTTTTTTTATAAGGCTACCAAGTTTGGAAATTTGCTCAAAATGACGATGTGGGACTTCCCAATTTTCACCATCTAATAGAACCCATATTTATGCAATGAGGGTGTTGCAACCACCTTTTACTCCATCAATGTGGGACCATAAATAAATTTCTTAGTTCTCTTATTCCTTATTATTTTGTACTTGTAACTTTTTTCTATTAGATTTTAGTAATTTATTTATGCTGTTAAAATCAAAAAGCAATTTTTTATCAAATATATAATTTAATGATCTCTTCTTACACATTATTTTGTAGTTGTTCATTTATTGTAATTTTTATTTCACTTAATTTTAACCAATGTATATTTTTTATTTATTATCAAACTCTTGTAATTTCTATATCCATATTCAAGCATGAGTTACCAAATTATTATGGCCAAATTATTGAACTCTTGTATTGTTTTTTCTTGAAAAAAATTATGACCCTCTAATAAGTTGTATTACCAAATTATTATATCTAAATTATTTTTTTCCCTTAAAACAATGTCTCTTTAGGGGGTTGATTTTTTTATTTTTTTTTTGGAGTGTGAATGCTTTTATAGGTAGTAGAATTGCATAAAAGCCCTACACTCTTTTATAAAGCCTAACTTTAATTACAAGTCCATGACTTTGCATTGTTTTGAGCTTGCCTTCCATGTTTTTTTATAAGACTACCAAGTTTGAGAATTTGCTCAAATTGGCAATGTGGGACTTCTCAATTCTCACTATCTAATAGAACTCATATTTATCCAATTGGAGTCTTGTAACCACCATCTACTCCATCAATATGGGACCATAAATAAATTTCTTATTTCCCTTCTTCCTCATTATTTTGTACTTGTAATTTTTTTCTATTAGATTTAGTTAGTAATTTGAAAAAAAAATATATAACAAATATATATATAAAAAGTTTTCAGGCTCACCGGGTTGTGCCGATCTAACCTGGTTCGACGGTAAACCGGGTCAACCGGTCCAACCCCGGTCCAAACGGTCCGACTGGTTGAACCATCGACCCACTCTATCGACCGGATTGATCACCGGGTCGGTTCTCTCAACCTTGGTAGTGTAGGATTAGGTCCATCATTCATGGCATCCGTTTCATGTAATCAATTTAGAGAAAGTTTCGAAGAGGATCATGACTCATGGAATGAAAGGATGGTCATCAAGAAGCTCATAATAAGAGATTGGAACAGAAAGTGACACATCTTGAGAATCAACAAGCTAACATTTGAGCTAAGTTAGCAGCATTAAAGGCTCTTATTAGGAAAAAGGCAATGGAGGATACCATGCCTCGTACTTGATCTGCATCTTGGAAATGAAAATGTACATTTTCTTACTCTTTAAGTTTCTTATATTTTCAATTTAAAGTAATATAACTCTTTTTTAATATTTATGTTTGACTTAACTATATTTTGCATGTTAGCAACGCCTCTAGTGGCTCTAAAAACTTAGCATGTCAATGAATAATTTCTTTTCATTGAGTTGTCATTCCTATTGATATGGTTCCCCCTCCCTTCCATTCTTTTGGGTGCATTTTTGGGTGAGATGTTCTTTGAAGCTCTTAGTGTAGCTTTGTTGTCTTGCTGCTTGGATAATTGTACTATTTTGTAGGTTGACTTAATTCAATTAATTTATGTCTTACGATTGTGACTGATTATGGTTCTTGGCTTAGATAAGGACTAATTGTGTTTAGCCTAGATGATCTATATTGGTCTTCAATGGTATCAACAAGAGTGAAAATGTTTTTTGAGTTTAATACCCATAAACATCTTCAGTAGTTCAAAGATGAACTAAATGAATCTCTAGTTAGTAATTGATGTGTTGAAGCTTGTTGAAACCCTCGATTAGGTGTTCAATTTTTCTTGTGGGTTACACAATAAGTTAGATATTCTCACATCACTCTAGCTTAAATTATGTTTGGTGCCATAGGGGTTTGAAATATTTTTGAGAATGCATGAATTCATGTAGAGAAATGTACCCTCTTGTGGTTTTCAAAGAGAGGGAAAAAAAGTACCTTCTTAACAATTTCACTTGATGGGGTGACAGTAAAGAGTTGTGAATAAGTTGTTCACATTTGTTTTCTCAAATGGGAGTGTTATGGCTTTTGTTTTGATCATTTAGGGAGGATTTGTTAAATTTCTCTTCAAATGCTTGTTTTCTATTGTGTGAATATATAAATAATGTAAGGCCCCTCCTCAAATTGCATCCATGGTAGTGAACTTTGTCGTTCCTAGAAAATGTGTACTCCTGTTTTGTTCCTTTTTTTGTCCAAATAGAAAAAAAATAGACTGTCAAGTGTATTTATGCGTAGATGGGATCTCATGTTCATGTCTTGTCTGATTACATTCCCTTAATTGATGGTTGCATTGGTTGATTATAAGGGACTTGCCCATACTAGAAGAAAAAGGATGTACTTATGCCTCTTTAGGTTGTAAGAAACTTCTAAGTGTGTTAATCATCTTCATAAACTTTTGGTTTGAAAATTAAAACAAGCCTTTCTTATAGATATTTTGGTTTTATGTAATTGCAATACAATAACATGTGTATACACTTCATCTTTTATGATTAATACTAATAGTTTCGATTAGTGTTTGCAAGAATTTTATTTTACAAATGGCAAGTAAACGATCAACAAATACGAATTTGCAAATTAAAAAGTGAAGATAAACCCTGATGGCATTTATTTCTACCTTTACCAACAAAACTTATAAATGCTGCAAGGACTTTTAGTGACATTAGCTGTTGTGGCATGAAAGTAAATATTGCTAAATGGTGTTATACCATTTGTAAATGCCACTGTAGCGCAAATTAAATGCCACCAAGGCCTAGATATGTTGTAGTGAAAAGAGTTAAGGACTTGATTGGTTAACTTCAAATGACTTCCATCGTTGAGCCACTTTACCTTGTATGGCTTTAGAGGCACCAGGATTCAGAAACTAAGCTTGCTAACAAAAGTGATGAGGCTATATTTGTACAACCCCCCTCCCTCTAAATCATTGATGAGATTACACACTTTGTTGTTAGTGGTGCACCTTGAGTGGAAGATCATCTCTATTATTCTTTGTGTAAAAGAGAATTGTAGGCGTAAAGAATCCTCCCAAGGATACGAAGCTCTCCTTGATCAATTTTTAGCATGGTGACTTCCTCTTAAGGTCAATCTCCTATTGTTGAACACTATCCACCTCCTTCGTATGTTCATCAAACCCCTCTATCTGTTGGATAGTCGTAGTCTTCTTGTAAGGCAATCTTATTAAAAGAGCCTATAGCCTTAACATTTGAAGCTTAGGGACTTCCTTAGAAGTGCCTTGAAGGATCCCCAACCTTCAGCCTTGGTGGACGTATGAAACCTTAAATGTGGGTTTTTCCTTTGAGTTTGAGAATAAAGCTTCTTTTCCTTCTATTGCTTCTTTACTTTTAGAGCCAATTTGAAAATATCTTTATCAAGGCTCCAATAAAGATGCATCTTAACCTTCTTAGAAATGTTCAAATAAGCCTATTAAGGAATCTAGCCACTAATTTCTCTAGAGGTTGATTAGCACCACTCCAGATTAGGATTTTCTCAAACTCCCTAATATACTCACTTTAACTAGTATCTTTTTCTAGAGTGAGAATATCTTGTTAAAAAGGTCTTGCTTGTAATTCTTCAAAAAGAACACTTTCGTTATGACCCCTTTGAGTTTCTCCTAAGACTTAACATGCCTTTTTCCCTCCATGGCCCTTTGTTTCTTAAGATTTTTAACCATAATGAGGCATATTTTGTGAACTTTACACTTATAACCTTGAAACTTTTCTCATCAATGTATATCCCTTGGCTTCAAAGATTCGATCAAGGCTCTAAACCCATTCAAGGCAGTCATTTGAATTCAAACTCTAGTGATTTCACCTTAATGTCCTTAAAATCATCCCTTAGACATCTCATTCTTGCCCTTCTTACGTGACTACTCAATCTAGAGTCACTTGAATCTCCTTACCCCTCCACTGGTTCACTTTGGGAAGAAAGTTATGCCTCTTGGTTTTTCCTAGGTGGCCTTTGGGTTTCTCCATTTCCAAATCCTTAAAGGTTAGCAAGTTGAACTTGTTGGGCAAGATTTCGTACATTGTGTTGAAGTTGAAGAATGACATTATCCTTCTTTGATGGGCTTATTTAAAAGTCAAATATCTAGGAACGAATTGAGGTTTAGGAGAAGGGGGTTCACCATTACTTGCCGTCACTTATAGAAAGATGGTAGGTGTTTTAGGGTTATTTGTAGCTAGGATTATGTTCGAGACAAAGATATTTTTGTAGCTAAGAATTAAGATATTAAAAATAGCACAAAATAAGTATGGAGAAGATGAGAAAACTTCAAAAATACAAACTAAATGCTCTAGTACCAAGATAAATGGTTAGGCAAAGTTAAATCAAGTTCAAAGTCTCTGAACTGCTGGACATGGACCTCAATAGCAAGCATGGGGGTGTCACTTGGCATATGGTTTCCACCAACCAAGCCCAGGACTAATCAATACTCCAGTTAAGGCTAAGCCACTAAAAATTTTCTAAAGGCATTGCTTTAACTCACAACCAATAAAGCATAAACATAGAGAGATTTTTATAGAGTTGTGTAGATAAAAGGCTCCTAAGAGCCTTATACATTTAGTATGTGAAAGAAAATGCAAAGAAAAATTCGCATTAAGCAAACACCAAAGGAATGATAGTAATAGTAGTTCAAGCTGCCATTATCATGGCAAAGACACCAATTTTGAAAATCTATACTTGTCTTGTTTCTTGCATAAAAAAGGTGATTCAAAGCTACGGTGAAATTGAGGATGTCTATTTTCATTTTCCACAAGTTGGATACAAAAGACTATCATTGTGAGAGAGAAATAGTCATTGAAAGTTGATTGATCTAGCACTTTTTCCTCTAGAGACCATTTTGGTAGGTTGCTTCGTGTAGCTACGTTAAGATAAAAATGCACAACCTCTTTTGGTGAATCATAAGTTAATTTCCTTTAGATCTCCCTAGAGTGAATATCTTAGCTAAATAGTCCAAAATCAGAAAGATCCAAAAGTGAGAAATTAGAATGGAAATTCTACCAATAGTTAGCCTTATAAATAACCTCATTGTTTAGCACCTTGATTTATTTTTACATATGTTAGTTACTTTGAACCTGGAATTATGAATCAAGCACTAGAAATGCCAACACAAAAAGGCATAGCCCCCTTGAGGTTCACAAGAGCTTGGGAAATTTTCATTACAGTCATACCAAGCCATTTGTGTGAAAGCGATAAGATCTTTATTGTACAAGTGAGTACTCTTCACTTCCTTTGGGTTAACTTAAGAAGTCAAGGTGATAGGTCATGCTTCCATAGGAAATTCAATAGCTATGGCCTTTGGAAAGTAAGGAGAGGAAGGAGAAAGGGTTTGTTTGGAAGAGAGAAATAGGAAAATTCAATAGCTATGGCCTTTGGAAAGTAAAGAGAGGAAGGAGAAGGGGTTTGTTTGGAAGAGAGAAATAGGAAAACGTAAGGAGGTGAGGCACTGGTTAAAAGGAAATTTGGGATTTGTTTATAAGTTTTTTTAGCTAAAGATAAGATATGTTTGATTGCTAGTATAGGAATTAAGATGTGTTCGATTGTAAATGATATATTTATATTTTTCATCTGTACGAGAAGTGATGTTGTAGGAAATGAGGAATAAACCAAATTTGGTATTGTAATTAGTGTAAAAATTAATCACTTATCCTTTTTGTACTAGTCTAAAATCTTTTGAGATTGAACCTCACGTAAATTCAAATACCATTTTATGCTATTTATAACTATGTTTGTCGACAGAAAAGGGATGTAGAGATCTCTATAAATATAATAATGAAAATAAATTTATTATGAAACCTAATATACTTAAGCTCACAGTTTAAACTATTTTAATAAAACTTGCTTCTCTGTGAACAAGGTTTTTCAAGCAAAAAAAATAATCATTACAATACTTTTTTAAAATAGCATGAATTTAGTTAATTATAAAATAATGTGTGTGATGAATGTCATATTTTTGCATAGGACCTCATGAATGTTTGGGAGTCATTTCAGGGCATCACGTCCTTGTTTCTACCATTATGCTTGCCTTCACTTTTTTAAGAAGTGTTTACATATTTTCACCTTGCGAGCCCTAAACATATTAGTAGAATGAAGATTTTGAGGCTTTTTAGATAAAAAAATATAACAAAAGAGGCCCATAGACACCCAATATGAACATACCGTGGCCTATACCATAGTTCAGGATGATCTAGAAAGAAGTAGAGGGGTGAACAAAAGGAAGCAACCAAACCAGTGTCCACCACGACCTGACTGTGGTGTAGACCATAGTCTGTGGTGTACCCCACCATCAGACTATGGTGGTCCCCTTCCCCTAGCCTGCTAGTTTCCTTTGTGGCTTTTCGAGTTCTAGGCATTTTGGACATCAGTAGCTTTGATTTCCACGATATAAGCTGGATTTTACCACCTTCCTTAGCCACCTATCCATCATCCTATCACCATCCCATCATCATTTACCACTGAAACTCATCTATTGAGACAATGAAAGTAAGAAAAGAAGCAAGATTAAGCAAGGTTTGGAAGTTTTTGGAAGAAGGATTGAAAGATCATCATCCTGGTGATTAGGCTAAGCTCTTCTCTTATCTCTTTCTTTAAACTTTTCTCTTTAGTTCAGAACATGATTTTAGAGTGTTTACTTTGATTCCAACAATCTTTGAGTAGTTTTCTTTATCCAAGGGTTGCTAAACCGTAGTGATGTTAATTTTGCTAGTTTAAACTATTTGCACTTGGAATCTTGCTTGATTGTTTCAATCTAGTCTTTGGATTTTAAATGTTATTGTGGAATTTTTGGCAAACTTATTGCATGCATGTTATATTCTAGATCAAAGTACTGAAAGGTGAAGATCGATGTTGGAAAAACTAGGATTAGATTTGATTTAATAATCACTAGAGAAAGGATTATGAGTTAAGTGGTCTTATGATAATCATATTCCTAAGATGGATTCGATTAAGGTCTAATAAGAATTATTAATTAGTTTGACCAGGTTATTTCACTCCTATTCGGAAGGAAGTTGCGAATTCTCTAGCGTTATCGACCATTAAATCAATCGGCAAGGTGAGAAGTGCTTGTTTGACTCGTTAGATCGACGCATCATTAGGTGATGCTACCCCCTAGATGTTTTTAGCCATTGAAGTTAGACTTTATTATTTAGTGTTTGATATTTATAATCCACACCAAATCTTTAGCAAATCTTTTATAGGAATACTTAGCAATTCGAATTAGTCCCTATCAGACAACCTTGATCTATAATACGATACCCATGCACTTGCGATATCGATCAAGTTTTTGGTGTCATTACTAGGGACTAGATTTGGATATTGAGCTATCTTCAAGAAGTTTGACTAAGCATTTTTCTTTTTTGTTTATTTTTTGTGTTTTCCATTTTGCTTTATTTGGTGTGCTTTGATTGTATGCAGGTTGTCCTCTCTTTTATGCACAAATCCCCCATTTTTAGAGCACTCTTTGAGCCTGATCCCAAAATCAAGAAAAATTTTCATCTATTGAAGAAATAGGGAAAGATTGAAGAAGATTAAGAAGCGGTCAATCCCAACTTGGGATGGCAGGTGAAGATGAACAACGGAGCACCCTTAGGGAACTATGTGACTCTTGGAATTCACGGCCTCACCCCAGGCATTACTAGGCCACCTGTAACCGCCAACAATTTCGAGCTCAAGCCGACACTTATTTCAATGGTGCATAATCACAATTTGGTGGCACTCCCATGGAGGATCCCTATTTGCATCTTTTGGTTTTGTTATAGGTTGCAACACCTTGAATATCAATGGAGCCTCGAGCGATACAATCTCCCTCTGCGTGTTTCCCATCTCTCTTAGGGATAAAGCGAGGATATGGCTTTACTCTTTGCAATCGAGATCCATCACAAATTGGGATGAGCTCACCAAAGCCTTTCTTTCCAAGTTCTTCCCTCTTAGCAAGACGGCGAGCTTAAGGAATCAAATTACTTCATTTGGTCAACGAGAGCATGAGTCCCTATATGAAGCTTGGGAGCATTTCAAGGACCTTCTAAGGATGTGCTCCTATCATGGTCTTCAAAAGATGGATGATAGTACAAGCATTCTACAATGGAGTCACACATACCATGAGATCCATGATTGATGCGGCGGTGGGAGTAACATTGATGAACAAGACAAAGGATGAGGCATATAACCTCATTGAGTAGGTGGCACTCAACAATTATCAATGGTCTAATGGGAGGAATCCATCCCCTCCTTGTCACAGTCGTGGATCTTTTAACAATGTAAATTTGACTTGTGAAGATGGGAGTCATTTTGCCCAATCCACTAGTGACCAGGTTACATATGTCAATAATTTCCACCATAGGCCAAAACATCACTCCTACTATAATACCCACAATCCTAGTTGGAAGAACCATCCCAACTTGTCCTATATGAGTGATCTTCTTCCCTTTGCTCAAGCCCATCCTAGACCCTTATCACCTAGACTTCAAAGACCTAACTTCCCTCCATAAGCTCCACAAAAGTCCAACCTTAAGGCTACGTTGGAGAGTGTGCTTTTTGGTACAGCAAAAACAAGATGAGTATATTAAGTGATTAGTTTATAAGGTTTATCTGCTTGCTAGTTATAAAAAGATGTTAGAATCTCAAATCGCTAGTGTTGTTCATTATTTGATCCAAACCCGGACTGAACTGAAGATCGGTTAGGATCGAACTAGTCCAAATGGATTCAATTCGGTCCTTGATCCAACAGTTTGGTCTTATTCATATCTTCCGTCCAATCCTAGTTTGGACCGGTGCACCGATCGACCGAACCAATGACGATTAAAACAAAAGAAAGCAACATTATCAGTGAGCGTTTGGGATTGGATATGAATTGTGAATAAAACCAAGGCTAAGACTCAACATTTTCAAAAGAATCAAGCATCTTGCCTTCCTTCTCTTTCTCTTTGTTTCTTTTCAACTTCAAGCTCACACTTGAAACACTATGTTCCATGGCACTGAGTTAGGCACTTGTCAAAGCTCGCTAAGCCATAGCGTGTACTGGATTGCATATAATTTGAGGTTTTGAGCCCTCTTATTTCTCAGCCCTTATAAGAATTATGGCGGGTTTGTCTTCTCCATGTTCCTTTTCTATACTTCTTTCAAGTCTTGACTAAAGGAAACAAGACAAGAGTTATAGCATGATTAATTTTGGATTTTACAGAATTGGGAAAGAGTCCACATTTAACAAAACCACTATGTTCCTATTATTCTCTCTCGAGACATGTCCCTTCCATAGCTCTCTATGTTTCTCTCTCTTTTTATAGACACCCATGACTATAAGACATTTTAAATAGGGAGGAATAGTAGTAACATATTATTTTTAATAGGATAAAGTAAACATATGCCCCCTTTCGTGGCTTTCAAACATGAGTAATATTTTCTTAGATTTGTTATTGTATAAAAACATTTGAATACAAAAATAAAGTGCTATGTTTTAGTTTTTTTGGGCCTAGAGGTACATTTTCACTGAGCAAATCATTTCGGCAGATACATACACTTCAATGCCATGTAATTTGGCCACCCAAAATAATTTTAAAAAATTGGTTAATTTGGTCCGGTCTCAATTCGGTCCGTGTTTTTACAGTTCGGTCCCAGTCCAAATCAAATATTACTCAATTCCATCCTCAGTTCGCGTCGTACCATTTATTCGGTCCAGTCTAGTCCGATCCGAGTTTGGATCGATGAACACCTTACAAATCACCCAAGAAGCTAGCTCTTCTTTTGCATCTCCAGGTAGATTACCTGGCAAACTCGAGCCTAACCACAAAGAGCATTGTAATGTATCGTCTTGAAAAGTGATAAACAATTAAAGGGTTGTAAGTGTTGGGGTGAATAGTGAGAAAAATCATGATGTGCATCTTGATAGCTTGTTTAGTGAGGATGAGCCCGGAAAGAAAAATGAAAGTGAGAAGCCTAAGAAATCTAAGCCCCTTTCTCCAAAGCCATATATGCCACCTTTGCCTTTCCCACAAAGATTTACCAAGGCTAAACTTGATGCTCAATTTGGGAAGTTTCTTGACGTTCTTAAAAAGTTACATGTGAATATTCCTTTCATTGATGGTTTGTCTTAAATGACTATGTAAGCCAAGTTTCTGAAAGAAGTCCTCTCAAACAAAAAAGGGAAGATTGATGAGCATGAGACCATAGCTTTAGGTGAAGAGTGTAGTGTTGTGGTATTAAACAAGCTTCCTGTGAAGCTTAAGGACTCCAATAGCTTCTCTATTCCTTGCTTGATTGGCTATGTGAGCATTGATAGGGCTAAAGATGATCTTGGTTCAAGTGTGAGTTTGATGCTCTATTCCATTTTTAAGATACTTGACCTAGGAGAGTCAAGACCCATTTCACTTCAATTAGTGGACCGTTCTATGAAGTACCCATTGGGTATTTTGTAGGATGTTTCGATCAAGGTGTGTGACTTTTATATGTTGATTGACTTTGTAATTCTTGATATGGCTAAAGATGCCCGCACCCAACTCATTCTTGGGAGGCCTTTCTTGGCCATTGTAGGATGTAAAATTGGTGTTAAGGGTGGGTAGGTTGACTTTTGATGTGGGGAGCACCATGCTGAATTTGGTTTGATTAAGGACCAAGAGTCTTTTCCTTCTTCTCTTCCTTGTTGTGGATGTGATCTGATTGTCTGTTGTGAGACTTTGGAGTTGGTTGACATGCGTCTAAATGATCCTCAGGGGTTTGCTTATGTGTCTACTAAGGGCCATGGAATTAAAATATGCAAAGATGGATTTGATTGAAACTTTGCCACCTAGCATAGTAAAGGACAAGCCCTATGCTTTTGATGAGGGTTATTTGACTTATTACTGTAGGTTTGCACGAGTGTTACTGTCATTTCCGCCCATTGGCAATGTTGAGGTTGACTTTGATTTTGAGATGAAGAATGGTAGGTGTGATGGTGGCCCGTCTGATGGTATCTACTACAAGATAATTGTGTATGCGGACCGCGCTGTTTGGCACTATTTAATGCTTAAGAAGGACCTCTATCCCATCTACTTGAAGTGGTTCCTTCTTTTGCAAGACTTTGAGTTTGAGTTTGAGGTCCGTGAGACGGGTGGACAAGAGCTATGAAGTCCCCTTTCTCACCAGTTTTTTCCTCTTTCAAAAGGATGACGATGTAACTGGCCTAAAAGAAGCATTGCTTGGGAGGTAACCCCAGGTTCTTTTCTTTTCTCTTTGTTTTTATTTTCCTAGATTTTAGTCTTTTTGGTGTATGTTCTTGCATCCTATTCCCCTTAGCCTTTTCATGCCTTATATGTTTACATTGAGCGCAATGTATTGTCTAAGCATGGGGGAGGGATATCTTGTATGTGTTGCACCTAAATTTAGGCATGCTTTGTTTATGTTTGCATTTAGGATTTAGGTTGCACTTGAAAAACTTTGAAAAAAATAGGAAAAAAAAATCCGAAAAACAACAAAAAAAAGACTCTAATGATGATTCCATAGGCAAAATAGTTTACATGAGCTTGTGTGATTTTTATGAGTGATCACTTTGGTGTGAAAATTTTTGAAGGTCTTGTG
>JACYFF010031955.1:51507885-51542883 GCA_017589665.1 Selenicereus undatus | reverse complement strand
CTTCTCGAAAAATATGATGAATAAAAATATGATGCTTGAATGAACTTCCGTTCCCAGTTAAGAATGATGAAACCTCCTGCTGTACCTTGTGATGATTTTGATGAACCCCGCTTGTGGCTTCCTCCATGCTATCCAGTATGTCTTCTTTCGGTTGATGGCTGAGAGATTTGGGTTTGGTGATTGAAGTGTTTGTGTGAGTTTGTGTTGAATACACCATTCGACTGTAGCTTTTTTGGCTCTTATTCATGTTGTTCTTGGATTGGGTGTTTCACTACGAAACACCATGTTGTCCTTTGTTTTCCATATACTCCATAACAGCACAATTTACCTATCCATTTTGATTGTCGGGCTTACAACTCTGGCACCATTAAGCATTTGTAATAGGGCAAGTTGTGGGTTGAAAGGGAGATTTGTGTTAAGCCAGTTGTGAGAAACTACTAATCTCAAACAATCCCGTGAAATGTTACATCCCAAAAACAAATTATTTGTATCTTCAATCTCCGATTGACAAAAAGAACAATGAGAATCAATATTCATGCCTCTTTGAACCAAGGTTCCTCTAGTAGGAAGCAATGTATGATAAATTTACCAAAGAAATTTTTTTAGCTTTGGCATGATGTCTAAATTTCAAATCCAATCATACTCCCATACAGGTGGATTGCCTAGATCCAACCCATGTGCCGCCCAAGTTGCTGTCTTAGTGGAAAATTGACCATTTCCAGAAAGTCCCCAACACACAGAATCAGGAATAGAATTGGCAGGGATAAGTGTTGCAAGAATCAACTATAAGTGGACAAAGTCTACTAGTGAATTAAGTCTTGCAACATCCCATTCCTTACTCGCCGTTACAAACTGTGATACCTTAAGGGAGGTATCAGTGAGGGAGAGATCTGTAACCTTGAGTAAATTGGCTAAACTACATTTGCACACCAATTGTCGAGCCAGAAATTAATATTTGTTCCATTACCCACTTTCCATCTCACTCCTTTTATAAATTGTTGTCTATTCTTAAGTGTGCACTTCCATGCCTAGGAGTCATGTTTCTTGGCTTTGATAGCAAAGAAATTCTCGTCAATTTGGTATTTCGCCCGCATTTGATCCACCCAAAGGCACTGATTATGGAACAATTTCCAAGTTAATTTGCTTAGGAAGGCACTATTAACTGCTTCCATTTTTCTAAGCCCGAGTCCCCAGCCTTCTTAGGTTGACAGATGTTGTCCCAGGAAACCATAGGCATCCCCTTATTTTCATTTGATTTTTTCCAAAAAAATCTCTACTTCTTTTATCAATTTGTCGATTAGTTTCTTTGGGTAACTGAAAGCACTGCATTGTATGTGCAAGCATTGATTCGATGTTGGATTGAATTAGTGCCACCCTCCCCGACTTAGCCACATGTTTAGTTTTCCAAGATTGCAATTTTGCAGCTATTCTATTGGCTACTTCAGAAAAGGCTTCTATTTTTGGGCGACCCTTGAAAATTGGACATCCAAGGCACTTGCCAAGATTAGTTTGGTGCGTAATGTTGAAAATGGATGACAAAATTTGCTTGTCATGGGCAGTTGCATTACTAGAGAATGTTAGTGACGATTTATGAAAATTTTAATAGAAATTAAGTAGTACAGAATGTAGCTCATGACAAGATTCAATATTAGTTTTGCAAAAAAGAAGGCTATCATCTGCAAAGAGCAAGCATGGGATTTGAGCAGCTCGTAGAGAGATCTTGATACAAATCCCGCACTTTTTCCTACACAGCGCCTTGCGAAGGGTTCTGGTTAAAACTTCCATGCATAAGATGAAAAGATAAGGGGGAAGAGGGTCCCCTTGTCGAATACCTCTAGTAGGTGTAAAAAATTCAAATACGTTGTCGTTTACATCACATAGTACAAAACGGTAGAGATGCAAGGTTTAATACAGTCTACCCACTTAGAATGAAATCCCAAATTGTGTAACGTATTGAATAGGAAGTCCCATTCAGCTCTATCATAAGTCTTTTTCATATCAAGTTTAAGTGCTACCAAGGCTTTCTTTCCTTTCATATTTTTGAATTTGGTCATGATTTCATGCGTAAGTACAATGTTGTCATGGATGGAACGATTAGGCACAAAAGCACTTTGGATAGGATCAATAATCTTTTCCAAAATCGACCGCATCCGATTGGCTACAATTTTTGAAATAATCTTATACACTGTATTTCAAAGGCTGATTGGTCAAAATTGAGCAGTTGTAGTTGGCTTATTCACTTTTGGGACTAATGCAATAAGCATGTGATTAATCTATTTGAGGAGTTTGCCCTTTTCAAAAAAAAGGTTTTATTGCTCGGCAAATGTCATACTTAATAATATGCCAAAAATCTTGAAAGAAAGCTGCTCCGAAGCCATCAGGCCCAGGAGCTTTAAACTTGTCCATTTGGAAAAGGGAATCCTTAATTTTCGTTTCTTGAACAGGCTCTAATAATCTTTGATTGTCTTCTACAGTTACTAAGTTAAGCATTTCCATCTCCATATTAGAGGTGACTGTCTGAGCTGATTTAAATCTAGTAGTAAAGTCAGCGATAAACATTTTTTCAATTTGTGCAGATTCATCAACCCATACTTCCGAATTATCCTTAATTTTCGTAATTTTGCTTATTGTCTTTCTTGCCTTCATAGATTGATGGAAATAGCGGGAGTTTCTATCTCCATTCATAAGCCAATCTTTTCTTGCCAGTTTTCCCGGCCCCAATATTTCTGGTTAAAGAGATGCATCTTTTCTCATTGCTTGATAAGTCTGCAATGCCAGTTATTTAATCGAGTGTTATTGGGATCATGCACTAATTTTGTTTCAACGTGTAGAAGATTTTCTGTATTCCTTGCAAGCTTATGTTTAAAATTTCCAAAGGTACTCTTACTCCACGATTTAAGATCCAATTTGATTTTTTTCAGTTTCTGTGCTAACTAACACATAGAAATACCTCGTACTCTCATTTTCCAATTTTGTTTGACAATAGTATGCATTTCCCGGTACTGAGCCCAAGAGTGTTGATATTTGAAATTAGTGTCTTGTTTATAGGGATGTGCTGGCTCCGTATTAAACAGCACAAAGGCATGGTCGGAACACATAAAAGGGCTCCGTAATTAGCAAGGGAACAAATGTGCACATTCCTCCCTGAAAAGAACTCTATTTAGTTTTTCATAAACGAGATTTCCTCTTAAAATTCTCTTCCAAGTGAAGACTCTACCTTAAACATTAGCTTCAATACTTTGAGTGTGAGCCAAGAAGTCATTAAGCCATCGTGTTCAAGAAATAGTTAAAGGAACACCACCAACCTTATCAGAAGAACAAAGCATTTCATCAAAATCCCCAATAATGCACCAAGGTAAATTAATGGAATTGCTGAGCTGTTTAAGATGGCGCCAAAAAGCATCTTTATCAATTTCCTGCGCATGAGTATAAACTGCGGACAACATAAACTGCTTATTACTGTCTTTCTTGATAACATGGCAATGAATTGCCCCATTTTCGCTCGCTATAACATTAACTTCAATATTGAATGGATTCCACAAACACCAAATTGCACCCCCATGACTGAAGGTTGGAATTGTGTCATATTGTGAAAATCATAAATTCCTTATAATTAATTCCGTATTTTGTTCGTTAACCATAGTTTCCAATAGAAACAAAATGTCTGGCCTAATGGTACGGTTAATAAATGCTACTTCCTGTCGCAATTGGTATTTTTTAGCACCTTGTACATTCCAGCATATGACTTTCATGAAAAACAATTGAGAATAAAAAAATCCCAATTCATACATCATTCATCCTGTGACATTTGATCCATAGGATCAGTCAGTAATATAGCCTTGGGAAATAAGCAACAACGCTTAATTCCACTCATCAGTAAAAGTTTCCAAAAAATAATGAATTCACACAACATAATTTCAGAGGTAACAAATACCCCATCGATGCTTTTTAAGGTACAAGAGATTAGAATACAAGAATATTGCCTAGGCACGTCAATCTGAAAGAAAAGATGTCCCCTCTGGCCATCGGAGACGGCATTGGTGCAATAGTTGATGCGAAGCATACAGTGTTGTCCCCAACATACTCGAAATGGATAGGTTAGCACAAGGCAGAGACAGAGAGAGACCCATAGAAGCCCAGGACCTGTGCCACCAAAAAAAGCAGAGTACAAGTACACAGCAACAAAAAAAGGAAAGTAACAAGGCAGAACCAATCCGTTCCAAACATTGAAGCCTGGAGCCAATGAAAAAACCAATTTGAAGTCTCAATTAACAACAAATTCATGTTGTTATCATCCTGGATTGGACTACGTAATAGGCAAACTAAGGTAAACTCTAGTTGCCAAGGAGGTCCCATCCTGGCATCATAGTAGTTAACCTCAGGGACACGCCCATGAAACCATAACAGAAAAGTGGATGAGTAGCAAACAACGAAAATGGTACTCCGAGAGGGATCTACCCCAAGCCAGTGTTGCCTCCTACCAAAGAAGGGGTGGCAAGCATCCAGCATGAGCAAATTGGCCAAAAACCATTCCAAACCCACAATGTGAGAAATTAGATTTGCCATGAAAAACATAGCTATCACACAAAACCATACCAACGTATGAAATGAGTATGCCAGCGCAAGGCTGAGACAGAGAGAAAACCAAAGAAGCCTACAACCTGGGTCAGCAAAAAATGCAAAGCACAAGTACACAGCATCCCTAAAAAGGAAAGCAACTAGGCAGAACCAATCCTGTTCAAACATAAAAGCCTGCAGCCAACGAAAAACCCATATCAAAGTCTCAGTTAGCAACAAATTTCTAATGTTATCATCATTGACTTGACTTCGTAATGGGCTAGCTGAGGTAAACTCTACTTGCTAAGCATTTATATATGGGACATGAGTAGTCAACCAAACAAACCATCCATTCTTGCAAGTTCAAGAACAACAAGTACAACACAAAGACTCGAATAAAAAAATAATAGTCAATTGTAAAGTCAATCTATGATTCATACCCAGATGGATAGTAGTAACAATTGTCTAACAGAGAAGCAAACATAAATATGAAGCAGGAACTTGACCCACAAGGCAAAATAAAATCATGGGATAAATTACAACATGTACCTGAGTGTCATAAAGATTAGAGGTAAGGGAGCTTACACAACAGAACACGGCTACCCAACTTGGCGGTAATTCGGATGCAAGGAGCCAGAGACAAGGACTTGGCATGGGGAATCGGCAGTGAGGTAACATCAGAGTTAGCCAAAAGGTCGATCTATCCTAATGATGGAGAAATCTCGTTAATTTGCAGTGGAAACAAGATCTGAGAAATGATCCATCCCATTGAGGCATAGATTGCATCAATCTGAACGCACGATCTGGAAAATATGAAATGAACTCGACTTAGGCCTAAGCGGGAAAGCAAACATGGCGAATAAAGGTGGATCTAAGGGGGAAGCGATTGCAAAGTATGGGGAAGATCAGTAATCAAAGCAGAATAGCAGTAGGGATGCATAATTAGAAGTGGTGAGAGCGTGCTTTGAAGCAGATCTTGAGGATCAGGGGGATGATTCATGGTGGCTAGGGTTACAGGGAACTAGATGCAAGAGACTCTCTCTCATACAGTTCTCTCTCTAGAGGGTTAAGCCTTTCAATGTTGGGGGCAATTGTTATATGTTACTCTTAAGGAGTAACATACTAGATACAGCAACTATGTCACTAAAAAAAAAAGCTCTTAAAAGGCCTAAACCACATATGTATCCCTCATTTCAAACCACCTAATTGTCTCTCTATTGTCTACCTCCCCCTTCTCTCTCTAACCTTCTATGAAATTCGATAATCTCTCAGGCGATGATACCCTTCCACCCCAACCTTATAGAAATGTTGTTTCAACTTAGGAAGCCATTCGCCAGAGCTGAAACCTTAATCTTCATCACTGGCTTTCTCTAGTTGAACACGACCTCCCACTAAGCTTGGAAATGGCATAAGATGTGTGATCTTTTTCAACTTTGGCTTATACTTAAATTAGAAAATCTAAAATTGTGATTCAGCCAATTGATTCAGCAAGTTGATAAAATGTTGCAACTGTATCATGGTTGTTTGGCTCGTTGATGCATGTTGGAATTGATCTATGGAATTATTTAGTTTGCAAATTGATTCAGCACAGATCTTGATTTTGTACACATTTTTGTTTTAATTCTAGTTGCTAATTGGTGAATTTGGTGGTTGATATTCACATTGATTAGCTTTCAGTGTTGCTCTTTGTAAACCTAGATCTTGAATTTTTTTTTTTGAATTTGTAAATTTTAAGGATGAATTTTTGTGTTTTCATGAATTTATAAATTTTAGTGATGAATATTTGTTTATTTGGATGCCATAGGACAATTTTGTACTAAATCTGCAATTAATTTTTGATGATTTTGTAAATTATACTGATGAATATTTATTTATTTTGATGTATTTTAAAACTATTTCATAATGAATATACAATTAATGTTTTGATGAATTTATAAATTTTACTGATGAATATTTGTTTGTTTTAATGTTTTGACAGTTTCATTTTGAATACGCAATATAATTTTTTATGAATTTATTAATTTAGTGATGAACATACTAATTAGTCTGATAAATATTTTTTGATAGTGAATTAATCTAAGGATATAATTAAGCAATAAAAGTCAATGCAAGTTCATGGCAGGTTGGTTGATGTGTATGCAAAGAAGGATAATAAATATTTGCAGAAAGAAGATGATGATTGACAGGTATATACATACTTCGGAAAATTCATCAGTGTTATCATAAAATTAATCAATATAATTGTAAAATTCATCAGCTTACTACAAAATTCATGTGCAACATATTTGATGTACTAGATTGTTTATTTGTACATCTTTTAGATGAACAAGTACGTAATTATATTCATTGGTCTTTTTAAAAAAAAGGGGAAAAATATATATTTAAGTTAAAATACTTAGCACACTTAATGCAAATTCGTCAATCCATATTGTAATTTGAGTAAAGTGCAAAAGGATGTGATATAAAATCAATAATTAAATACTATTTAAATTTTAAGTCAATTGCATTGCAATAAAAAACTATATATAAAAATTTAAATTTATGAATACTGCAAAATTCATCAAAAATACAAAAATTTATTAGATTGTTATAAAATTCAGTAATGGAAAAAAATTCCTAAAATTCAGTAATGGAAAAAAATTCATCAATTTGTTGAAAAAATTCATCATTTGTCGAACAAGATTGCATATATGCGTTTGTAACGCCCCCAAAACGCTAATGACATGATTTACGGAAAATTGCAGCGGAAGACTTAATGATAGAAGGCGCTACTGCCTTTTTGATAAGGGGAAGGCTCACTGAAACCATTTCATCTTGCAACTCATGCTCAAATCACAATATCTACTAAACTGAAACACTCCAAGACCAAAGTCCACAATAGTTCAACTTCAATACAATCGACTTAATCATACCATGTGCTAACGCAAACCCCACCCTACACAAGTGCATTGAATATATACCTAACTTGACCCTGAGGTCGATTCCAACATTCATGTTATGCTGAATCCACTGTAAGCATCTGATGACTTCCAAAAGGGCTTGCTAAATGGAGAAACGTGTGATACTTCATCACCTAAAATGGAAAACATGAAAACAATTCGAAAATATGAGCTAAAACTCAGTACATGCATTCCTGTATTGTAGAAAGAGTTGATGGGTACCCGCTTTTGCAATTCATTTAGTTCGCAATAACAATGAAAATGAAAGCAATATGAAACTAAATTGCTCATTATTATCTGGATGTGAACCCCTTGTAATGAAATGATCTACACATAGGTGTACACCAGCCAATCCGATCAAGAGTTTACCTGAAGCCGCGCGGGTAAAGGACAGGTTGACGCCCTACAGATGATAATTGACAAGGTCACAAGTTAAATGGCAAATCATTGTATAAACTGATTAATTAATAAACTCATTAAGAGTTGTAACTTGATAAACTTGTTCTGCTTTCTGAAGATACCAGCAATGGACGTACCTTAAGTCTTTAAAAAAGATCATCTGACTTGATAAATATGCTCTGACTTGATAACACTTATGCATAACGGGGAATGATAACTAGGTCTCGACTCTGTTTCATAAATGTCATTGTAGGTATGTGTAGTCAGCAAATGATCATTGCTCAAGTATTGAGTGAGTAAAAGTATATATAACAGAAATTGAGTAATTAAATTGTATACATAACTTCAGTATTTCAATATGACTTCAAAACTGAATTGTTGAAAGTAATTAAATCCGATATAAAGTAAATGAAAGTAAAATAGACCACAATGAGCTAAATCGGATTACAAAGGAAAAGGCCTTGATGGTGACAAATGGGAGACTAGTTTGGCCTTTTCTGAAATAGGTTGCTGATATGGGTTTAAGGCTTGCTGATGTATAGCTTGGTTTAGGATAACAGCGAGTACATTAGATTGGTTTGATAAATACATTTGATGCATTCTGAATTGAGTAAGTAATAGAGGTTTGAGGCCAAGAGAGATATATCTTGGTTCAAAATAGCATAAATTGCAATAACTTGGTCTTATAAATATGGTTTATAAGTCGAAAATTCTCCCCATTTTTCATATTTTATTCACAAGTTCATTAAATATAGAATTCCATCTCAATGAGTCATTGAACTCAATAGAAGCCATTAAGCTCACTAAACTTGGTATTTTCTTTGTAAAATCCGTAATTGATTCAAAGCTCATAAACAAGCTCCCAAATTGTAGACTTGTCTTCTTCTTTCTCATTAAACAGGCTAAAAGCTCCACAAAAGTCCATGAATATTCATTTTCTCCTTAAATGACCTTACTTAGCCCAAAAAACCCAAAATGAGTGCATGATAAATCTCACTCAGTCCTTATTGTTGCTCTTTACACAATTACTCAAAATGGTTTCAAAAATCACCAAACTCAAAACACTCAACCAAATTTCATTAAATATTATAGAAAATACAAAAATAATATAGAAAATCTACAGTACAACTTTCAGAATTTTCCTCCAAGTAGACGCTGCACATAAATTGCAATAACAACCCAATTTGCACCAAAGTAGGTCAGTTCACTTCAAAAATTCATAACTTTCACCCTTGACCTCAAATGGAGACCAAAAACCCCAATATGAAAATATTAAGAAGTCCTGAAAAACGTTCATTTATGACACAAAACATGATTCCCACAATAGGGTTCCCAAAATGGGGGTTAAAACACAAGTGTGTCACTTTTGGTCCATTCTACACAGTTTTGGCAAAATGACCATAACGTTTTGCACAGACCTCAAATTAAGGAGATTAAAAATCAATTTGAAAGATAACACACTGACCTATCTACCCACCAAAAATCATAATTTTCCCATGGGCCGATCATTACTACTTTAATCTTGAAGTCTACACTGTTTTCCTGAAATTTTCTGCACTCACTGTTTTTGCTGGCTTTTGTTTTTTCCACATAAATACTCACTTGAAATCATTCCAAATCACCAAAAACATCATCATAATCATTAATAAGACTAAAGATTATAAAAACATATACAAAACAATACAAATACATCACTTGACTTAAGCTAACTTGATCATGACAAAACTGTAACCTTAACATGCTTCAAGCTCAACCCCACCATGATTAATATCCCCAAAATCAATAAAATTTGCATGATAACATCTAATTTGATCAAGAGCTTGAATCATAACTAAAACAATCATAAAATAAAAAAACATCAAGATCAAGTTAGGGTCTACTCAATTTGATGCTTGAAAAACAAGAGATGTATGTGGTGTGATGTGTGGGGGATGCCTGGTGGTGGTTGTGGTGGTCGGAGGCAGTCCCTGGCTGGCAGGAAAACACCAAGAGAAGGCAACACAGCTTGGGGGAAAGGGGGGCCATGGGGTAGAGGGAGAGAGGAGAGAGATGATGTTTGAGTTTTGGGTTGTGTTGTTTTTTTACTTGTCTACATGCTTGGCTAAAATTTTATCCTCAACAAGGCTTTTTGTTAACCATGGTTAGATTTAAATCATGGTAATTAGTTAGGTTAGTCAAGCAAGCTTGCTGGATTATGCTTGGCTTGTACAGTTTAGGGCTCGGGAAGGGAAGTAAACCATATGCAATTAAATTTTCGTAACTCAAAATTTAATTTTTGCAAGGTTATAAAAATAAAAGTGATAATAATAATAATAATAATAATAATAATAATAATAATAATAATAATGAATTCTTAAATTATAATTATCGAGGCCTACTATCGATTCACCCGATATTTAATCAATCAACGAAACTTGAATTAACAATCAATGAAACTTGAATTGCAAAATGGGACCCAAATGAAATATCCTCCAATCGGGATGATTGAATGCGATAAATGAAAGAGGAAAATTTAAATGACATAACGTAATTCGGTAAATATATAAATTGAGTGTAATCGAATTAATAATCATGATTTGGTTAAACAAATAGCCATGAGTGATTAAATCAATAAACTTGATTAATTAAATGAATAAACATAATTAATTAAATAAATACATATGATTTAAATAAATAAATATGGGTTAGGGTTGGGTTATTACAGTCTTCCTCCATTAAAGAGTTTCATCCTCGAAACTTATAATTTTGATCAAGTATGCAATGCCATCTCAAGTATGGATAGTTGGTTTTCACTACTTCCTTTCAAAAAGGTATGATTAGCCCAAAGTACATAACTGCTTAATCCTACGATCGAGTATCTAGATCCTCAGTGACTTTACTAGCTCGATTACTTTGGTTCAAAATTGATACTCTCTTCAAAAGAAAATTTTGTTACTGTAAAGGCGGTACTCTACTCTACTGGTTCTCTGCCTTGACCACTAATAAGTATGGAAACCATTACATTTCTTAATAAGTACTCTGATACTGACTCATAAAGCCCAATGTAGCGATGACTCAATTATCTCTAACACTCAGTCTCTTGACATCCTTGACTAGAGAAAGCCTTTGGAATACTTTATATCTCATCTGAACTTTGATTGTCTCATTCTTTGGTCAAAATGACCATATAACTCTTGTGTAGTCCTTGTGTCACCTTAACGTGCACTTGAACTGTCTCATTATTCTCGATGCTTCCTCTAGCTTACTCTAATACCGCTAGACATTATTTGAGATTATGCCCTTATCAAAAAGTTCTCATCTAATGTTCTTAATGCATCACATGATCTTCCCTCATCAGACTAGTCTAAGATCTGCTCTAAGTCCGAATTAAACATTAGAATAAACATGGTCAGAGATAAAAATGATGAAATTGGTAGTCAAGTGAGTCATTAGGAATAAAAGAAATAAACAATGAGACTAGAAAAGGTTTATAAATGACGGATTAACATGGGGTGGTTAGAATAAAGATAACCATAAGTGTATCATGAATTCTGAAATATAATGCCAGAAGAATTGTGGCTTATAAATATGGATCACAAAGGGTCCAATAAATAATCAGCCAAGGAGAAAGATGGCCAGGTTATACTCGGATTTAACTGATGAATTGGAAATAAGATGACGAGCAACTGAGCTTCAACTAGGTGACTTTATAGCCACAAGCAACAAGATAAGTGCAATAGATAGATGGGACAAGCAATGTGTAATAGATAGATAAATGGATTGGATAAGCAAAGTTTCATATATAGACAAATATATTGGATAAGCAAAGTGTTAATGGATAAATAAATAGATTGAGCAAGCTACAATAGGAACATGCCTTTACTCATATGAAGCCAATTCGAGTACAACAATAAGATTAAATAGAGAATGCTAAAATTTATCTATCAGAATGTAAGATATATGTGTGGGAGTTGAATTTCAAAATAAAAAGAGTAAGGGAATTACGACAATCGCAATCACCCACACCAATGAGAGTTGAATTACATTATGAATTCAGAACAAGTTATTCGAGCTTATCATTATAAATAAATGAGATGTAAGGTAGATGTGTGAATCGACTTTCAATGGAATGAAGTACAACTCATGATCATGAAATAAAGATGGTAAAGGTCGAGAGCACTGGAATGTTGACAACTATATAAGGTTGAACAAAAATGTATTGCGCATTTAACAATGGGTTTTGCAAAGACATGGAAGATCACGCTAATACAAAATATCGAGTTGAAATGCAAGGGAGATTATACAATATTGGATAGTATCCAGTTCTGAAGATGAGACATGCAAACAATTTCAAGAATTACTATAAAAGGGCATTTTTGCAAAGGATAAACTGTGGTTGCATGGTTTAGGTGTGATATCCGGACCTCAAATTACTCCTAGAAAAGACTCATGTTGTTGGCAGTTAATCCCATAAATCATTTGTTCTAGGTAGAGCTGGGAAAAGCTGACCCGACACGATTACCGACCCGAACCCGACACAAAGTTAAGTGGGTTTGGGTATAAATTTTCGACCCGTTTAATTAAATGGGTTGACACGTTCAACCCGTTTAATTAAATGGGTTAGGTTCAGGTCGAGATTCTCGACACGAAAAAGTACCTACTTAACCCGTTTAATTAAATGAGTTAAATAAGTCAACTCATTTTTTTATTTTTTATTTATCCATTTACTTTTTATTAGATAATTAAGAATATAAAATTTTTTAGAAATTATGAATTATGATGAATCTGGGGAATTTCAAAGTGTAATTATTTAATGTGATACATAAACCTAATTTTTAACACTGTAATTACATATTAGTTGAAAATATTAAATGCGTAAATAGTCAATTAAGCGACTGAACTTGACATGTTTATCTTAAACGGGTTAAGCGGGTCAACCCGTTTAAAAATTAAATGGGTACAGGTCAAGATGCTTCAACCCGTTTAATAAATGGGTTAGGTTCAGGTTGAGGAATTCTCAACCCGTTTAAGTTCGACACGAACACGAACCCGACCCGACACGACCTATTACCCAGCTCTAGTTCTAGGTATAGGGCACTTGTTTTTGATAGTGATCTTGTTCAGCTCTCTGCACGCAGTACTTGACCGTAAGGTTCTGCCTTCCTTTACCCATATATTGGTCAAATAACTCCCTTTTGTAACAACTCATCTTACTAAATCTTTAGTTCTTTGAACTCTACCGGTGGTCATATGATAGGGGCTGTGAAAATGAGTTGAGCACCTAGAACTAGGTTAATCTGAAAATCAATGTTTGTTGGGGGAAAACAGTCCTGAAAGTCCCCAAATGAAATATCTCTAAATTCACAAAATGTAATTATGGATATGTATATAACGAGTGTGGTTGGCATATCACTGATATTCAATGTATTACTGACATGATAACTCACTTGCCTGCACGATGTAATTAGGACGAAAATAGGGTTTTTCTTCCCTCGGTCCATAGAAACACACGTCTAGCCTTTTCTTATTTTTCAGGCTAACCTTAAGATCATTACAAGTCATCTTCTATAAGTACACATTCAGTTCATCCCCATAATGATAATAAGGTCTGCCAATCAAACTAGATTAAATGCCAATGAATATGGTTCCAGCAATACCAATAGAGGCATATTTATAAAAGATAACACATTCAACTACCTACTGGTCGCAGTAAGTTTAAATGACTGGGGGGCAATCTAAAATGTAAATAGATGTAACCACATGATGAACTCTTGCGAACATATTTCTTTATTGGTTATAAAGAACAGACGTGTAAACTGAATGAATGAAAGGATAAAAAATCGTAATGAAAGAGGTAAGGCATATAAATGACCTGCATAAACAAGACATGAAGTTTATTCATGATGGTCATAATAGTAAAGTAAATGAATGATGTTATGAAGTTGAGAGGGAGCATTTAGTACTGGAGGTGAAGAAATCTATCAGATTACCAAAAAGGCATTTGAAAAGTCATACGGTACCCGTATGTGAGTGAAATGACGAAGATAAGGGTCAACACCACCAAAAGGGAAATTTTACTCATCTGATGTTTGAAAGACCAATACGTCAAGATGAAGGAGTCAGTCTTATGATTGACCATGATGGCTTCCATCAATAACACATTCTGTAGTAAATGGAAGTCTTGGGTAGGTATATAAACTCTGAAACTGCTGGTAAATGAAAATAGCACAAATCATTGTTTATCATTAATAAGATAGGCTGTACTAGTAAAGACAGGATTACCAAAATAACTTGAGTTACGACATGCAGTCACGGCCATAGAGTAGTATGCCAACATGACGTTACGGTGCTATAGAAACACGAACAATATGGATCCATTTAATTATTGAAAGGGCGCTCAATGACTGGTTCTGAAGCAACCAAATGCTTTGCAAGCAATAAATAAATAGTGCCCACTCAGAACAAAGGAGTTAAAGTAGGTGACAGTAAAAATATGAACACGGTGATGATTGAACTGTAAGTGAAATGGATCAAATATTCTTAGGAAGAACTACAAATCACATAGTAACGCACGTCGGGGTCATTATAGGCTCTATTATAGGAATAGAGAATTAAAAAATTATGATTGTCAGGGTTTGAATCACCTATAAGAAAGATTGCTCAGATGTGTTTAAAGAACTCCCCACAGACCACATATGAGATTTTTCATAAACACTCCATTACAAATCAAAAGAGTGTTAGTGGCAAAGAAATGATGCCTCTGAACGATTGAAGGTAACTAGGGCATAAATAAGTCAATGAAAGAAAGTAATGGGAGCATTGCTGATGTAAGGTCCTAATGTCGAGAATGGCAGCTTAATCTTACTTGTACCACCCATATAGTGCCAAGTAGCACACCATAAGCTACTAACTGTTATCATCAGACATAAGCACTCATTGTAACGTTCATCTCACACTGGCTCACCTCAAAGATATTACCCCATGTAGCATTTCCTCTTCTAGAGGTTTACATCTAACTTGACACTGTAACTTGACACTATATTAATCCCGCAAGAAGTTGCAAACGACATACCCACATCGGGTTTCAACCATCACTGAACCCAAGATCAGGTATATTAACAAACCTTAATAAAACTCTCAAATCCTGGGGTAAAACGGACATAGTTTCGCATAAAAACTGACTGAAATCCGACTTAAAGCCTTACAATAGATACCTGAAATGGAGAGAAACACTTCAATAGCTCAACGGCCACACGTCGGAGTTCATAACTCAACGAGTCACACACTCGGAGTGCACGATTGTAAAAATTTAAACAAATGAGAGAAATGAAACATACAATACAACTTCTAGATAAATGAGTCTGTAACGCCCCTAAAATGCTAATGACATGATTTACGGAAAATTGCAGCAGAAGACTTCATGATAGAAGGCGCTACCACCATCTCGATAAGGACAAGGCTCACTGAAACCATTTAATCTTGGAACTCATGCTCAAATCACAATATCTACTAAACAGAAACACTCCAAGACCAAAGTCCATAATAGTTCAAATTCAATACAATCGACTTAATCATACCATGTGCTAACTCGAACCCCACACTATACAAGTCTATTGAATATAGACCCAACTTGACCTTGAGGTCGATCCCAACATTCATGCTATACTGAATCCTCTGAGAGCATCTGATGACTTCCAAAAGGGCTTGCTAAATGGAGAAACGTGTGATACTTCATCACCTAGAACTGAAAACATGAAAATAATTCAAAAATGTGAGCTAAAACTCAGTACATGCATTCCTATATTGTAGAAAGAGTTGATAGGTATCCGCTTTTGCAATTCATTTAGTTCGCAATAACAATGAAAATGAAAGTAATATGAAACTAAATTGCTCATTATTATCTGGATGTGAACCCCTTGTAATGATATGATCTACACATAGGTGTACACCAGCCAATCCGATCAAGAGTTTACCTAAAGCCGCGCGGGAAAAGGACAGGTTGACGCCCTACAGATGATAATTGACAGGGTCACAAGTTAAATGGCAAATCGTTGCATAAACTGATTAATTAATAAACTCATTAAGAGTTGTAACTTAATAAACATGTTCTGCTTTATGAAGATAACGGCAATGGACGTACCTTAAGTCTTTAAAAAATGTCATCTGACTTGATAAATATGTTCTGACTTGATAACACTTATGCATAACGGGGAATGATAACTAGGTCTCGACTCTGTTTCATAAATGTCATTGTAGGTATGTGTAGTCAGCAAATGATCCTTGCTCAAGTATTGAGTGAGTAAAAGTATACATAATAGAAATTGAGTAATTAAATGGTATACATAACTTGAGTATTTCAATATGACTTCAAAACTGAATTGATGAAAGTAATTAAATCCGATATAAAGTAAATGAAAGTAAAATAGACCACAATGAGCTAAATCAAATTAGAAAGGAAAAGGCCATGATGGTGACAAATGGGAGACTAGTTTTGGCATTTTCTGAAATAGGTTGCTGATACGGGTTTAAGGCTTGCTGATGTATAGCTTGGTTTAGGATAACAGTGAGTACATTAGATTGGTTTGATAAATACATTTGATGTATTTTGAATTGAGTAAGTAATAGAGGTTTGAGGCTAAGAGAGATATATCTTGGTTCAAAATGGCATAAACTGCAATAACTTGGTCTTATAAATATGGTTTATAAGTCGAAAATTCTCCCCATTTTTCATATTTTATTCACAAGTCCATTGAATATAGAATTCCATCTTAATGAGTCATTGAACTCAATAGAAGCCATTAAGCTCACTAAACTTGGTATTTTCTTTGTAAAATCCATAATTGATTCAAAGCTCATAAACAAGCTCTCAAATTGTAGACTTGTCTTCTTCTTTCTCATTAATCAAGCTAAAAGCTCCACGAAAGTCCATGAATATTCATTTCCTCCTTAAATGACCTTACTTAGCCTAAAATACCAAAAATGAGTGCATGATAAATCTCACTCAATCCTTATTATTGCTCTTCACACAATTACTCAAAATGCTTCCAAAAATCACCGAACTCAAAATACTCAACCAAAATTCATGAAATCTTATAGAAAATTTGAAAATAATATGGACAATCTGCAGTACAATTTTCAAAATTTTCCTCCAAGAATACGCTACACAGAAATTGCAATAACAGCCCAATTTGCACCAAAGCAGGCCATTTCACTTTAAAAATTCATAACTTTCACCCTTGACCTCAAATGGAGACCTAAAACCCCAATATGAAAAGATTAAGAAGTCCCAAAAAAAGTTCATTTATAAAATCATATACAAAACAATACAAATCCATAACTTGACTTAAGCTAACTTGATCATGATAGAACCCTAACCTTAACATGATTCAAGCTCAACCCCGCCATGATCAATATCCCCAAAATCAATAAAATTTACATGATAACATCTAGTTTGATCACAAGAGCATGAATAATAGCTAAAACAATCATAAAACCAAAAAAACATCAAGATCAAGTTAGGGTTTACTCACTTTGATGCTTGAAAAACAAGAGATGTATGTGGTGTAAGGTGCGGGGGGTGACTGGTGGCGGTTCCGATGGTCGGAGGTAGTCCCTGGCGTGCCGAAAAACACCAGGAGAAGGCAACACAGCTTGAGGGAAAGGGGGGCCGTGGGGTAGAGGGAGAGTTGAGAGAGATGATGTTTGAGTTTTGGGTTGTGTTGTTTTTTGACTTGTCTATATGCTTGGCTACAATTTTATCCTCAACAAGGCTTTTTGTTAACCATGGTAGGATTTAATCTTCATCTTGCACTTGATTTAAACGAAATTTCTTAGCATGCCTTGATTTTTAACTTCCTTGGCTAACATCCTAAGCAAAATTATTGGGTTTTAAACCTCATGGAGGTTTAAGAAATTACGTACACAGAATCGAGTTTATACATGGTCTCTAACCCGGGTAAATCTGATTTTGATCCTTGCAATGCTAGGGCCATCTCTTGGACTTTGGCTCCCAAACTTAGACTTCCTTGACTGATTAGAAGGCCTAAATCATGCTACATTGATGGACCTCCATCACCATACCCCTTGCAAGTGGCACTGTTGTGGTGAAGACCTCTGTAGGTGCTACTTCTGACTGTCCTACTACTTCTCAGCTCTTCCCTCTTTAGGCGTTGTTTTCCTTTCCTTTGCCATTGGACCCATTTATTTAATGACTAAATGAGGGTGTAACAATTGCCAACGGGACTTTGGACACGTTCTCTCATATTTGATTGGCTGAATGGCTCCACTAATGTCCTTAAACTTCTGTACAGAGTAGTAGGGGTTGGTGAAATCCTCAAGTTTCAAGCAAGGCCACAATATACTTCTAGATGCATGCTTGCATGTAATACTAGTAATTTTCCAAGATCCATAGTCACAGAGCTTTTGTTGTACATTGCCAGTATAGTTGACATTGTAATCCATGCAATCAAAGGTCATCTGGCCATTAGGTAGAGCAATGACATCCTTCTCTTGCCATTTCCTTTAACTTTTGTTTAATTGATGGTGCAATTGGGCCTTCAAAAGTCTCTACCTCAGCCTTGCTTTGCCTAAGCCACAATTGTATGTTTCCTAATCCCTTCAACTAAGGTTAGGATTTGTTTATCCCTCAACTTCCTAATGACATTATTGAATGTCTCCACAAAGTTGGAGGTGTTGTCTGGTGAGAATGTGGAAGGCTGGAATAGGTGTCTTGCCTAATGATGCTTTAGCTGTTTCATCAATCAATTATATACAGTAGGGATTGCCTATAGAAATTCATCTAATGCTACCTCATCCTCCCAATTAGTGTAAGCATTTGCTAATCTAATGCTACCTCATGCTCCCAATTAGTGTAAGCATTTGCTACTTTACATAGCAATTCTTTCATATCAGGTCCTGTAAACTTTCTCTTCATATTGCTCTCTAAGTGTATTATGCACACGCATTTTAAAACATCAGGCAAGCACTCCTGCAGAGCATGTATAACTCATTGTAAAGAAAGATGTCAAGTTAGGTGACATATTAAAATAGCTGCAAATTAAAAATTTTGGATAAGTTTGGGGGGGGATTTACCTTGCATCTATCAGACAATATGGTCACCCTTCCATGATCTTCATCCCCTACAACATGACCAATGGAGAGAAGAAGTACTTCTAGTTTTCATTATTTTCTTATTCCAGAACTCCAGATGCTAGAAATAGCAATGGTTTTCAGCATTTAAGCTCACAGCTATAAATAAAACACCCCCAAATGATCCTTTTAGGTGACATCCATCCACCCTAATCACAGGCCTATAACCCTAACTAATGAATAACCTCTTGAGTCTTGGCTTACTAATTGCAACATCAGAAGACCCTCCAGCATCCTCAAGAGGTGTGTTGTCCCAGCTAATGTATGCATGGCTACCAATATTTGTTAACTTAATCATCTCAATGTAGTGTGCCAACTTCTTATATGACACATTATGCCTGCCCTCAATTTTCTCCACAATGAATTCTCTAGCCCTTCTTGCAATATGGTATTTCCTAATCAAGGCAAACCTCTCCATCAATAGTTTTTGCATGTCTCTAACTCTTTTCTTTGGATCAGCCCTCATGTTAGCCTCTAATATCTCAACTATATATCTAGTTGAAGCTGGCCATGGGCTTTTCTTGAAATGTTGTACATTTTTCAATGTGCTGTTGTGGTAGGGTCTTGATTTGGAAGGTCCTACCATCAAGTAACATTGAGCTTTGAACCCTCTAACTTTGCAACCAGGATGAGCACATTTCACTGTGTACCTATATCTAGCATTCTTCATCCTCACTAGGTTGAATTCTTCTTACACACAAAATTCTCTTATAGCCTTCAGCAACCTGTTTTTTTTTTTTTTTTCACAAATATGTCCCATCTCTGTATTTTCACTGTCCTATTAGGCTCATTTTCCCACATCTGCCATTGATGCATTTACTTATTTGGGTCAATAGTCCCACGATCATCTTCCTCATATGTCACATAGTAGTTCTCTATATTATCTCTAATATTCTCCTCCTCTAATGACACATCAGACTCCATATTATTCTCACCCTCATTCTCATTATTATGGTCTTCATCTTCAGAATTATCATCATTCCAGTCACTACTCTACCCTTGAGACTCTTATTCAATAATTAAACCTGATTTTCCCCTTAAATCACGCACAATGGGAACTTCTAAGGAAAATGAGGTGTGATAGGGCTGAGATACAGAGGGTTGTGGCATGGGACTGGGCTGAGAGACAAAGGGTGGTTGTAGGGACTAGATTGAGAGACAGAGGGTGGTGGTGAACGTGGTGCTGTGTGACTTCCCAATCTTCAATTTCTGTCCTTTATAGGCAACTACAACCTCCTTCAGCATCTTTCTAAAATTCTACATTGTAAATGAATTTTTTTTTTCACCATGTTAAAATTATAAACATTAACCATCTACATATCATTCAAATTTCATAAACCTAATCTTCTACAGAATAAGTATTCCTTACAAATTCATCCTAATTCATACATTGTTTTTGCAATAATAGTTGACATTTGCCGTTCTATCAAATTTTCCATAAAAATTCTTAGTTTTTATTCATTCTCTGTTTTCTATTTATCTATATATACACAGACATTCAAGATTCTAAACTGCAAACCCCAACTAGCATCGACTAAATTGAAATGAAACAAATGTAGACACTTTTTTATAAAATTTACAAATACAATTGGCTACAAATTTTGCAAGCAAGAAACCATTCATATGGTACATACCTTTCTCTACTTTAACAATCGATTCCTCTGCTACTGAATATGCAACTGTAACAAGGCCAGTAGATGTTGCTAATTTAACCAAATCCGCCTTTGATTGTCATATTCCTTGTGGCTTTTTGTTTAGGTCTTCAACCTATGGCTATGGCGATCATAGAGAACCAGGAGAAAGGTTTTCTTTAGCCCGTTCTCTCTCTACAAAACATTTAAAATGGTTTTTTTAGTTGTCTGAGTTATTTCCGCCTTTTACTGTACTTCCCTTCCTTCTTAAAAGGACAAAAATGTAATTCCCTATCTTCAATGAAGGCTCTCACCGGAATCGTCATTATGCTATGAAATTTTCATATGTAAGGGCACTTAAATATAAACTCGAAAATGTCAAGGTTATTAAAATTAATACATCAAATGTCGGGATACCTAAAACTCAACAATTTTGTCTTTCAAAAAGGTTATGATTTCTTGGCTCATTCCCTTGACACCATAGATAAGCATAAACTTAGGAGCCTCCACTTGAGCAATCTTCTTAGTCTGCACCAAGTCAAGATATAGTGGGAGTTCCTTATAGCTGTCATTATAATATGGGACCTTGAGCTTCATATCTTCCGTTTTAGGAGGTGTGAATGGTGCCCGTTAACCAAGGAATTTAGTGCCATCATTGACTTCCCACTCTATTGCCCTCACATTCTTCCATGTATCCCAAGAGATCTACCCTCTCAATATAGTTGTGTCTTAGGTATAACTGTATAAGTAAGGATGATGCGTCCACTATACTCATCAGATGAGGTAGATTTTGTGGCTTTGATTTCTTATTTTCTAAAGAGGAACATGCAAGCTCTTGAGCGTGTGTATAGCCGTACAACTACTCTTCTTCACCTTCTTAGGGCCTTCCTATTTCTAGGTGGTTCTACAAATAAAGGATTGACCATGATTTTTGGTGTAGTAGAAGCGGTGCATCATGACCAAACATGAATGCCCCTCATTATCACCAAGGCCATATTATGCTTGTACCATATTCACTGCCACTCAAACTAGTTCTTCTTGGGGAGCCCTTTACTGCTACAGGGAGTCTTTCAGGCCTATCAAGCCGGGAGCTCGGCCAGGATTGCCTCTAGACCAATTCATTTTTTTTCTCTGCTCTGGTTTCCTTCTCTTTTTTGATCTGCTTGGGCCACAAGAACTCGCCTAGTATTTGCCATCCCTAAATCGCTTCTTTTTTCTTTTTTTAAAATTTTTATTTATGCAGACTTGCCTGTTAGAGCATCTAAGATTTGTAACCCTCGAGGAATACGAATACATACCTAGCTCTACCATTCTACCAAAGAAAGAGAATGTTCAAGGACCAATCCTTGACGAACTGGATTGGTTTCTTATAAAAGGATCCTCCTCTCCATTAGGTGATTTATTAGTGGTGCCTTCGAGAATTTATAATCAATGGGGTTCACTTTGCTTATGTTTGCCTCATTTTTTGGACCACGAGAACTTAATTTTTCCCTGGCCAACTAATGTGATAATTCAGACATAGACAATTTATCCTTGTATTGGATTGTATTGCCCCTAGATACTACAAGAACGATCCTTCCTACATTAAGTCTTGGGTGTATTGAATGCTTCACCATCTGACCATTATGATGTCGCCTGCCCCACAATACACATATGCCTTTGAGTATTATCTAGAATGGATGAGCAAACATGACACTAAAGGAAGATTCTGTACACTAAGACGAATACCATCAAGGAAAGAATGCCTACGTGTAACTAGTCTCAAAGTAAAAGAAAGAGAGTTACAGATGCTACCACCCAAAAGACAGTACCCCCTAACAAGAAAGACAAGAAGTTAAAGAAGAATTAGGAATTCAGGTTTGGCTCTTGGTTTAGAATAAGTTTTAATGCTTTTTCACACTAATATACTATTAGAACTTTTGCTTTAAGTTATACGCTTTCAAAATTTCAGATGGCAATAAAAGTATCTTAATTTTTTCCCTTATTACCATCATTACAAGTCGTTAAATTATTTGGACCTTTCAAATCACGTGGTCGAGTCCAACTTTCTTATTGGCAGAACTTAGAGCTAGGTTTGATTTGCTTTCAAGAAGACCTGCTTGAGTTTACTCGTACCCAACCTGTTCTCTTGCTATTGGCACATTGGGCCTTCCTAGTTGGGTTTAGGTAGCTCACTTAGCGTATTTTTTCTTTTCTCTCATTTTTTATGGATGGATACGCAATTGATAAGTGATTAGGCCGGGCCACCAGGGCTTCTTACGTATTTGGAATGTGGAATTAGGACTTTATCGTCCATTATTAGTCTTATTATTATTTATTGTATATCTTTTTATGGGCGTACTATGGGCCTCGCGAACATATTATGGGTCTACCTAAACGGAACATCAAACTTCCTTCCCCTTTTAAAGCCTGCTATGGGCTTTAAGGAAGAATAAACTTAGTAGGCATATTACTTCTTGAACTAACTAAGCTCAGTAAACTAAGTATATTCCTCTCCGTTCACATCTATATGGCTTACTATTGCATTTAATTTTTAGTAATGTTAGTGAGCTAAATGGAATTGAAAGCTAAATGGCTATTGTGTATGCATTGCATTCAAATTAAGCATCGCAAAAATAAAAAAAAAAAGGTCTTGAATATGCATTACACCATGTACAGAAAGAGTGGCAGTACCATGAGTAGCAGGTACCTACTCAATTTATGACACCATATTCCATACCATATTCACCCCTAAAAAAACCATATACCATATTCAACCTACCAAAAATAAAGTATTCATTATGTGGCTCCATATTCAAGAGAAGACATCACAAAATTGTTTAGAAAAAGATAACAAATCCTTCTAAAAATCATATTCATCCAAGATGGCAAAAGTAAGACTATCTCGACTAGAAAAGACCTTCTCTCCTATAGCTCCTGATGTACAAGCACTCTAAACTAGAAGTCTTCCTCTTTTGAATTACCATGAGAAGTACCAGTCACCATTGCTGGAGAAGTAGCAGTACTAAATTGAGAAGGCGCACTAATAAAATCGGATGATGCGATAACAATAGGATGAGAATAATAGCATTAGAAATAAACAAAACATTAGTGACACAAGTAGCAATAATGGCAAGTAATGTAGTAACACCAGTCGCTTGAGAAGCAGCAATATTAGTGGTTGGAGTAGCAATATCAGAAGAAGAGGTAGAAATAACATTAGAAGCAGAAACAGTAGAGGTTGTAGCAGTAGTTAGGGCAGATAAGGAAGCATGCTTCGAGGCGCATGTAAAGGCATGCTACATAATTCAAATTAATGCTAAGTTAAGTCAAGATAAAATTGTAAAAATGAGGTTAATTATCTAAAGATATACCCTTTTATGTGTGTCATTTTTGTTATGGCCTTGATGACCATATTTTGAGCACCTAACGCAACCACCTAAACTCGACACAAATCCATACGATCCATGGGATCATGTTTCGCTTCCCCCAAGTATTCTTTTCAATTTAAGCTCTCTTCCTCTATTTGAATTTTGGGGAAAGAATAGGATTGTCTTGAGATGGGGCCCACAAATTTGATCCATTTAGAGGTTTCAATGTATATGAATAAGTGGTCCTTAACATCTCAATGTTATAAGGCTCATGAATGAACAAAATTAGATTAATGTGTTCTTCTCTCATCACTACCAAACATGAGCATGTGCAATATCACTCAGCTCCCATGACCTGCAAGTGCAAATCTTGGTATTCATATCGACAACAAATCTTTCTATTCCATGTTTTACATTATACATATCATTGTTTGCTCTACTTGCTTATCGAAACAAACATTGATTCTTTGCTTTCTCTAACTTTTTGAGAATTTTCAAACATATATCTATTGTAAATTCGCACAGTTTTCCTAAAAGCAACTCTAGTCATGACTAACTTGAAAATCTCTTCACGCATGGTCTTGATAGGCTTAAATATTGACTCTGTGATGCATGTGTTAAATATTTCGACTATACTATTATCAACAAAGTCATCTATGGCATTTGAATTGAAGAATTGTTTATAAAAATGGTCAGGGCTCTTGATTTCTAAGAATTATAAAGCACAAAGATCTCCTTGATGCACTAGTCTTAGAGAACCTCTTTAATGATTTTGCAAGTCTCCAAAAACATCTCTAAATTGCACTCCTTTCTATTTTTTCCTGAGGTTAGCATATGCATGTCTCACATACAATCTATGTTCCGCCTTATGTAACAAGTAAGAGATGACATCAACAAGGCTCGAAACATAAATAGATATGAAAATAAGACATTCTAACCTTTAGGTATATGGCTACATAATAAACTATAGAAAAGTAACTTACAATCTTACCTTTTGTTGATATGAAATCATAGCCCATAGTTTCCCATATGTCATGTCCATGTCCTGGTGGAAGAATTAGAGGAAACAAGTTCATGTCTCTCTACATTCCTTTTGTGCTACACCCCAAGCAGCAAGACATAATTGCTTATTAGCACCTCAAGCAATAGCAGCTAGAACTTGTCCATCCGAATGGCTATTAAAGAAACAAGCATCACAGTACAGCACTCTCCTACATCCGTCTAAGAATCCACTATTTAAACTACCAATACATAAGTATATGTTGTTGACAATAGGTTGTTCATTCTCATTTGGGTTTATCAATCTTCATGATTTAATTATGGTTCTTGTTGAGAATCTCATATGCATAATCCCTAAGCGTGCCAAATTGCTTTATAATCCTTAAGAGTAAATGCAAAGCCTTTTCTCGGGTCCTCGCACATATTGAGATGGTCGGCTTATATAAGCGATCTTCATCAATAAAGCACATTAACTCCTTTAACTTCAATTTTGGTTTTAACCTAAAAACATGTAATAAACCGAGCCTAACCTGTGTTGATTACTTTAGTTAACTCCAATATGGCGAAGTTGATTGTTGCATTTCAATTAGACATTTGAAATATTTAAGCTATTATAGGCTGAGTTAGGATTGATGTTAATGATGGAATTAAGTGTTAATATTATTAAGAAAATAATTAAAACTCGAGTTATGTTTAGGTTATTAAAAATGGCCTAGTTCATTGTATTCCAAAGAAGTAATGACAGTTAAAGTTCCCATAAGATTTTAAAAACGAATGTCCTCTTAACATGGTTTTAGGAGCACATGCATCACATTAAAACAAAACTAAACCATAAATTAGTTCTACTAAACTTAACCGCCTTTTTGTTAATAAATTACTAAATTATAAAGAGTGGATATTGAAATAAAAGTGACAGTAATACCAATAATAATATTAGTAATGACACCAATGCTAATAGTGGTAATAATAATCATCATAATACTCGCAATGATAAACAATGATAATAATGCTATCAATAGTAATAACAATAATAATAATAATAATAATAATAATAATAATAATAATAACAACAACAACAACAACAACAACAATGACGACGACAACAACAACAACAACAATAAAAAGTAGGCTTAATATAGCCAATTTAACCAATTTAACAATAAATAGGGAATAAGGTGCATTTGTAAGTTCAATTAAATAAGGGTGTGTCAACTAGTAATTAAGGAAAAAAATAATAATAACAATAAAATAGAATAAACAAATAATAATATATAAATATCAAGCAAAATTTGGAATTATTTACAAAGATTATAATTTACTAATAACGAGAGATTACTTTGAAACATAAGCAAGGCCACCTTCAATGTCATTGAGCCATAAACAAATATTTTACAAGAGAAAGAGAGTTTTTTAAAACCTAGGTATGTTTGTTGTCTGTACTCTTTGAAATTTAAATGTTTCTCCAAATATATAAATTTTTATGCAATATCGTGCAATGAATCAACTTGAAATATTGTTTTGTCACATAAATAAGTGACCCCATCAATTTTCAAGTATCAGTGTCTACGCCCATTTAGTTCACCCATGCAGCTTCAGCTCAGCCTTCCCGATCATCATGGGAGTCGTACACCTATCTCAATGATCGCCTCAAATGTCAACAAGAGTTCTACTTTCAGAAAATATCAACAAAGCAATTTACTCACATTCTCTCCCTCTCTTGTTTTCAAACTAAAATGAACTAAAATGCAAGCACTCACTAAAAATGAGTCTTATTTCTTTACAGTATAAGGGTAAACATATTGAAGTTTGGCTTATTCTTCAAATATTTTGTGTTTTTATGTTTCAGGCTCAGCATTTAAGATGTTTACATGTATGGTACAACAAGCGAAGCAAGAAGACAATCAATGGAGTCTGGACGAGCTCACATTGGCATTTCGTAAAGTCTTAGATCTTTCACATGCACATCTACACGTTATTGGAATGCTATTTGAATTTGAATATGTATAATTCTACATCCCTTGATTTATATGTAAGATAAGAGATGTCATGGTGTAAATGTTGGGCAAACCAATTAAACCTTATCCTTTCTGGAGGTGGCAGCATCCCAATCTTGACTCTTTTCTTATAATAAACTCTAATGATCAATCAATTAAGACTATTTATGAGATTAAGAGTAGGGTAGGTGTTACAAAACATCCTTGGATTCTAGTGCCAACAAAGCACTGGACATCCTTCTCATCACTTGTGAGACCCGAAGTTTTATCGTATTCGCTTAATGAATATCACGCCTGTTGGGTTAGAAAAGTTTACTTGAATACCCGTCAGCCTTAGAAATAGTTCGACGTTTTGGGAACGAATAGTTGATGAATGATTATATTATGGATTTGGGTTTAGGAATCGGTTTACGAATTAGACTAGCAGCGTTAAGTATGGACTGTAGAATAAATGAAAGAGAGAAGGGAAGGGCAAAACGGTAATTTCGCGTACCCCCTTATTTTCCCCTCCCTTGCCGCGATACCCCCTCCCCCGACAGTCTCTCTCCTCCTTCCTTCTTCTTCTGCTTCAGCTTCTTCCCGTCTCCCCTGTTCTTCCCCCTCTCTCCTTCGCTTCTCCTCCATCCACGCCCTACAACCGGCCAAATCGAGCCCCAACCTGACCAGCCCAGGTGCCGGCGAGCCTCCTACGCGTGGTTGAGCCAAAGGTCGGGCGCAGGCAAGGAGAATTCCGGCGAAGAACCGACCGAACGCCCAGTGAATTCGGTGCATGCAAGGTGAATTCGAACCCCTCATTCATCTATAAGTTGTATTCTTGACCTAGATTCTTCCTAATTGTGGTTAATTTCATCAGAAATTGTGAGTTAGGGTTTCGGGTTTGGTGGTGTCCGAACCCCATGCGAAGGCAAACGGGATTTCTTGGGTGTGTGGAGTCCGAATTCAGCTTCAACCTAGCCAATTTGCACGCAAATAGCTTGAATTCGAGGTGGGTAATCCTTTAATCCCACTTATTTTAAGAATTTCGAATGATAATCATATGAGTAAGTTTATGGATTTGCTAGTTATAAGTATTTATGCCTAAAGAGTATGAATTATGCTAGAGATATGTATTTGAAGTGAATTATATGCGTTTAGTTTCGATTCGAATCAAATTGGGTGAATTATGCTTGAGGTGTTAATTCGAAGTGAGTTATATGCGTTTAGTTTCGATTCGAATCAAATTGGGTGAATTATGCTTGAGGTGTTAATTCGAAGTGAGTTATATGTGTTTAGTTTCGATTTGAATCAATTTGGGTGAATTCGAAGTGAGTTATATGTGTTTAGCTTCGATTCGAATCAATTTGGGTGAATTATGCTTAAGATGTTAATTCGGAATGAATTATATATGTTTAGCTTCGTTTCGAATCAATTTGGGTGAATTCGAAGTGAGTTATATGTGTTTAGCTTCGATTCGAATCAATTTGGGTGAATTATGCTTAAGATGTTAATTCGAAGTGAATTCTATATGTTTAGCTTCGATTCGAATCAATTTGGGTGAATTATGCTTAAGATGCTAATTCGAAGTGAGTTACATATGTTTAGCTTCGATTCGAATCAATTTGGGTGACTTATGCTAATGAGGTTAATTCGAAGAGAGTTATATATGCCTAGCTTCAATCAAGCTGGAAGAAGTAGGCTTGAGGTGTTAATTGGAAGTGAGTTACATATGTTTAGTATCGATTGAATCAATTTTGGTGATTTACCCCCGAGTTGCTAAATCGGAGTCGTTATATGGATTCAAATGTATGTGTGGACAAACAAGTGAGTTAAGCTTATTATATTTATGAGCAAGCTTATTACGTTTGAGAACAAATGAAGTCGGCTCTATGATTTAGCAAAACTGTCAAGTTAGAAGCAAAGTCGTTTATGGTTAGGCAACCTTAGCATGTTTATAAAGAGCCTTTTAGTTGAAAATTGAGTCGTTTTACGATTAATAAATGCGTTACCTTTATAAGAAGTTTTTAAGTCAAAAGTAAGGTCGTTTCACAAGTTAATAAACGTATTGCGTGTTTAAAAAGCTTTCAAGTTAAAAAATGAAGTCGTTTTACAAACTAGCAACGTTTTACTAACCGTATTACGTTTATATATAACTTTAAAGTTAGAAACGAAATCGTTTTCGACTTAGCAAGCTTATTACGTTTTTAAGAAGCTTTGAAGTTTCAAAGGAAGTCGATTTATGTATTAACAAACCTATAACATTTATAAGAAGTTTTTAAGCTTCGAACTTAGTTTGAATTAAGCATTAACTAATCACATTATGTTTCAAACGAAATTGTTTTACGATTTAGCAAACTAATTTCGTCTTTACAAAACTTTTAAGTTAGAAATGATTTCGTAAACGTGTTTCACCAAGTAGTTTACACATTAGCAAATTTATTTCGATTATGAAAAGCTTTTAAATTATTCGCAAAATCAATTTATGAGTTAGTAAACCTGATTTGCATCAAATTCATTCTTTTGCGTTTAAAAGGGTTGAAACGATCTGAAAAAGGGCAACTGGGGTTGTGTATTGTGAATCCTAGTTTTGAAGTACATGCTAGTAACTACCCAAGTTTTGAATCGTGAGTTAGAATACTCACCATGTTTTAAGAGGCCTTTCTCATTGTTTGCCTAAAGCTAAAGTTGTAAAAAAATTATGTTTTCATGTTTTACGTTCATAAAACCTATATATGAATAAGTATAAGTGTTTATGTTTACGAATGATTATGTTTATGAATAAGTATAAGTATGTATGTTTACGAATGATTATGTTTATGTCTAAGTATGAGTATGTATGTTTACGAATGATCATGTTTATGTCTAAGTATGAGTATGTATGTTTACGAATGATTATGTTTATGTCTATGTATATGTGGAGGAGCTACTCTAGAAACTTTAAGCTTAAGTCTGAGACCCAGGGATGGTGGCTTAGTTCCCGCCTGGTATTATGTATGTTATGTTATGATAGATTCAGGGATGGTGGTTTGATTCCCGCCTGAAGTCTATGTATGAAAATTATGTCTCAGCATGGTATGATGTCTGTCCGGATAGGCGTATGTTGCCGCTCGAGTTTGGCCGACTCGGGATGGCAGTAACAAAGTACCTCTAAGAGTCTAGTCTCCTCATTTACGTGAATAAGATACTACGTATGTTTTCAGTAAGCTTATGTTTTGCTATGTTTATGGATTTACGCAACGGTTTATGCTTTACGATTTCACTAAAGTTAAGCTTTTCTACGTTTGTTTTTAGTAAGCTTATGTAGGTTATGTTTATGGATTTACGCAACGGTTTATGCTTTATGATTTCATTGAAGTTAAACTTTTTGGTATGTCTATGATTCCTCTTGGTTTATGGAACGAGTATGATGTATGATGTGTAAGTCTTCAACTAAAATGAATTACGAAAGGCTTTTGGTAAGTTATATGTATTTTAAGTATGTTTTGGGAGAGAGGGTTTACTCACTGAGCGGTGGTTGCTCACTCCCATTACTTTCCCCTTTTCCCAGGTTCAGGTGACTGCTGCGTGGAACGCCCAGGGTAGATTTGCTTGGTCTATGTTGCCATTTTTATGATTTTGATGTGTATTGTCGAATGTGGTTGCAAGGTTATGTAATTAGTCTGTTTCTTGTAAAGTTTATGAAAAATGGAAAACTCTGTGTACTCCGGGCGTGTGGCCCGTAGAGTTGGGGACTCCGGCGTGTAGCTGTTGAGCTGTTGTTGGTTGTTGACTACTTTATGTATTACAGGGTTATAATGTAAGGCTTTAAGCCTGGGAAACGGTCAGTTTTTAGGGGAAACTCTGCCCGTTTTGTCCCAGAAAATTAAGAAAAATCTTGGCATTTCTAACCCGAGGGTCAAATTTGAGACTCAATTATGTTATAGTGGCTTAAGTGTTGAGTCCCTTTTATGTTATGTTTCAAAGAAGTTTTAGTATGTTGCCTTAACAGTCCTTCCCGGGGAAGGACTGTGGCATGTAACACGACCCGACGAGGTCGGGGTGTTACATCACTTTTTCAAAGCTAAAAGGAACACAAAGATGACGTTTAGGAATTTCTTGATTTGCCTAGATGCCTCCCCTTGTAATTTTTATGCCCACAACTTCAAGTCACATTCCTGTGCAAGGCAAATTACTGCAAATCTTACTTTGTCACTCTTGGTTATCTTGAGCGCATAACCATTATATGTTCTATAATTTTCAAAGGCACCTACAAGTTGCTTCTTATCTCTAAACAAGCACTTCCAAAACCACTTCCCCTTTTGATATACTGGAGTTGTATCTAGGGTATCATTTCTTTTTTTTCCTTCTTCCCTTAACATCATCATCTTCACTATTTGATGGGCTATCTACATTGTCTGATCCTTGTAATAGGCCTCGAACTCACTTGCAACTTCAAATGCAATGCCTCCATCTATGTTCCCATTATTTTAATCTTTTATTGCTTCCAACTCAACAACAAGTTCCTCATGCATTTGCTTTTTTTTCCTGCATAACCTCAACAAATTCTTCATCCTCATATTCCATCCCATACTCATCATAATCATCATCAACCATCTGATCATTGTCATCATCATGTAAGGCCATTGCATTACTCACAGACACCATGATTTCATCTCCATCATATTGTGACATTCTAATTTTTAAAATAAAAAAAATTATTAACAACATCAAGCTTATAAAATGTAAGACACACCTTAGAAAATATAAAAGTTACAATATAAATAGTAGACCCTAGCGTTGCTTTGGCTTTCAATTTACAAAGATTGATAATCTTAATTACTCCTTCCTGAAATCAAGCACAACACATATCCATTTTATTTCCTACCTCAAACTATAGTCACTAATCAGGATTTTTGTATTTTTGAGAATAGTGAGACTTTAATTAAGAAACCACAATATTTAAGCCATAAAATTTGATTAAATAACGTTCTCTACTGGGAAGCTTCTTTTATTAAAAGCTTGAAAGTAGAAATACTATAATGTAAAGATTTAAAGAGGGACTTAAACAGCTAAGATCACTAAAGATGCTTGCTCATAGAAAGATAAAGATACTCGACTTCTCTTTTGCTCAAATATGCTTAACTGATTGTGTATTTTCTCAACCCACATCCTCTCCTTTTATAGAGGAGATGAGATACATAAGATGTCCTACAATACACACACTAATATTTCACATGGTTACAATTACTCTTACATGGCTACAGTAGTCTGCATAATTTGACTGACTTGATACTTTGACAAATAACACATAATGGTGCAATACTTTTAGGACTACTTAATGCTTGATAAGACTAGCCACCCATATTGAGATTTTTCATACCTGTATCTCCAATAATGTCTTCAAGTTCAACATTACCCAGATAATCATCAAAATTTTCGTCATGATCAAGATGTCTGGATCTCTTCTCTTAAATAGATCACGTAGATATCTTTTTTTCTTTTTTTAAATAAAATTTTTCAGCTCCAACATCAAAGAGATAATCTAAGACATCTTCTGAAGTAGCTAATTCGACCTTTACATATTTGTTGAACTCATTATGATAAACAAAAATAGTGTTCCCACAACACATTAATATTTCTCCTTCTTTAATCAATGTCCACATTTAATGATAAATGTTGTAAAATCTAATGGCTCTTGCTAAAGCAGGATCTCTAACTACTTTTTATTATTCTGGAAACCATTCTTAACTTTGATCATTGGGATCTTCTAGATCAATTAATCGAACAAGATAATGGGTTGGCTTGGCCTTTTCATTTTCATACTCAATTACCACACAATATATCTCGACATACAAACTTCTATTGTGTGGAACATTTGCTAGACCATCAGGAGATATGAGAACTCAATGGATCCTTTTAAACGTACAACTGTGAAACTTAGTTAATCTTAAGAAGAATGGGTACTTAGGATCCAAGAATTCCATAAGGTAAGCTACCATTCCATATTCCCTGGCTTTTATGATAGGATCATCTAGAGAGATTGAATTTGCTAGAAATATAAAACCACCGACGCCAAATCTTTCAGAGAAGAAAATTTTAATATGCCATGACTCTCAAATATCATAGGAATAATTATGATAGTAGTCGATGTAGGTTGTATACTAGTCGTTGAACCACTTTTCTTGAACATAGGAACTTATTTTTTTTTTCTTGGATATCACAAGGACACTATACATTCATTTATAGCTCCAAAAGGTTGAATCTTTGTATTATTAGATAGGCAGAAGACAGTAAACCAAAGCATCATCTACTTTTATATGAAATTCCAAAATATCCATAAGGATTCTACTCAAGGAGCAATGCGTTCTAGTAGCAGTGACCTTTCATTTTAGATTTTCTTCTTTTCTGGTAAGAGTTCTACTCTGATACTCACCATTGGCAATCTCACAAGTTAAACTACTCTCAGAGAAATTTTCGATCCCTGTATATGTTCAATAGAGAAAAACAATTAGTTAAGCCATAATTGCCAACGCATGAGTCGCTTGCACTTTCTTATTTGATAAATTCTTTTTCAAAAAACCAAGTATCACTTTGTAATCAGCTTGAATAAAAAAAGGTTTTAGGGTTAAAAAGATTAAGAAATTTTCAATTCCCCCTTATAATTGCAGGGATTTATTTTTCTATTCATGGGGTAGTTGCATTCGGCTTTATTAAAACATAAACAACAATATTTTGAGTGTTTTCCCCCTCTTTGATTTTTGAGCACTGCACTCTAATGCTCATTGCTGGTATCTATCTCAAGAGTTAAATTATCTCCTTTATTAGGCAAATTAGCAACAAGAAGATTTTTGTACATCTTCTTGAAGTTTAGAACAATATTTGAATCATTGGGAGTCTATCCCCAATTTACTTCTTTCTTGAGTTTCTATTGCAAAGGTTTTCTCAATTTGGCTGGATCTTTAATGAAATCTAAAGTATAGGTAAGACATCCAAGAAAACTTTCTAATTGCTTCCTATATTTTTAATCTTTTTAGGAAAATTTTCTATTTTTTCTAGAATATACTTTTGTAGGATGATTTGTCCAATTTTTATCTCTAGACCTAAAAACTCAATTTCTTGTTCAGCATAAAATGCACTTGTTCTTTCCAAAAATAATACCATGACTAATGCATCTTTGGGTGACATCTGAGACGTCATCTTTGTGTTGTTCTATGGTCTTGGAAAAGACAAGGATATCATTAATGTAAACTAAATAGTAGTGATTAAGATCTTTGAAGATATTATCTATTCTTCTTTGGAATATTTGAGGCGCATTTTTAACACCAAATGATATTACCATCCACTCATAATATCCTTGAGGGGCACTAAAAGTAATTAAAGGAATATTTTCTTCATCCATTTTTATCTCCCAGTATCTGCCTTTAAAGTTCATTTTTGAGAACCAAGAGACTCCTTGAATCTTATTAAAAAGAACTATTTTGTTAGGAATATAATAGCCATCAAAGATAATATTATCATTAAGCTTTTTGTAATTGATTATCATTGTAGTTTTTCCTCTTATTTCCTTAGCATGATTTCTCACCATGAAAGTAGGGTTGGTGTGAGGACTCTTACTATTTCTAATTAACCCTTTGTCCAAAAGTTCCTGATTTTCGTATTGAATTATTAGATATCCTGGTGTGTTTACACCAATTGTTTGACTTCAATAATAGTGTTGAGATTTAACAAAATAATCTTTTCAAATGTGTTATCTTTATTCCAAAATTTTATAGGATTATCAGAGTAGAGTTATTTGCATAATCGTTCTTATTGTTCAACAATATGTTCTTTAATAGATAATTCTAGTAGTGAGATTGTTAGTGCTACTTCATATTGTACAAGAATTGCTTTCTCACCATGTTGGCTACATTTAAACTCAATTTTCTAATGAGTGTATACTTTATTTAATTTATCAATAGGAATTGAGTGACTATTATGTGATTTGACTTATAGCTTGTGCGCATGAAGAATATGGCCTTTGAAAATTATTTCCTATAATCATATCACA
>JACYFF010031955.1:51425196-51497885 GCA_017589665.1 Selenicereus undatus | reverse complement strand
CTTCTCGAAAAATATGATGAATAAAAATATGATGCTTGAATGAACTTTCGTTCCCAGTTACGAATGATGAAACCTCCTGCTGTACCTTGTGATGATTTTGATTCATTAAAATTTATTTTGATGAACCCCCCATGTGGCTTCCTCCATGATATCCAGTATGTCTTCTTTCGGTTGATGGTTGAGAGATGTGGGTTTGGTGATTGAAGTGTTTGTATGAGTTTGTGTCGAATATGCCATTCGACGATAGCTTTTTTTGCTCTTATTAATGTTGTTCTTGGATTGGGTGTTTCACTACAAAACACCATGTTGTTCCTTGTTTTCCAGATACTCCATAACAGCATAACTTATCTATCCATTTTGACCATCAGGCCTACAACTCTGGCACCATTAAGCATTTATAATAAGCCAAGCTGTGGGTTGAAAGGGAGATTTGTGTTAAGCTAGTTGTGAGAAACTGCTAATCTCCAACAATCCTGTGAAATGTTACATCCCAAAAACAAATGATTTGTATCTTCAATCTTCGATTGACAAAAAGAACAATGAGAATCAATATTCATGCATCTTTGAACCAAGATTCCTCTAGTAGGAAGCGATGCATGATAAATTTGCCAAAGAAAAATTTTTAGCTTTGGCATGATGTTTAAATTCTAAATCCAATCATTCTCCCATACAGGTGGATTGACTAGATCCAACCCATGTGCTGCCCAAGTTACTATCTTAGTGGAAAATTGACCATTTTCAGAAAGTCCCCAACACACAAAATCGGGAATAGAATTGGCAGGGATAAGTGTTGCAACAATCAACTATAAGAGGACAGAGTCTACTAGTGAATTAAGTCTTGCAACATCCCATTCCTTACTCACCGTTATAAATTGTGATACTTTAAGGGGGGTATCAATGAGGGAGAGATCCGTAATGTTGAGTAAATTGGCTAAACTATCATTTGCACACCAATTGTCGAGCCAGAAATTAATATTTGTTCCATTACCCACTTTCTATCTCACTCCTTTTATAAAGTGATGTCTATTCTTAAGTGTACACTTCCATGCCCAGGAGTCACGTTTCGTGGCTTTGATAGCAAAGAAATTCTCATCAATTTGGTATTTCGCTTGTATTTGATCCACCAAAAGGCACTGATTATGGAACAATTTCCAAGTTAATTTGCTTAGGAAGGCACTATTAACTGCTTCCATTTTTCTAAGCCCGAGTCCCCAGCCTTCTTAGGTTGACAGATTTTGTCCCAGGAAACCATAGGCATCCCCTTATTTTCATTTGATTTTTTCCAAAAAAATCTCTACTGCTTTTATCAATTTGTCGATTAGTTTCATTGGGTAACTTAAAGCACTGCATTGTATGTGCAGGCATTGATTCGATGTTGGATTGAATTAGTGCCACCTTCCCCGCCTTATAGACATGTCTGGTTTTCCAAGTTTGCAATTTTGCAGCTGTTCTATTGGCTATTTCAGAAAAGGCTTCTATTTTTTGCCGACCCTTGAAAACTGGATATCCAAGGTACTTGCCAAGATTAGTTTAGGGCGTAATGTTGAAAATGGATGACATAATTTGCTTGTCATGGGTAGTTGCATTACTAGAGAATGCTAGTGACAATTTATGAAAATTAATGAGTTGCCCAGAATTTTGACAGAAATTACGTAGTACAGAACGTAGCTCATGACAAGATTCAAGATTAGTTCTGCAAAAAACAAGGCTATCATCTGCGAAGAGCAAGCATGGGATTTTAGCAGCTCGCGGAGAGATCTTGATACAAATCCCGCACTTTTTCCTACATAGCGCCTGGCGAAGGGTTCTGGTTCAAACCTCCATGCATAAGATGAAAAGATAAGGGGAAAGAGGGTCCCCATGCCGAATACCTCTAGTAGGCGTAAAAAATCCAAATACGTTGTTGTTTACATCACAGAGTAGAAAACGGTAGAGATGCAACCTTTAATCAAGTCTACCCACTTAGAATGAAATCCCAAATTGTGTAACGTATTGAATAGGAAGCCCAATTCAACTCTATCATAATTCTTTTCCATATCAAGTTTGAGTGCTACCCAGGCTTTCTTTCCTTTCATATTTTTGAATTTGGTTATGATTTCATGCGTAAATAGAATGTTGTCAAGGATGGAATGACTAGGCACAAAAGCACTTTGGATAGGATCAATAATCTTTTCCAAAATCGACCGCATCCGATTGGCTACAATTTTTGAAATAATCTTGTACACTGTATTTCAAAGGCTGATTGGTCAAAATTGAGTAGTTGTAGTTGGCTTATTCACTTTTGGGACTAATGCAATAAGCATGTGATTAATCTGTTTAAGGAGTTCGCCCTCTTCAAAAAAAAAGGTTTTATTGCTCGGCAAACGTCATCCTTAATAATATGCCAGAAATCTTGAAAGAAAGCTGCTCCGAAGCCATCAAGCCCACGAGCTTTAAACTTGTCCATTTGGAAAAGGGAATCCTTAATTTTCGTTTCTTGAACAGGCTCTAATAATCTTTGATTGTCTTCTACAGTTACTAAATTAAGCATTTCCATCTCCATATTAGAGGTGACTACCTGAGCTGATTTAAATCTAGTAGTAAAGTCAGGGATAAACATTTTTTCAATTTGTGCAGATTCATCAACCCATTCTTCCGAATTATCCTTAATTTTCGTAATTTTGCTTATTGTCTTTCTTGCCTTCATAGATTGGTGGAAACAGCGAGAGTTTCTATCTCCATTCATAAGCCAATCTTTTCTTGCCAGTTTCCCCAACCCCAATATTTCTGGTTAAAGAGATGCATCCTTTCTCATTGCTTGATAAGTCGGTAATGCCAGTTATTTAATCAAGCGTTATTGTGATCCAGCACTAATTTTGTTTCAACGTGTAGAAGCTTTTCTGCATTCCTTGCAAGCTTATTACTGTCTTTCTCAATAATAGGGCAATGAATTGCCCTATTTTCGCTCACTATAACATTAACTTCAATATTGAATAGATTCCACAAACACCAAATTCCACCCCCATGACTGAAGGTTGGAATTGTGTCATATTGTGAAAATCATAAATTCCTTATAATTAATTCCGTATTTTGTTCATGAACCACAGTTTTCAGTAGTGTAACGCCCCAATAATACATAGATTATAGCTGCATTTACCTACCTAAGCTTATCCCCAAGAAACCAATGAACGGGCGCTACCGTCGTCTGCAATGAAGGCTACGCTTGAATATGAAATTTTAGCCATATAATCAAAGTTTATCCTCAAAGGGGCAATCAGATCCATACAAGCCATTTAAGTACATACAGGAATTATGCAAACTTCCCAGGGCTACATCAACATACATAACTCTGTTTAATAAAACAGTTATAACACCAAAATACATATTGCAGTTCAGATATACAGTTGGGACACCAAAATGCACCCAAGAAGGCATAAAAGCATCTTAGCCCCTCTATCTGCTAATCACATGGACGATCATGACTTATTTCTCACCTTCAGCTTCCCTGCCCGCTTGAGACCTGTTTACCGAACACCTTCCTAAAACAAAACATAAAAACATTTTGAACTGTGAGCCAAAGCTCAGTACATGCATCCTTGTACTGGTAAAGATTTATTGACAAAGAAATTATAAGGGCCCTCTTTGCAATTCATTTTGATTTTAAAATAGGGAATGAGATGTATATAAAACTAAGTTTCCATTTATTATCTGATAGTGTACCCCTTAGTAACTGTTACGATCTATGTATAGGTGTACACCTGCCAAGCCGACCGGAAGACCTGACCTGAAGCCGCGCGTGTAACTGGAGGGCAATGCCCTGTAACTGATAACTAGTGGGGTCACTAGTTATGTGATAAATCACTTATTCAATTGGTTCATTGATGTACTTACCAAAACATTACAATTTCGATAAATACGTGCTGATTTCTAAAGATACAGTCAATGAACGTACCTGGGGTCTTTAAAAGTTAGTTCATAGATTAAATAGATGTACTAGAATGGAGAGAATGAGAGTTTAGGCCTTGATTCTGTTCAAAATCATTATAGGCATAAAATTAGCACAATGGATACCCTTAAATAGAAAAGGCTTATAAAGAATTTGTGTGAACCAGTTAATAGATTAAACTGATAAAGTTAAATAAAGTATAGAAATGCTAAGTTAAGGCATGGTAGTGAGTTTAGGGGGTAAGGGTTTATGACGAGGGTACGGAATGAATAATCCACAACTTATACTCCCGACCTCCAACTAAGGTGTAAGACCCTAATATAAACAGCTTATGAAGTCCTCTAAAACTTTCCTGAAGGACACATAATAAGATTCCTACGACAGGTTCCACAAAATAGGGTTAGAACAACAACATGTCAGGTTTCAGTACTGAAAACAAACATTCTGCCCATTCTGCCCAGGTTCCGTAAAATAGCCATAACTTCCTCCACAGACCTCGGATTAAGGCAATTCAAGAGTTATTTTAAAGCTAACATCCATACCTATCTACCCACCAAAAATCAGAATTTTTGGCTTGGGAGATCATTACCAGTTTTGTTCCAAAGTTTGTTCTGATTTTCTGAAAATTTCAGCAGCATTTGTTTTAGTTGTTCCTTCACTTTTTAACACCAAACCTCAACTCAAACTTTTTCTTGAGAGTGTAAACACACTTTGGTACATCCCAACCTCATACAACATCACCATACATAATTTATTTTCATATTCATATAAAATAAAACTCCTTTTTCAGTCACATAAACCCACACACCTCAAATTTAACATTAGTTGGTCCACATCTTGCATTTTGGACAAATCATAGCTTTGGGTCACTTTGAACTCACTCCCAACTTTTCCAAAACACCATAAACAACATAACAACTTCAATACACCAAGAGATAAGCAAAGGCAAGGATAAAACATGCCATAAACATCATTTAAACAAGAAGCTTTGCATGACCAAGATGAAACTCTAACCCTAGCCTCAACCAATCTCAACTCCACCATAATCCATCAACAAAAATATTCTTAATACCATAAAAACAACATAATCCATCACTAAAACAACCAAAATAAGCAACAAAACCAACAAGATCAAGAATCAAAAATCAAAATCAGCATAGGGGTGAAATAACACTCACTTTGAGCTTGCAAATGAGCTAGTTATAGTCCTTGATGCTTATGGAAGTGAAAGAGGTGTTTGGGGGTGGTGAGTGGGGGTTGCTTTGTGAGTTTTGGTGGTGGAAAGGTGGTGGAATGGGGGCTAGAGTGGTGGCTGCCGAGTAGAGAGAGAAAGAGGAGAGGGAATAGAGAGAAAGTCTCTTGAAAAAAATGAAGATAAGATGCAACTTTTTTATTTTTATACTAACTTTACTTGGCTGCAAATAAGGGTGAAAAAGTCAAAATTATTAAGCTTGATTAAGGCTTAATTAAGAGGATTTAGCTAATCAAATAAACGTCAAGTCTTGTTGCATCAAAATTGGCTTTACACGGCTCGGGTTTAGCGAAAAAACTGAAACCGAGTGCATTTGCGAAATTTTTTTTTATAAAGTTTGAGATAAATGGTTGTGGTGCCATGAAAAAGAATTGTAAACATTAAATTTTTAATTATCAAGGCCTAACTCAATTTCCAAAATTGACGAGAAGAAATCCCCGAATTGCAAAGTAAGGGTCCGTTAGAAATGTCCAAATGAGAATAATAAAAAGATGGGAATATAAAAAGAAATGATGTGAATGAAATGAACTCAATCATATGGATTAATGACATGAAATTAATAAACAGAATTTAGGGTCGGACTATTACAGGTAGAAACAAAATGTCTGGCTTAATGGTACGGTTAATAAATGCTACTTCCTGTTGCAATTGGTATTTTTTAGCACCTTGTACATTCCAGCATATGACTTTCATGAAAAATAATTAAGAATAAAAAAAATCCAAATTCATAGGTCGTTCATCCTGTGACATTTGATCCATAGGATCGGTCGGTAATATGGCCTTGGGAAATAAGCAACAATGCTTAATTCCACTCTCCAGTAAAAGTTTCCAAAAAATAATGAATTCATACAACATAATTTCAGAGGTAACAAATACCCCATCCATCCTTTTTAAGGTACAAGAGATTAGAATACAAGAATATTGCCTAGGCGCGTCTATCCGAAAGAAAAGATGTCCCCTCTGGCCACCGGAGACGGCATTGGTGCAGTAGTTGATGCGAAGCGTACAATGTTGTCCCTAACATACTCGAAATGGACAAGTTAGCTCAAGGCAGAGATAGAGAGAGACCCATAGAAGCCCAGGACCTGTGTCACCAAAAAAAGCAGAGTACAAGTACACAGCAACAAAAAAAAGGAAAGTAACAAAGCAGAACCAACCGGTTTCAAACATTGAAGCTTAGAGCCAATGAAAAAACCAATTCGAAGTCTCAATTAACAACAAATTCATGTTGTTATCATCCTTAACTGGACTACATAATAGGCAAACTGAGGTAAACTCTAGTGGCCAAGGAAGCCCCATCCTAGCATCATAGTAGTTAACCTCAGGGACACGCCCATGAAACTATAACAGAAAAGTGGATGAGTAGCGAACAACGAAAATGGTACTCCGAGAGGGATCCACCCCAAGTCGGTGCTGCCCCCTACCCAAGAAGGGGTGGCAAGCATCTAGCATGAACAAACTGACCAAAAACAATTCCAAACCCACAATGTGAGAAATTAGATTTGCCATGAAAAACATAACTATCACACAAAACCATACCAATGTATGAAATGACTACGCCAGCGCAAGGCTGAGACAGAGAGAAAACCAAAGAAGCCGACAACCTAGGTCAGCAAAAAATGCAAAGCACAAGTACACAGCATCCCAAAAAAGGAAAGCAACCAGGCATAACCAATCCTATTCAAACATAAAAGCCTGCAGCTAACTAAAAACCCATATCAAAGTCTCAGTTAACAATAAATTCCTAATGTTATCATCCTTGACTTGACTTTGTAATGGGCTAACTGAGGTAAACTCTAGTTGCCAAGCATGTATATATAGGACATGAGTAGTCAACCAAACAAACCATCCATTCACGCAAGTTCAAGAACAACAAGTACAACACAAAGACTCAAATAAAAAAATAATAGTCAATTGTAAATTCGATCTAAGATTCATACCCAAATGCATAGTAGTAATAATTGTCTAACAGAGAAGCAAACATAAATATCAAGCAGGAACTTGACCCACAAGGCAAAATAAAATCATGGGATAAATTGCAACATGTACCTGAGTGTAATAATGATTAGAGGTAAGGGAGCTTACACAGCAGAACACGACTAACCAACATGGCAGTAATTCGGATGCAAAGAGCCTGAGACAGGGACTTGGCATGGGGAATCGGAAGTGAGGTAACAACAGAGTTAGCCAAAAGGTCGATCTGTCCTAATGATGGAGAAATCTCTTCAATTTGCAATGGAAAGAAGATCTGAGAAACAATCCGTCCCATTGAGCCATAAAGTGCATCAACCTGAGCACACAATCTGGAGAAGATCAAACAAACTCGACTTAGGCCTTAGCGGGAAAGCAAACATGGCGAGTAAAGGTGGATATGAGGGGGAAGTGATTGCAAAGTATGGGCAAGATTAGTAATCAAAGCAGAATATCAGCAGGGTCGCATAATTAGCAATGGTGCGAGCATGCTTTGAAGCAGATCCAGAGGATCAGGGGGATGATTCATGGTGGCTAGGGTTACAGGGAACTAGATGCAAGAGACTCTCTCTCATACACTTCTCTTTCTTGAGGGTTAAGCCTTTCAATGTCCGAGGCAATTGTTATATGTTACACTTAAGGAGTAACATACTAGATACATCAACTATGCCACCAAAAAAAAAAAGCTCTTAAAAGGCACAAACCACATATGTATCCCTCATTTCAAACCACCTAATTGTCTCTCTATTGTCTACCTGCCTCTTCTCTCTCTAACCTTCCATGAAATTCGATAGTCTCTCAGGCGATGATGCCCTTCCACCCCAACCTTATAGAATTGTTGTTTCAACTCAGGAAGCTATTCGCCAAAGCCGAAACCTTAATCTTCATCACTGGCTTCCTCTAGTTGAACGCGACCTCCCATTAAGCTTGGAAATGGCATAAGATGTGCGATCTTTTTCAACTTTGGCTTATACTTAAATTAGAAAATCTAAAATTGTGATTCAGCCAATTGATTCAACAAGTTGATAAAATGTTGCAACTGTGTCATGGTTGTTTGGCTCGTTGATGCATGTTGGAATTGATCTGTGGAATTATTTAGTTTGCAAATTGATTCATCTTAGATCTTGATTTTGTACACATTTTTGTTTTAATTCTAGTTGCTAATTGGTGAATTTGGTGGTTGATATTCACATTGATTAGCTTTCGGTATTGCTCTTTGTAAACCCAGATCTTGAATTTTTATTTTTATTTTGAATTTGTAAATTCTAGTGATGAATTTTTATGTGTTTTCATGAATTCATAAATTTTAGTGATGAATATTTGTTTATTTTGATGCCATACGACAATTTTGTATTAAATATGAAATTAATTTTTGAAGATTTTGTAAATTATAGTGATGAATATTTATTTATTTTGATGTATTTTAAAACTATTTCATAATGAATATACAATTAATGTTTTGACGAATTTATAAATTTTACTGATGAATATTTGTTTGTTTTAATGTTTTGACAATTTCATTTTGAATACGCAATATAATTTTTTATGGATTTATTAATTTAGTGATGAACATACTAATTAGTGTGATAAATATTTTCTGATAGTGAATTAATCTAAGGATATAATTAAGCAATAAAATTCAATGCAAGTTCATGGCAGGTTGGTTGATGTGTATGCAAAGAAGGATGATAAATATTTGCAGAAAGATGATGATTATTGATAAATATATACATACTTAGGAAAATTCATCAGTATTATTATAAAATTAATCAATATGATTGTAAAATTCATCAGCTTACTACAAAATTCATGCGCAACATATTTGATGTACTAGATTGTTTATTTGTATATCTTTTAGATGAACAAGTAAGTAATTATAGTCATTGGTATTTTTTTTAAAAATGGGAAAAAATATATGTTTAAGTTAAAATACTTAGCACACTTAATGCAAATTCATTAATCCATATTATAATTTGAGTAAAGTGCGAAAGGACGTGATACAAAATCAATAATTAAATACTATTTAAATTTTAAGTCAATTGCATTGTAATAAAAAAACTATATATAAAAATTTAAATTTATGAATACTGCTAAATTTGTCAAAAATACAAAAATTTATTAGATTATTATAAAATTCAGTAATGGAAAAAAATTCATCAATTTGTTGAAAAATTCATCATTCATCAAACAAGATTGCATATATGTGCTTGTAACGCCTCCAAAATGCTAATGACATGATTTACAGAAAATTGCAGAGGAAGACTTAATAATAGAAGGCGCTACCGCCTTCTTGATAAGGATAAGGTTCACTGAAACCAGTTAATCTTGCAACTCATGCTCAAATCACAATATCTACTAAACTGAAACACTCCAAGACCAAAGTCCATAATAGTTCAACTTCAATACAATCGACTTAATCATACCATGTGCTAACTCGCACCCCACACTACACAAGTGTATTAAATATAGACCCAACGTGACCCTGAGGTCGATCCCAACATTCATGCTATGCTGAATCCACTGTGAACATCTGATGACTTCCAAAAGGGCTTACTAAATGGAGAAATGTGCGATACTTCATCACCTAAAATGGAAAACATGAAAGCAATTCGAAAATGTGAGCTAAAACTCAGTACATGCATTCTTGTATTGTAAAAAGAGCGTAAAAACACTGTTGATAGTACTCGCTTTTGCAATTCATTTAGTTCGCAATAACAATGAAAATGAAAGTAATATGAAACTGAATTGCTCATTATTATCTGGATGTGAACCCCTAGTAATGATATGATGTATATATACGTGGACACCTGCCAATCCGATCAAGAGTTGGCCTGAAGCCGCGCGGGTAAATGATGGGTTGATGCCTTATAGATGATAACTGACGGGGTCACAACTTAAATGGCAATTCGTTGCATAAACTGATTCATTGATAAACTCATTAAGAGTTGTAACTTGATAAACATATTCTGCCATCTGAAGATACATACAATGGACGTACCATGAGTCTTTAAAAAATATCATCTGTTTCATAAATGTCCTTGTAGGTATGTGTAGCCAGTAAATGATCATTGCTCACATAATTGAGTGAGTAAAAGTATATGTAATAGAAATTGAGTAATTAAATGTTATACATAACTTGGGTATTTCAATATAACTTCAAAACTGAATTGATGAAAGTAATTAAATCCGATATAAAGTAAATAAAAGTAAAATAGACCACAATGAGCTAAATCAGATTACAAAGGAAAAGACCTTGATGGTGACAAATGGGAGACTAGTTTTGGCCTTTTCTGAAATAGGTTGCTGACACGGATTTAAGGCTCGCTGATGTATAGCTTGGTTCAAGATAATAGCGAGTGCACTAGATTGGTTTGATAAATACATTTGATACATTCTTAATTGAGTAAGTAATGGAGATTTGAGGCCAAGAGAGATATATCTTGATTCAAAATAGCATAAACTGCAATAACTTGGTCTGATAAATATGGTTTCTGAGTCGAAAATTCTCCCCACTTTTCATATTTTATTCACAATTTCATTAAATATAGAATTCCTTCTTAATGATTCATTGAACTCAATAGAAGCTATTAAGCTCACTAAACTTGGTACTTTCTTTGTAAAATCCATAATTGATTCAAAGCTCATAAACAAGCTCCCAAATTGTATACTTGTCATCTTCTTTCTCATTAATCAAGCTAAAAGCTCCATGAAAGTACATGAATATTCATTTCCTCCTTAAATGACCTTACTTAGTCCAAAATACTGAAAATGAGTGCATGATCAATCTCACTCAATCCTTATTATTGCTCTTTACACAATTACTCAAAATGCTTCCAAAAATCACCAAACTCAAAATACTCAACCAAAATTCATGAAATCTTATAGAAAATTTGAAAATAATATGAAAAATCTACACTACAACTTTCAGAGTTTTCCTCTAAGTATACGCTGCACAGAAATTGCAATAACAGCCCAATTTGCACCAAAGCAAATCAGTTCACTTCTAAATTCATAACTTTCACCCATGACCTCAAATGGAGACCTAAAACCCCAATATGAAAATATTAAGAAGTCCCAAAAAACGTTCATTTATAACACAAAACATGATTTTCACAATAGGGTTCCCAAAATGGGGCTAAAACACAAGTGTGCCAGTTTTGGTCCATTCTACATAATTTTGGTAAAACTACCATAACCTTTTCCACTGACCTCAGATTAAGGCGATTCAAAATTCATTTGAAAGATAACATACTGATCTATCTACCCACCAAAAACCATAATTTTTCCAACGGCCAATCATTACCGGTTTAATCCCGAAATTTGCCCTGTTTTCCTTAAATTTTCAGCCCTCGCTATTTTTGCTGTCTTTTTTTTTCTACATAAATCCTCACTTAAAATCATTCCAAATCACCAAAAACATCATCATAATCATTAATAAGACTAAAGATTATAAAATTATATACAAAACAAGACAAATCCATCACTTGACTTAAGCTAACTTGATTATGACAAAACTCTAACCTTAACATGCTTCAAGCGCAACCCCACTATGATCAATATCCCCAAAATCAATAAAATTTTCATGATAACATCTACTTTGATCAAGAGCATGAATCATAACTAAAACAATCATAAAACCAAAAAAACATCAAGATCAAGTTAGGGTTTAGTCACTTTGATGCTTGAAAAACAAGAGATGTATGTGGTGTGATGTGTGGGGGATGACTGGTGGTGGTTGTGGTGGTCGGAGGTAGTCCCTGGCTGGCCGGAAAACACCAGGAGAAGGCAACACAGCTTGGGGGGAAAGGGGGACTGTGGGGTAGAGGGAGAGAGGAGAGAGGAGAGAGATGATGTTTGAGTTTTGGGTTGTGTTGTTTTTTGACTTGTCTACATGTTTGGCTAAAATTTTATCCTCAACAAGGCTTTTTGTTAACCATGGTTAGATTTAAATCATGGCAATTAGTTAGGTTAGTCAAGCAAGCTTGTCGGATTATGGTTGGCTTGTACGGTTTAGGGCCTAGGAAGGGAAGTAAATTGTATGCGATTAAATTTTCGTAACTCGAAATTAAACTTTTACCAGGTTATAACAATAAAAGTAATAATAATAATAATAATAATAATAATAATAATAATAATGAATTCTTAAATTATAATTATCGAGGTCTACTATCGATTCACCCGATATTTAATCAATCAACGAAACTTGAATTAACGATCAATGAAACTTGAATTAACAATCAATGAAACTTGAATTGCAAAATGGGACCCAAATGAAATATCCTCCAATCGGGATGATTGAATGCGATAAATGAAAGCGAAAAATTTAAATGGCATAAGGTAATTCGGTAAATATATAAATTGAGTGTAATTGAATTAATAATCATGATTTGGTTAAATAAATAACCATGAGTGATTAAATCAATAAACATGATTAATTAAATGAATAAACATAATTAATTAAATAAATACATATGATTTAAATAAATAAATACGGGTTAGGGTTGGGTTATTACAGTCTTCCTCCATTAAAGAGTTCCGTCCTCGAAACTTATAATTTTGATCAAGTATACAATGCCACCTCAAGTATGGTTAGTTGGTTTTCACTACTTCCTTCCAAAAAGGTATGATTAGCCCAAAGTGCATAACTGCTTAATCCTGCGATCAAGTATCTAGATCCTCAGTGACTTTACTAGCTTGATTACTTTGGTTCAAAATTCATACTCTCTTCAAAAGAAAAATTTGTTACTGTAAAGGCGGTACTCTACTCTACTAGTTCTCTGCCTTGGCCACTAATAAGTATGGAAACCATTACATTTCTTAATAAGTACTCTGATACTGACTCATAAAGCCCAATGTAGCGCGGACTCTATTGTCTCTAATATCCAGTCTCTTGACATCCTTGACTAGAGAAAGCCTTTAGAATACTTTATATCTCATCTGAACTTTGATTGTCTCGTTCTTTGGTCAAAATGACCATATGACTCTTGTGTAGTCCTTGTGTCACCTTAACGTGTACTTGAACTGTCTCATTATTCTCGATGCTTCTTCTAGCTTACTCTAATACCGCTAGACATTATTTGAGATTATGCCCTTATCAAAAAGTCCTCATCTAATGTTCTTAATGCATCACATGATCTTCCCTCATCAGACTAGTCTAAGATCTGCTCTAAGTCTGAATTAAACATTAGAATAAACATGGTCAGAGATAAAAATGATGAAATTGGTAGTCAAGTGAGTCATTAGGGACAAAAGAAATAAACAATGAGACTAGAAAAGGTTTATAAATGACGGATTAACATGGGGTGGTTAGAATAACGATAACCATAAGTGTATCATGATTTCTGAAATATAATGCCACGAGAATTGTGGTTTATAAATATGGATCATAAAGGGTCCAATAAATAATCAGCCAAGGAGAAAGATGGCCAAGTTATACTCGGATTTAACTGATGAATTGGAAATAAGATGACAAGCAACTGAGCTTCAACTAGGTGACTTTATAGCCACAAGCAACAAGATAAGTGCAATAGATAGATGGGACAAGCAATGTGTAATAGATAGGTAAATGGAATGGATAAGCAAAGTGCAATATACAGACAAATATATTGGATAAGCAAAGTGCCAATGGATAAATAAATAGATTGAGCAAGCTACAATAGGAACATGCCTTTACTCATATGAAGCCAATTCAAGTACAACAATAAGATTAAGTAGAGAATGCGAAAATTTAATTATCAGAATGTAAGATATATGTGTGGAAGTTGAATTTCAAAATTAAGAGAGTAAGGGAATTACGATAATCGCAATCACCCACACCAGTGAGAGTTGAATTACATTATGAATTCAGAACAAGCTATGCGAGCTTATCATTATAAATAAATGAGATGTAAGGTAGATGTGTGAATCGACTTTCAACGGAATGAAGTACAACTCATGATCATGAAATAAAGATCGTGAAGGTCGAGAGCACTGGAATGTTAACAACTATATAAGGTCGAACAAAAATGTATTGCGCATTTAACAACGGGTTTTGCAAAGACATGGAAGATCACGCTAATAGAAAATATCAGGTTGAAATGCAAGGGAGATTATACAATATTGGATAGTATCAAGTTTTGAAGATGAGACAAGCAAACAATTTCAAGAATTACTATAAAAGAATATTCTTGCAAATGATAAACTGTGGTTGCATGGTTTAGGTGTGATATCTGGACATTATTCTTGGAAAAGACTCATGTTGTTGGTAGTTAATCCCATAAACCATTTATTCCAGGTATAGGGCACTCGTTTTTGATAGTGATCTTGTTCAACTCTCTGCACGCAGTGCACGAACATAAGGTTCTGCCTTCCTTCTTCATACATATATTGGTCAGATAACTCCCATCTATAACAACTCATCTTACTAAATCTTTAGTTCTTTGAACTCTACTGGGGGTCATATAATAGGGGCTCTGAAGATGGATTGAGCACCTAGAACTAGGTTGATATGAAAATCAATGTTTCTTAGGGGAAAACAGTCCTGAAAGTCCTCAAATGAAATATCTCTAAATTCACAAACTGTAATTATACATATGTATAAATCGAGTGTGGTTGGCATATCACTAATATTAAATGCATTACTGACACGATAACTCACTTGCCTACACAGTGTAATTAGGAAGAAAATAGGGTTTTTCTTCCCTCGGTCCATAGAAAAACATGTCTAGCCTTTCCTCATTTCTCAAGCTAACCTTAAGATCATGACAAGTCATCTTCTATAAGTACACAGTCAGTTCATCCCCATAATGATAACAAGGTTTGCCAATCAAACTAGATTGAATGCCCAATGAATATGGTTCCAGCAATACCAATAGAGGCATATTTATAAAAGATAACACATTCAACTACCTACTGGTCGCAGTAAGTTGAAATGACTGGGGGGCAATCTAAAATGTAAAGAGATATAACCACACCATGAACTCTTGCAAACATATTTCTTTATTGGTTATAAAGGACAAATATGTAAGCTGAATGAATAGAAGGACGACGAATCGTAATGAAAGAGGTAAGGCATATAAATGACCTGCATAAACAAGACATAAAGTTTATTCATGATGGTCATGATAGTAAAGTAAATGAACGATGTTATGAAGTTGAGATGGAGTATTAAGTAATAGAGGTGAAGAAACCTAACAGATTACCAAAGAGGCATTTGAAAAATCATACGGTACCCATATGTGAGTGAAATGACGAAGATGAGGGTCAACACCACCAGAAGGGAAATTTTTATTCATCTGGTATTTGAAAGACTAATATGTCAAGATGAATGAGTCAGTCTTATGATTAAACATGATGGCTTCCATCAATAACACATTCTGCAGTAAATGGAAGCCTTGGGTAGGTATATAAACTCCGAAACTCATGGCAAATGGTTCCACACTCCACTTTGCTAATGCTCGAATCTTAGGATCTTACCAAATGATTGAGTCACACAAACGAAAATGGTTCCTCCTTCTATGCCCATACATATGAACTTATAGTTAGTAGCTCATTTAACTGGTCTAACATAACTCATACACATCTTGATAGCTAACTCATAAACACTTGATAGCTCACAGTGGTCCTTAAAACCTTGGCTCTAATACCAAATCTGTAACGCTCCCAAAATGCTAATGACATGATTTACGGAAAATTACAGCGGAAGACTTAATGATAGAAGGCGCTACCGCCGTCTTGATAATGATAAGGCTTAATGAAACCATTTAATCTTGCAACTCATGCTCAAATCACAATATCTACTAAACTGAAACACTCCAAGACCAAAGTCCATAACAGTTCAACTTCAGTACAATCGACTTAATCATACCATGTGCTAACTCGCACCCCACACTATACAAGTGTATTGATATAGACCCAACTTGACCCTGGGGTCAATCCCAACATTCATGCTATGCTGAATCCACTATGAGCATCTGATGACTTTCAAAAGGGCTTGATAGATGGAGAAACATGTGATACTTCATTACCTAAAATGGAAAACATGAAAATAATTCGAAAATGTGAACTAAAACTCAGTACATGCATTCATGTATTGTAAAAAGAGTGTAGAAACACTGTTGATGGGTACCCGCTTTTGCAATTCATTTAGTTCGCAATAACAATGAAAATGAAAGTAATATGAAACTAAATTGCTCATTATTATCTGGATGTGAACCCCTTGTAATGATATGATCTATACATAGGTGTACACCTGGCAATCTGATCAAGAGTTAGCCTGAAGTCGCGTGGATAAATGATGGGCTGGCACCCTATAGATGATAACTGACGGGGTCACAAGTTAAATGGCAAATCGTTGCTTATACTAATTCATTGATAAACTCATTAAGAGTTGTAACTTGATAAACATATTCTGCTTTTTGAAGATACAGGCAATGGACGAACCTTGAGTCTTTAAAAAATGTCATCTGACTTGATAAATATGTTCTGACTTGATAACACTTAAGCATAACCACTACAAGAAAAAGACCAAATAAAGATGGAATTAGCGATAGAATACGGTTTATCTTGGCAATGGAATACGGTTGTCGGATTTTCGCTCGTCGCTAAGTACCTGGCAACAGAATTTTGAAATTCTGTCGTCATTGATGGCAGATTCAGCGACAAAAATTACGACATACCTTTTTTTAGCGGGGGGAATTGGACGGGTAGGGGTGGCGGCGAAATGAAAAATCCGTCGCCATCAGAGACGGAATCAGCGACGGAATTTCCGTCGCCACCTTGTCCCCCAAAGAAAAATAATTTTTGTCATTACGTCGCTAGGTTTCTCATTTTTTTTAAATAAAAATGCTTGCTTTTATCGTATCCCTTCGTACATACATTTCAATCCCTGCAAGAAATTTACAAGATCTTTGCACTCAATCAACATCCAATGGTTTCGAATATGATTTCATTCGAAGTGTTCTCAACAATTTCAAGCCATACAAAGGTGGAATATCACATCCAATGCAACACTTAAAACCAAGGGTTTTCAATTCACAAACCACAAGTTCTAAACAAAGTCTTTACATATCACAAACCACAAATCCAAACAAACCAGAAGTTGTCATTAATTGAGAATGAAGTTATATGTTTGCAAAAGAGGGAGAAGCAAGCACCAAATGGGAGGAAAATTAAATAAGCACCAAGGGGAGGGGAGTGAAATAAGCACAAAGGGGAGGGGAAGCAAGCAGCAAGAGATGTACTTTGTAAAAAACCAAGCAAAAGAGCCACCAGCTGAAGGAAAACTGCAGCCAACTCAATCACGAAGGTGAAGATCATCCTCATCCTCATCCTCATCCTCATCCTCTTCCTCTTCCTTACCCTCTTTCTCATTATTTTGAGAGTGATGAGTAAATGGTGGCTGAGATTCCGAGCCAGACACATGTTGCATTTAAAAGAAAGCTTGGAAGCGCTGATCGATGCTCATCATTTATTTGCTCAGTTGTTAGTTGCTTTGGGTGAGTAATTTGTTGGATTCCTCCAGCTGCTTACATTTCTCCATAAGCAACCGGTAGCTTTTAGCTTGTAAAGTTAGCTCACCCCCCAAGTTGGTTACTACACCCCTTAAGTCATTGAGCTCTTGTTGCGATGGCGTAAGACCGATACCAGCTGACAGGCATTTAAGTGAAGTACGCATTAGTATTGCAATTAAGTAAATTCAATGTATAACCATGTTCGTTGACACTTTAATATGAAAACTATACCGGATCTTTGAGTGGGATTGAAGTAACCGGATTCCCTAATGTTGATAGCCTCGTCACCAATGCCATAAATACGACCCTTCTTGTTCTTGAACGTCTTCACCCACAACTCATTTGGGTTTGAAAATGGCTAGTTTGGATCTTGATAAGTGACATCCCCGGTCCCTTGAGAGTTGATAACATTTTGAAAATCACGTTCAAAGGATTCCTACAATACCGCAACATGCATACGAAATCATATATACTACAATTACTAAAAATAAAGTATACAAGTTCGTGTTGAAATACCAATGAAGATTGAGAATAGCTAATTACTTACATATGTTTGTTGTGATTTCTTGTCAACCCAAGGGGCATCTTTTTTGCCATGGAGTTTGTGAGTGTGACTGAATAATTCAACAATGGTGGGCTCCGTCCCAAGTTGTTCCCTCTATGTACGTGCTAGAAAGAATGATGTCAAGCACAATACAAAATACAGTATTAAACTTAAAGAAATACATAACAAGCATTAATTCATTTACCAGATACCGCCTATGCTCATGCATAGGGATCGAGCAACAGGTGTGAAGAGATGGGTCACCACTTTCTGGAGTTCCCAGTCGGTTCTTCTGGGCTGTTTCACGCAATTTCTTGTAATGTTCATTCGGCCAGTGCTGTTGGAGTCCCTCCCATTAAGCATCACCGAGCCAAACAGGTTTCTTGTTATGGTTCCTTGCTTTGCCAAAGAAGTCTCTCAAGCGTATATTGCCTCGGTTTTTAAAATTCCTTCTTATACGGTCCTCATGGACCGGATCCCAAGTAAACCACTTCTACAATTATGAAAACTAAAAACACATCAAATAATATAATAGTAATTTATCACGTTCACAGAAACTGTTAATACGTAATCACTGTAGTTATCTTGAACTCTACAAATCACAAATCTCATACTGGTTTGGGCACTTTACTCCAACTAGGTCAAGCTTTGTCAAATTTGCTTTGAAATATGAGCGAAATCCTATTAACAACACCATCATTGGGGAGAAACCTAATTGAGCATAACACATCAAATTGATTACTTGTTATGCAAAATTCATGTAGTACTTCATAAGATATAACAAATGAAGACTTACCTGTTACCATCTGGCTCAATCCAAGTCTTAACTTGAGTGCTCCCATGACTGGATTGTGCTTCACTTTCACCACTTGCAATGTTATCTTAGGACTGGTTTGTGTTAGGGCGAGCGAGTTGGGGAGTAGGCTGCACAGTGTGAACAAGATGGGGGTTTGGAGGAATGTTGTAGGCAAATTGGCCGTACAGTGTACTTTGGTTGGTAATGTATGAGGTCTGATGATGGAAAGCCCCAAATGGGGGAGGCATTGGTCCTAAAATACCTGGTATGTAAGCAGCCATTATGGCTCCTGGCTGAACTTGTATATGAAGTACTTGGGGGGAAGATGGATCAATGTCCGTTGTGGTCAAATCTACGGCAGAGCTCCTACGTCCTCATCCTCTACCTCAAGGGGAGGACTTACCTCGACGAGAACTGGAATCCATACCTAAAATAAGTGACAACAAAGCCAAGTACAAATATATAATGATTGCACATATAAACCGTTTACTCATACATCACAATAGGTGCGTAAGTAACACATATTTTGCAAAGCTCATTTATACAATATAAGTAAAGTCACAACCAAATGTTTGACATGCAAAGTACTCAAATACATAAGAATTCATAAGCACTCAATCATCTACATCCTCATCATCATCAATGTCATCGTCATCGTCATCGTCATCATCATCATACAAATGCAAGTTTTCTTCAGCTTCATCTGTTTTATTACCGCCATCCCACTCCCCCACTTTATCACCCTCATCATTCTCTACCTTATCTATCTCGTCATTACTCTGAATGAATGAAAACCCGATTTCATCATTAACCTCTTCCGGTGGTGCACTTTCATCCACTAATGATACAGGGATGGCGTCATTCACAGGTTCGACAATAGCCATTATGTCCGTTTGTTGGTACGCAGTAGGTAGAATGTACTGCTTATCCACTCTTGCCCTTAGTTTGGTTGGTATGACAATAAGCCAATTGACCCTATCCCTTGAGTGATCTGCATGTGGCATGAAGTATACTTGTGATGCGGTGTTTGGAAAGATAAATGGATCGTACTTTCGGTACCCTCTTGTACGGTGGACCTCAATAAGGTTGCTTAGTTTATGAGATCGTGTCCCACGATTCAATGTGGAATCGAACCACTCATAACTGAAGAGCACACATCGTTTAAGTGGTTCGCCTACGTACTCAATTTGGACAATATCCTTCAGTACACTATAATAATCATTCTCAATATTGTCTTCCCCGGTGCCACAAACACCAACACCACAATTATATGTTCTCTTCGCGACGCTTCGAGCTTTTGTGTGGAATTTGAATCCATTTACTCTATATGTTGTCCGCATCGACACATACTGATTTGGCTTCGCAGCCAATTGGATCAGGTAGCAATGTTTGTCGGTCTCAAATAGTTAAATATAATGCACCTAAGGTGACATAACATGTGGTTTTAATTAATACAATGCACCTAATTAACTGTTATGTTAAATTTATGAATAAATGAGTTATAATACTTACATTTTGACTAAACCAATATGTGGAATGAGTTTTGATGATGGTGTCGACATCTACGTCGCTGACATTGGGACGTGCAGTTCTAACTTGTTCAGTGAAAATTCTATCACATTTTATGAAGCCTATTAATATACTTGCGCTCTGAATGATAAACTCAATTCGAAGTGAAAATACTACTCACCCTACATAAGCTTTAACTTCATCACAATTTAACAGTAAGTGAAGATGGGCAGCAACATATTCGGCATCTGTGAGATACCTTGATCTTTCCCTACCAATAGCGGTCCCTTGCGGTGCAAACACGGACAAAGTTGGAAAATGATTAATATGTTTATCGTCATCCTCATTTCTCCTGCACCTAGTGCTCATGGAGGGCACATTAGAGCCGAAGTAATAGGAGGCGAAGAATGTCCTCTCTGCTTCTAGGTATGCTTCTGTGATTGAACCTTCAGGACACGCTTGCTGTTTTATCTTTTTCTTCAATCGGCCAAAGAACCTACCAAATTCACAATTGCATTCACTTCTAAGTGATTTCACATATAAGAACCTACCACCTAGTTGAGCCTCTTCTGCCAAATGCACTAGCAGGTGCTCCATTACATTGAAAAAGTCAGGAGAAAAAATGGTCTCCAACTTATACAAAGTGATGACAATGTTGCGATGCAATTCCTCAAAAATATCATCCTGCAATGTTGTTGAGCATAAGTTCTTGAAGAACAATAAGAGGTTTCAACACATCATCTGGGAGCGCACCAAACACAATTGTTAAAAAAGTCTCCATGAAAACATGACAATCATGGCTTTTTATATTGTTGAACTTAGCCTCATTAGGGTCCACGATATTCCTCAAATTGGATCAATATCCATCAGACATTTGAAGCTCCTTCACCCATTCACACAATTCTCTTTGTTTATCCACAGGAAGTACGAACTTCGCTTTTGGTTTAACCGGCTTACCACTTGGGCCTGAATATAAATGTAATTTTGCTCTATCACATATTTATGCAACATCCATTCTTGATTTGACGTTATCCTTTGTTTCCCATGAACATCCATAACAGTGTTAATAATGTTATCGAAGAAGTTCTTTTCAATACCCATCACATCCAAATTATGGTAGAGCAGTTGGTGATGCCAATAAGGTAACTCCTAAAATGTGCTCTTCATTGTCCAGTTGTGCTCATTTTCCTTAAATCCTAGTATGACAAAGTCACCATTTGTAGTTACCATCCACCTCGGCATAAAATTCTTCCCCAAATAGTCAGCGAGAAGGACCCCCTATAATAGTTTCGTCTTTAAATGTTGTTCTATTTCTTCTGAACGCATGATTCCTTGGCAAAAAACACCGATGATAGTCAAACCATGAGAATTTACCTCCATTTCTCAATCTCAAAGCCTTTTGCTGTTTCATACATACAGGACATGCCAATTGGCCATTAGTACTCCACCCAGATAACATTCCATAAGTGGGAAAATCATTGATGGTCCACATTAGTGCAGTCTTCATCTGAAACGTATGCCCCGTAGAAATGTCATAAGTCTCAACCCCAACATCCCACAACTCTTTCAACTCATCAATAAGAGGTTGTAAATATACATCTATCTTGTTCTTGGGATTTTTGTGCTCGAGAATTACACAAGTCAAGAACATAAATGGTGTGGTCATACACATTTCAGGGGGGAGGTTATAAGGTGTAACAACCACCGGCTAAATGGAGTATGATCTTGAAGACATTGTGTAAGGATTAAATCCATCAGCACATAAGCCAAACCTCACATTCCGAGACTCTGCAGCAAATTCAGGGTACTTGATATCGAAATGTTTCCATGCTGCCCCATCTTATGGATGACATAAAACACCGTCCTCACGTCGATGTTCATAATGCCATGTCATGTGCTCTGCACTACTTCTTGATGCATACAACCTCTGTAGTCAAGGCTTTAAGGGCAAGTAATGCATCCTCGAGTATGACAATGGATTTTGATTCCTTTGTTGTGACATTTGCCTCTTCCATCTTGAATGCCCACAAAACTTGCACGCATCCAAGTTTGCATCCTCTTTATAAAATAGCATGCAACCTTTCCGGCAACAATCAATTTGGACCAAATTGTTGTCGAGATCTTTAACAACCTTCTTCGTTTGCTCATAGTTGTTTAGCACGCGGTTGTTAGGGGGACACATCTCTTTCATTAATTAAACAATTTCATTAAAACAATTTTAAGGCATATTATAATCAGATTTAATACTCAACAGCCTCACCACCGCAGATAGCTCACTGTGGGTGGAGCAACCATCATATAAGGGTTGTTGAGCAGCTTGAACCATATGATAAAATGGTTCTCGGCAAGTGCTTGACCCCTCTTCCCTTACATTTTGATTTGCTATTATAGCATCATCAACCATGTCCTCCATTCGCTTTACGTAGGATTCAGAGTAGTCATTATTAATATGACTTGAACCTCTAACTTTGAGAATTTTACTATTTTAATACCCAGAATCATATTGCTGAGGTTCTATTTCCCCATGACTTATCCAAAACCAATACCCTTGCACAAAACCCTTATACATAAGGTGCATCTTGACCTCATCAGGTGTCAAGTACACCCTATTTCTGCATTTCGCACAAGGACATCTATACTTTCCCTTATTCAAAAACTCTGTCTGTCTACGTACAAATTGATCGAATTAGTTTACTCCATCAAGAAATTCTTGCGTATAACCACTACGATCAGGTAGTAATACATCCACCTACGATATGGACAACCATTCATATTCTGCTCAAATAACAATAACTGCATAAGATATTTGATAAGAATTAATTTTAATCAAAATTATAATAATTACATAAATTACGCAATTATATATTATATATGTTTACTTTAAAACTTCCACATGCACAAAAAAAAACTTATAAATTTCGATAAATATACTTATATTCTCACGAATATCACAAAACTAATAATTCATACATAGTTGACCACTTTATTCCACCAACATATCAAATTTGAACTTAAAATTATCAAATCTAAGTGTACATTGCATTGGGCGAAGTCTTTAAACAAATATGAGCTACAACTTCATACGAACATCACATTTGAACAAAATTATAAACTAAAGCATCTCAATCCACCAATATATCAACTTTCAAGTTCACATCACCAAACCTAAACCCTAAATTGCATTGAGCAAAATTTTCAACCAAATTAGATCAATAACCTCACACAAATACCACATTTCAACAGCATTATCAATTAAAACATTTCATTCCACCAACATATGAAATTTCAACTTTAAACTACCAAACCTCAACCCTAAATTGCATTTACCAAATTCTTGTAGCAAATTAGAAAAATAACCTCACACAAATAGCACATTTCAACAACATTATCAATTAAACCATTTCATTCCACCAACATATCAAACTTTAACTTCAAAATACTAAACCTAAACCCTAAATCGCATTTACCCCAATCTTGAACCAAATTAAAGTAATAACCTCACACAAACACCACATTTCAACATAAATATGAACTAACTATGAAATTCTAACAATATAATACAAAAATTTGTAGAAATTACGAGTACTTTAGTTGAGAAAAATACCTCAAATTACTCCAAAAAACCGGCAGTGAGGGGGCGGCAGGCGATGGCCGGCGACGTGGGGCCAATGACAGACGGCGGTGATGGCGAGGGGGACGGCCGGCGGTGGCTAGGCGGGGCGGTGGTCGGATGACAAGCTCGGTTCACTACTTCGCCACACACTCTCTCTCTCTTCAAATCATCGCAAAATGAAACCAGAAAACATTCTGGTTTCATTTAAGTGGGCACGCTAGCCCAATTTAAAAAAAAAATTCGAAATTTTTTTCGGGCGACGGAAAATAAATTAAATTATGGGGACGGAATTTCCGTCGCCCACTGTCAATTATGGCGACGGATTGAATTTTTCGTCGCCATATCTGTCGCACAATCTGACTTTTTTGTAATACTGTTTTTCAGTCGCCATGTCCGTCGCCAAATCTGTCGTTAGTTTTTTCCATTGCTGGATTCTGTCGTTAATTTGAACTTTTTTAGTAGTGAACGGGGAATGATAACTAGACCTCGACTCTGTTTCATAAATGTCATTGTAGGTATGTGTATTAAGTAAATAATCCTTGCTCACATAATGGAGTGAGTAAAAGTATATGTAATAGAAATTGAGTAATTAAATGGTATACATAACTTGGGTATTTCAATATAACTTCAAAACTGAATTGATGAAAGTAATTAAATCCGATATAAAGTAAATGAAAGTAAAATAGATCACAATGAGTTAAATGAGATTATAAAGGAAAATGCCTTGATAGTGACAAATGGGATAATGGTTTTGGGCTTTTCTGAAATAGGTTGATGATACGGGTTTAAGGCTCGCTAATATATAACTTGGTTCAGGATAACAGCGAGTACACTAGATTGATTTGATAAATACATTTGATACATTTTGAATTGAGTAAGTAATAGAGGTTTGAGGCCAATAGAGATATATCTTGGTTCAAAATAGCATAAACTGCAATAACTTGGTCTAATAAATATGGTTTCTGAGTCAAAAATTCTCCCCACTTTTCATATTTTATTCACAAGTCCATTAAATAGAGAATTCCATTGCAATGAGTCATTGAACTCAATAAAAGTTATTAAGCTCTCTAAACTTGTTATTTTCTTTGTAAAATTCATAATTGATTCAAAACTCATAAACAAGCTCCCAAATTGTATATTTGTCTTCTTTTTTCTCATTAATCAAGCTAAAATCTCCATGAAAGTTCATGAATATTCATTTCCTTCTTAAATGACCTTACTTAGCCCAAAATACCCAAAATGAGTGCGTGATCAATCTCATTCAATCCTTATTATTGTTCTTTACACAATTACTCAAAATGCTTCCAAAAATCACCAAACTCAAAATACTCAACCAAAATTCATAAAATCTTATAGAAAATGCAAAAATAATATGGGCAATCTACAATACAATTTTTCACATTTTTTTCCAAGTATACGCTGCACAGAAATTGCAACAACAACCCAATTTGCACCAAAGCAGGTCAGTTCACTTCAAAAATTCATAACTTTCACCCTTGACCTCAAATGGAGACCTAAAGTCCCAATATGAAAAGATTAAGAAGTATCAAAAAATATTTATTTATAACACAAAACATGATTTGCACAATAGGGTTCCCAAAATGGGGCTAAAACACAAGTGTGTCAGTTTTGGTCAATTCTGCACAGTTTTGGTAAAACAACCATAAGTTTTTCCACAGACTTCGGATTAAGGTGATTCAAAATCAATTTCAAAGCTAACACAATGAAATATCTACCCACCAAAAATCATAATTTTTCCATGCGCCGACCATTACCAGTTTAATCTCGAAGTCTGCGTTGTTTTTCTGAAATTTTCAGCCATCACTGTTGTTGCTGTCTTTTTTTTCACATAAATCCTCACTTGAAATCATTGCAAATCACCAAAAACATCATCGTAATCATCAATAAGACTCAAGATTATAAAATCATATACAAAACAATACAATTTCATTACTTGACTTAAGCTAACTTGATCATGACAAAACCCTAACCTTAACATGCTTCAAGCTCAACCTCACCATGATCAATATCCCCAAAATCAATAAAATCTGCATAATAACATTTACTTTGATCTCAAGAGCATGAATCATAACTAAAAAAATCATAAAACAAAAAAAAAACGTCAAGATCAAGTTAGGGTTTACTCACTTTGATGCTTGAAAAACAATAGATGTATGTGGTGTGAGGTGTGGGGGATGACTGGTGGTGGTTGCAGTGGTCGGAGGCAGTCCATGGCCTACCGGAAAACACCAAGAGAAGGCAACACAGCTTGGGGGAAAAGGAGGCCATGGGGTAGAGCGAGAGATGAGAGAGATGATGTTTGAGTTTTGGGTTGTGTTGTTTTTTGACTTGTCTATATGCTCAGCTAAAATTTTATCCTCAACAAGGCTTTTTCTTAACCATGGTTAGATTTAAATCATGGTAATTAGTTAGGTTAGTCAAGCAAGCTTGTTGGATTATGCTTGGCTTGTACGGTTTAGGGTCCGGGAAGGGAAGTAACCCGTATGCGATTAAATTTTCGTAACTTGAAATTAAATTTTTGAGAGGTAATAATAATAATAATAATAATAATAATAATAATAATAATAATAATAAATTCTTAAATTATAATTATCGAGGCCTATTATCGATTCACCCGATATTTAATTAATGAACAAAACTTGAATTAACAATTAATGAAACTTGAATTGCAAATTGGGACCCAAATGAAATATCCCCCAACCGGGATGATTAAATACGATAAATGAAAACGAAAAATTTTTCTCTTGCTTTTTTTGTTTTTTTAATTTTTATTGGCTTTTTCGTTTTTTGAATTTTAAAAAAGCAGTTGTGTATTATACAGTGAATCCATGAATATTATTTTATTTAATAACTCAAAGTTATGAATTTTGTATTGAAAAGCGGAAGAATTATAAATCAAAAAATTAACTCATAAACTGTTGTAACAGACATACGCTCTCACTAATGAATCAAAAAATTGGATCTATCACTAAGAATGGTTTTAGATTGAAAATCTAACGAAGTGAGCAGGAATAAGTTATGTCAAACCAAGTACATATCGCTTCTGGACCACGCTAGTCCACTTCTTCCTGATTTGATTTGATCTGATCTCACACCAAAATGCGAAAGCTCCGAGTAAAACTCCCATTAAAAGCCATCCTCCTAATCATCTTCGCCATTTCCACCTTCTACCTCCTCCTCCGCCAACCCTCGATTTGTCTCTCCTCATCCCCTGACCCTCCATTCACCACCACCACTACCACCACCGCCGCCGCCGCCGCCGCACCTCCCACCACTCTCCGCCACCTGCTCTTCTCCATCGCCTCCTCCTCGGCCTCATTCCGCCGCCGCAAACCCATCCTCAGCCTCTGGTACACCCCGAACTCAACTCGCGCTCTTCTCTTCCTCGACTCTCCTCCGCCAATCGATCCTGAACTTCTCGGTCTTCCTCCCGCAGTTGTCTCCGCCAGCACCTCCCGCTTCCCCTACACCTTCCCTCGCGGCCAGAGGTCCGCCATCCGTGTCGCTCGAATTGTCAAGGAGGCGGTTGATCGCGATGAGCAAAATGTTAGGTGGTTTGTGTTTGGGGATGATGATACGGTGTTTTTCCCCCAGAATTTGGTCACGGTTTTGGGGAAATATGATCATGAGAAGTGGTACTATGTTGGGAGTAATTCTGAGAGCTTGGAGCAGAATTTGAAGATGTCGTTTGAGATGGCGTATGGTGGTGGAGGGTTTGCGATTAGCTTTCCTTTGGCTAAGGCTTTGGCTAGGGTTTTGGACTCGTGCTTGATGCGGTATCCGCATTTGTATGGGAGCGATTTGAGGATTTCGTCTTGTGTTGCTGAGCTTGGTGTTGGGTTAACCAGAGAACCTGGATTTCATCAGGTGATTTTGTTGCCTCTTTTGTATTCTAATGTTTCTGTTTTGCATTTGTCAGTGTTTGCTTTTTGAAGATTTACTGAAATTATGTGATATTGAGTGAATTTGTTGCAGGTTGAGCATTGATTATATGACTGCCAAAAATTATGTTCCATGGCCATTATGCTACTTTGGCTTCTTTTTTTTTTTTTATGAAAAAAAAGAAACGGCGGGTTGTCTGCTTTTTTCATTTATATACGTAGGGTTGTCAAACAGGTCAGGTTGGTTTGATTTTTTGTTCATGTCGAATTTAAACGGGTTGAGAAATGCTCAAACCTAACATGTTTATTAAACGAGTTGAAAATTTTAACTTGTACCCATTTATTTTTTAAACGGATTGACCTGAAATTTATCCATTAACCCATTTAATATAAACAGGTTAGTTCCAGGTAACCCGTTTACCCGGTTAATATTTTTACTAAATATGATTATGGAGCACTATAAATCAATCTTTTGAGTTCAATATATTATCATAATTTAGCTATTGTCTATGATCCAAAAGAACTACAATTCCAAAACAAAGATCAATTTGATTAAACTTCACGTTTTCACAATTTCTCCCAAAAAATACATGGTAAAATTGGGTAAACGGGTCGAACCATTTAACTCATTTAATTAAACGAGTTAAATATGTATTTTTTCGTGTCAAAACTATCAACCTGAGCCCGACCCAATTATTTAAACGAGTTGAACGTGTTAATCCATTTAATTAAACGGGTTATGATGTATATTTTTTTGGAATCCAAACTCACAAAAACATATACAATGGGTAAAAAGGAATAAGATAAAACTAAAGTAACCAAGATCAAAGATAGAACACAAGTGGACTAGTAAGGGTGATTGAAGACCCACCTTGGTTTGCATACTTGAGCAATCTTCTTCCTTCAACTAAGTTACATAAATGAATCACCTTCTTAGTTGAGTTAAGAAGACCTAAAGATCCACTTGAGGTTGCCAAACACCTAAGATATAACTCTAGGAGTTTTGAGAGAGAGTGGAGAGATTTTCACAATTCAAAGTTCAAATTCATTCATCAAGTGTTTGGTTACAACCCAAGGCTTCCCTTATATAGTGGGGAGCCTTTAATAAGCTGCAAGAAAGGGGGAACAAGAGGTCTTACACATCCAAAAGTAAGGGGAGACCATAAAGCAAAATATAAAGGTTGAAAAGTGTTTTTTGCTTTTTGTCAGCACTTTTCAGTTTACAAAGGTCAACTTCAAATAGTTATATCTCCTAGATTTCTCACTCAAATTGGGTGAAATAGTCCTTGCTGGAAAGCTTAGGAAGTCAGCTTTCACGTGCATCAAGTAGCCAGTCATTTGGAGCTACCGTTTAGGAGATATGGGGCAAAAGGTGCAGCATATGCAGATTGGTACAGTTTCTGCAGCCTCTGAAAAAAAGCTCCAATTAACTTATTTCTTAGAGACCTAACCTAGAACTCTTTATATGTCCTTGAAGCGGACATATTAAGGGTTCCAAAAAGTAGATTTACAGCCTCTTAAGTCCTCCTTAAGTTTGGGTAATTAGGCTTGCAAAATTGGGTCAAATTCTGGCCGAACTGGGCAGCGGGTCATTGGTGTCGTTCATGATATTCTTGACCATTACTTGCACTTCTTTGACTTCCTTGATGATGGTGGCCCCTTGTGGGATGGAGGGGGAAAGGTTGGAAGGATTATGAAGATGGTCCCCATCAGGTTAAATGTGTCAAACCATTTAATTAAACAGGTTGAAAATGTTTATCGAAACCCACTCAAACCCACTTAATTTCGTGTTCGATTCGAGTCAGTAATCGTGTCGAGCTAACTTTTGACAACTTTATTTATATGTATCAAAGATTATAACAATATAAAATAAGTTAGATTTGACTGATAGTATATGAACTGACTTTTTTTGAAATTGTTAGGCGAAGGGAAAAAGGAAAAGCAGGTGTAAGTTGCTTATAGCCAAAATTTTGTATGTATAGGGGCTTCTCATGAAAATATCTTCCTATTAGTCTATGAAAACATCTCTTGGTAAGTTTACTTTTGGATTGGTTGGTTTTTCTGAGTCAATTAACAATACTAAAACTGGTAAGTCATTACTATATCGCTGAATCAATATGCGACAGGTCTGGGATTTAGCCTCTTCGTGCCATTTGAGGCAGAAATTGTACGATGCTGTTGGTGTTCATTATGTTGGACTGATTAATTAAAATGAATTAGGTCCTCAATTATGATGACAAGACTTAAAGCGTTGATGGATTGATATCTTGCTGCTGCACATTTTCTAAAATTTTCATAATCAAAACCTGCAGATGGCATTCCCAGGCTCGTGAATTGATAATTTTTTTGATTTGCCTTGCATGGTTTTACTCATGCTTCTATGTTCTTGGGACAAATACATGATGGATTATTATGTACAAATTGGATATCAACTAATGAGTGAAGTCTCCTGGATATTGTTAAAAATGTTGTAGAAATATAGAACTGTAGGAGCCCCGAAGGAGCTTATTTAAGAAACATATACCTGTCAATTATATTTAACAACTCCAGGTCAAGGTGACATCTGGTTTTTTATTTGTTAAATTGGAACTTCAAGTGACTGCCTTTATCTTCAAGTGACTGCCTTTATCTTCAAGTGGCTGCTTCAACAATTTGTGGCTACCTTTTCTATTCACTTGCATGTTGATTTCGTGAAAATTCAAGTAATGAAGATTGCTTAATATCTAGAATTTTTCAGTGGTTGTCTTACTTCTAATTTATCTTGTTTCAGCTTGATGTTAGGGGAGATGTGTTTGGAATGCTCACCTCTCATCCGTTGTCACCTCTATTGTCACTCCACCATTTGGAAGTTGTAGAACCTATTTTCCCGAACATGGACAGGATAGAGGCATTAGAACACCTTTTTAAGGCTGTAAATGTTGACCCTGGTAGAATTTTGCAGCAAACTGTTTGCTATGATCACCCAAGTAATGTAACTATTTCCGTTGTTTGGGGCTATGGTATTCAAATATTTGAAGGCAATCAACTTCTTCCAAATATTCTTGCATCACAGAGGACATTTAAGCCTTGGAGAAGAGGTGGTGTTAGTAATTCAAGCCAATTTGTGATCGATACTAGGGACTATCCTCGGGATCGTTGTAAAAGGCCTGTTGTGTTCTTCTTGGAAGATGTCGCTTTTGGTAGTGGACAATTATGGAGCAAATACAGGCGTTATACAGCTCACAGATGTCCAAATACTTTTGCAGTCAGGGATATAAAGCACATAAGTGTTTATGCTAAAAAGCAACACCTGGACATCGGAAAGGTTTTATTTATCTTTTGATGTCCTCATGAAGTTTTCTCTATTAGTACACAATTACACACAGGGACAGAAAGGGTTAAAGCATCATTGATTCCAGTGTATACTTGCTAATCTGCCTGCTTTTTACATTTCAGGTAATGGCACCACGTCGTCAGTGCTGTGACATCATACATCCCTTTGGTAAATCAATGGTACTTGACATTAGAGATTGTGGCTTTGATGAATTGATTGCCATGGAAGCCTAGCATAGGATTCTATTGGTGGTTGGGATATTCTGCAGCCTTGTGGACTAGAAATCTTGCATGACCACTTTATGAAATACACTAGTTGCTGACATCTGGAAGGTAACAACTTTGTGAAGTTAACTTCTTGCTTGTCCCCTAATTGTTGTGATGCATCTGTAGATCGTTTCTTGCAGAAAGAATAACTGTACATGGAGTTGCCGATAGATTCATAGAATTTTTAATGATCCATTTAGAATAGTTGTGTTTTTCAATCGTCTGCATATCTCTATGATTTTTGGTGATCCATGTTTTTTTGCAGAAAGACAAATTATTTGGGACAAGTGTTAAAATTAGATTTTTTAATTGGCATAGATGACTATTCTTTACCCCTTTGTCATAGTAGCGAAAACGTTTTCCTAGTTTTAAAAAAGAGTATATCTTGATCCAGGAATAATGCCTATGTTGTGCACTAGGCCGAATTGGGTTCCAGGTTAATTGATGCTCCCCAATCTAGTTTTAACTTGCTTGGAAAAATTCATTTCATACGCGAGCTCATTGCCTACATTTTCTGCATTGCCGACAGCAAGGTATTATAGCTACTGATTTAAAGTTTTTATGCTTTGTTTTGCGTTGCTTACTGATTTTGATATGTGGATCCTTTTGAAGGTATATTGGTATAGCTACTTTTCGGATGCCTGATTTTGGGCTTTTTTCTCTGCATTGGGTTCCCCCATCTTTCTTGGGATGTGTTTTACTTTTCCCCCCGATATGGGGGGAGCGGCTGTTCTGTTTTCTTCTGGGTGTCGATAATTGCTGTTTGACCCCCCCCCCCTTCTAACTTGCTGCGTGAAGGACAACATTATTCTTTGGTTCGTTTTGAATGAATTACTTGGGTTGCCCTCCCAACCCCCTTTCTTGTTGATCATGTGCTGCTTGCATTTTGTGACTCTCACTAGAAACTGGAAAGCATGTGGATGTTGCGCTGATGGAATGAAGTAATGAAGAGAAGTAGTGGACCCCGCATGACTTCACTCGAGTTATTGGTTGGCTGCCAAGGTATTGGTTTTACTAGTGTAATGTTTGATTGAATGTAATATGATGTAATCAATCTTATAATGCAATCATGATTAGAGAGTGTGGTAATTATAATTATAAGGTAATAGTTATTTGCAAAACTTTTTCTTACAACCCAACAAAATAATGAAAATACAAATATAAACTTGTTTCCATTACAGGTTACTTGCATACAACTAAACATTATCTAAGTTTGATCAAGATACTCTGTCGTGTTATACCAAATGGCCTTTGTTCGACACAGCTCAATGCGATATGGTTTTCAAGTGGGTCTATTGAATACTGAGAGTCAACATGAGGTTAACCTGATGCAGTATTGCTCCGGGTTAACATCCCATGCTCACTTGTACGGGTTGCCCATGCTTGCCCAAATGGGTACATACTAATGATAATATGTGGCTTCTGTCGCTTGTACAATGTTGATAGTTCTACAGCAGCATTAACACTGTGTTTGGATTGGGATAGATGAGGGGAAGGAGGGGGAGGGGAGGTTAATTAATCCCTCTTTCCATTGTTTGGAAAAAAAATGATGGGGGAAAGAGGGGAATATTTCACCTCCATTAATCTCAATAATTCAATTTTTAGTTCCCCTCCAAATTGAAGCTGAATGGAGGGGAGGGAAAGTGATATAAAAATTTTAATAGTAATTTTCCTTTTTTCGTCCTCTCCCTTTTCTAATCTAAATATAATACATATAGTTAATCTTCCTTTCCCTTCGCTTCAAATCCAAACAAGCAAAATACATATTTTCTTCCCTCCGTTCCCTTCCCCTCCATTTCTTTCCCCTTCATTAACCTCCCCTCCCCTCCCCCTCTAATATCCAAACACAGTATAAGGCTTCGTTTATCAAAATAGGGTTGAAAACTTGGGAGGAAAAATAAGTGAATATGGGTCATAAAATTTTCCTTCCAAAAAGATGAGGAAAATTTGGGAAAAACGTTCTATCGTCAAACTCGATCATGGATTCAGTACTAGGGCACCGCTTCTAGCGCCTAACTCAAGTGCCCTCTGTTTCTCTATCTCTGTCTCCCTCCTTGTTTTCACACAACTCCAACTTGCTGGAGCTTTTATGGATGCCCTTTCACGAATCATAGCAAGAGAGCCGAACTTTGATGTGACGATGGTCACAATTTGCTTGAAATTAATTTGTGGATTTTGAAAGGTTTTCAAAGTCGAATAATGAAAAATTATCAAAGTTCAAAAGATTGTTGAATGTATTTTATGATTGGAGATCTCAATTTAAGGAAGGGGATTGACTGACTGCAAATCGGGGGCCGGGGGGGGGGTTGTGGTGGAAGACAGTTTATTATAGATGGAAATGGCGATGTCAATGATGAAAATTGTAGGTGAAAATGGAACGTTTTCGTTCAATTTTGGACGAAGAGACATGGTACGGAACAGAAGAAGGGTTTTGAGATAGGTCTCATTGAAATTAGCCAAATTGGGAGGGAAACTTCTTAAATTGCATTTTCTTTCCTGTGAGCTTTCTTTAATCCAAACAGAGCCTAAGTGATTATGTTCAAGATTTTATTATTTTTTTTCTGGTGAATTTTATACACTTAACCTAATTATAAATCTTAGACATGTGTTTATTAGGTGGACCGGGGACCAAGTATCATGTAATAAATTGCGATCTTAAAAACCACTCCAAAATCTTCGCCGCTTGGGGGTCACTCAGCTTCTTGGTGAAAAATCGTAATTAAGAGTTCAAGTGCCAAGTTATATCCAAGAACCAAGGTAACTTGAGCCTTGTACCTGGCCTTGGTCGCTTATTGCAAGTCTGTTTATGACATAGAGTATGAAGCCAAAAACTGTAGACATTGTTCATAAGAGCAGTTGCAACGTTTGGCCCGTGGGCCAAAAACGGAGTGGGGTGAGCCAAGAATTGGCCCGAGGAGTTGCAACGGTTGGCTTGGGAAGCTGGGCCCGGTGGAAGGCTGCGGGACGCGAGCGGCCCTGCGGCCTAATTTTTTTTGTCGTTACCCCCCTAAAACGATGTCATTTTGGGTGGGCCGGTTTCCTCTTTTTTTTTTCCGGCCTAGAGTAGGACAAAAAAGGTAGGTTGGGCTGTTTTTTCTAGGTTTGGCATGGGCAGAGCTGGGAAATGGACGGTTGGAGAGCATTGCCTCTGCTTGCACTGAAAGACCATGTCTTTTCCTTTCTGTTTTTTTTTGTGTGAGAATTTTGCATATTTAATTGACTCCGCTCACCACTAATTAGTTGTTTCACCAAATTATTAAGTGCATATTATTTATCCCACAAAAAATAAACACAAATAACCAACTAAAACATAAAAACAAAAACAATTAAATATGATTAAGTGTATGGTCTATTTGCATTATTTTATTTGGTGAGTCAAAATAGTGAGTCAATCATTGGAAAAAGTTTTGAGTGAGGCTTGTGAGGCAAAAAGTTTGAGAGAGTGTTGATGTGGCAGTGGTGGGCCCCCACTGGTAAGTCAAAAGCAAGGCTCACCACTGTCTTTGCTCCAATGTTCAATTGCACGTAAATCGAGGATCATGCAAGTTCCATTGTTGTGAGATTATATTTATTTTAGAGGATGTTTGATGAGAGGAAAAATACTTTTTTATAAAAAAATTTATTTTCTAATTTTCTGACTTTAGGCAAAGTAGTGGGCTAAAAGTGAATTTTTTGAAAATTATATTTAGCTTTAGGGAGGTTAATTAAGGAGAGCTGGAATCCCAAAGCTAGTTAAGAATTTTTTTCGTTGTTTTTATCAACGTTGCTGTTAATTAACACCGTTGGTGAAATCACCCAAAAAAAAGCCCCCTCAAACAAATGAATAAGTGTTTAAAAGTTGTATCAAAGATTTGTGTTCGAATTTTGTCCATATCAATCTTTGTGTCTTATCCGTTCAGGGGGATCTTTGTTCAACTTAATTGAATAACTTTATGCGTGACTCCAAACTTGGCTTGGTTACTCATATTTTTTGTCCGTCACAAGCTTTCTATACATCAATTTTTCTGCATTGTATTCGTAATCCTCTACATTGTTATGACAAGCATTCATTTACTAACACTAATTGGTTCAATTGGTTTAGTTGTTTTTTTGTAAGTAAGTTTCAACTTGTAAATAAAGAAAATTTATGATGGAAGAATTCTACCCAATTCAATTTTAAGTAAATGGAGCATCAGGGATCCCTTTTTTTTAATTCAAAAAAAAGCATGCGTTTACATAGGCAACAATCCAACGTTATATGACAAGCTTAAGCGTACAGGATTGTATGCTCGTTTTGAGTTAGAAGCTACTTCATGCCGAAGGTGTTATTTCTGTACCCCATGCCCAAGTTTCTCATTGGTGGTCCCCATACAACATTTTAGGCAAATTCTGGCTACTTTCTTGAGTCCAGCGTCCTGAGGTTGAGACTTGGAGGCCCCACCCCGGGAAGGGGGGTGGGGGAGAGGGGCTGGGAACATGGAATTCAGGCTAGGTCTTGGTGTTTTCTGTTCTCTATAGTTGTTTTCGGGTGTAGATATCACGTGAAGCGGGAGGGAGGAATAAGTACAGGAGACAGATGCATTTAGGGGTTGTTCGTTTTTAGCATTTTGTATCTACTCCGATCTGTCAAATACAAGTCCAACGTATTTAAACCTGTTATAACCTGCTTAAATCTGCTCCAACCTGTTTAAATCTGCTAATTGTTAGTCAAACCTGCTCTAACTTACTCACAAACCTACTTTCGAACTGCTCTAATATACTAATTGCTAGTCAAACCTTCTCCAACCTACTCAAACCTTCTACCTGTTAAAAGATAGTCCAATCTGTTCCAAACTGTTCCAACCTGCTTCATTCTACTCAAACTTGGTAACCTCTCCTCCAAACGCTGAAAACAAATAGAACCTTAATGGCCATTAGTGCCCCATGTATCTAATAATCGTAGAAAAAATTGAAATTTTATGTGCAAATTTTGTTGGAGAAAATTATCTGAATTGGACACAACTAAACAAGTTAGTAAGACAAAAGGAAGTGAAAATTGTAGATATCTGGGACTTTTCATTGGAGGCGTGCTAAACACTGTTCTAACGGGTAGAATTTGCCCTAAGCAGATCGTGCGTCGGTGCTACTAAGTTCAAGGCGACCACCCTCCCAGGATTTTCCTAGGATCAATGACGCTTCTCACAAGTGAATACATCTATGGTCCTGCTCTTTTTTTCGAATGTGAGCATTTAGGTTATGAGCCTACAACTTGCATTTCTTTGTAGTTTCTTATAACTTCTTACATCTTTAATAAAATTATTGTAATTTTTTACATTTTTTAAAATCTCCTTGTATATTGTTTATAATATTCAACTTGTCAATTTTTTCTCATATTTACTGAAATATGTATATATTTTTATATATACTACTAATATTAAAAATTTGTACATGTTTTTATGAATATAATATTTTATAAACTTTAAAATAAAATTTGACGACGTGAATCATATTTGAATTTTGACTTGGATCATATATACTTTTAAAATTATAATATAAAAATGCATATTTCAATTTTGACGTGAATTATATATGAAAATTGCCAAACTGTAGGTGACCAAAATATTTTAGCTATTTCTTCCCTAGGTTTATCCATGGTAATTTGGTTGCTATCGTCGTAAAATTGAATATTGGATGGTCCATCTACATTTAGGTCTCTTGCTAAAATTGATATGCCTTTTTTTTATGCAGAATAATAAAAATATTTTTTTAAAATTTTTTTTACATGAACCTGAAACTAATATTAATAAAAAAATAGCCACCTTAAGTGTAAAACATATTTGATTCTATGAATTTGTGGACTTGAATTTATTTTATTGTTATTGTTAGTCTAAAGCTTTATTTTCATATAATTATGTTGCTTCAATATTATTCCTTCTTATCCAAAACTATAATTGTAGAAAAATAAAATTTGTTTTGTATAATATTAAAAAATAATTTGTTTAATAATGGTATAAAGTTAATTTCATAAATACCACTGTTGTATTAAACATAATTTACTTTCACGAAATAATTTATTTCGCAAATGTTGCATACCAACAATTGTGCATATACATCTAAATAGCAACTTTATAATACTTTAACAATTGCTTATATCTAATTTACAACTTCTTACAGATTTTTACAACTTCTTATATCTTTTTATATCTTTTACAGCTTCTTTAGAGTTCTTACAACTCCTTACATCTTCTTGCAGCTACTTACAACTATTTACATTTTCTTACAAAATGACAGTTATATGTTATCACGAAAAAGAAACAGACCCTATACGAGGTTATTAGAATAGTGATACTTTCACTTAAACCAAGAGATGAGATTAAATTGGATAATGGAAATCTTTGTATTCTTTTTAGTATATGTTGTGCAAAAGAAAGCTCCAAAATATATAGCCAATATTTACTACTCAATACGGTTAAAAATAATATTTGTAAAGAATAAATCATGCAAAGATTTCTAACTGTCGCTTTCAATATGCATGACCAAACAGTCGAGACATGAGACATCCTTCATGAAACTGTAAATTAATGAGAAATTAGTGTTGTGCTTGTTTGACCGTAACAAAAATCAATGAAATGGTGAATAAAACATTTCTCATTTTTCATCATGCACTTTGGCAAGCATTATGCAAGGTTGATAGCAATATTTTATTGCCTTGGATAAAAGATTGTAGTATAGAAGAATCTTTTGTAGTAGCAAATCAACTAAATAATGAAATCCGGCGAGACCAAAGCAATATATAATGCAACGGTCACAACTCAAATGTAGACATGTCAATTCAGGCAGATGGGAAAAAGTGTTCAGGTTTGGATTAAATAAATGTCGGATGTATTTTGGGTTCGAGTAAAATACGGACGATTGTATTTCAATTATACGGGTTTAGAGCACCTTTTTGTAGATTATTTGCTTTTGGTTAAAATTAAAGATTCGATATATTAAAAAGTTAAAATTGTTCGTATTTAATAAAAGAAGCATTGTAATTGTAATTTCTTAAAAGAATATTAATGATATTCAAACTTTTCATTATGATACATGTGCCTCATGTATGAGTGGCTAAAGAGTCGAGTCCAGTGAGTGTTGAATTAAAATAAGGATAATAATGGGTGAGATTATTTATGTGCCAACCTGTTTAAAGCATATTAACGAGTTGGAATAGTTCAACCTGCTAATAAGTCATTTAATAATTTGGTATTTTTGTTAACTAACTTACCATAATCGAATTAGGACACTTTATTAGTAGGTAAATTCTAAGTTTTTAACATGAAAAATGAGTCAGCCCATTACTCAACATCATAGTTTGAAACCAATTAGAATAGAAAATAAATGAGATGATATTGTATAAACACACGATATTACAATTATCTTTTAATTATGGCATCAAAATGCTAGACTATTACAGAGTAACTTTATTTAAAATATGATGACGTATATTCATTTCACTAAAGCTATAATGGTATGACTTGCACGTTTTAATATTTGCCTTATTCTAAATTGATTTTCTTAATACTAGATAGTTATTTCACGCCATTTCACACCGTTTTTTTTTTTTGAGTTTTTCCCATTTATAAATTGTGTATGACATTATTGTTTGAGAACAAAAGTTGGAAAAGAAAGGGTACTACTCTTTAATTGATGAAAATGCGATAATTATATAATGTTTCTCTAAATGAACCGATATAATGAATAACCATTGTCGTTAAACGAGAAAAATCAAAGAAAAATAAAAAACAAAGATATAACATTCGGGTCAAGTGGGCGGCTTTGGGTTCAGGTCGGGTTTGACCAGCTAATTTGCTGGTTTTTCAGGTTCGGTTAATTTCAAATTCGGGTCTAGAAAATCATGTTCAAAACCCAAAACTTCTTGGGGATTTGGGTCAGATTTTCGGGTCGCGTCAGTTTTTACCAGGGCTAGTCACATGATTTTTGTCTTTTAAAATATGGTAGTAATTATATTCAAATTAAGAAGGTGACCATTAATAGCTTTGAATTCTTGTTTTGATAATGAAAATTAGCAACTCAAAATATTTTTGACTTCTGAAATACTACCTTCATTTACAACAATCTCCTAGCTGTTTTAAAAGTCAAATAATAAGGAAACCAATAATTTTGTAATAAATTTTTTGGGTCTTGTATAAAGATGTAGTGCATAGTTGTTGAGTCTTCTGAACTGTGCAGCATAACTTGGGCAAGCATAGCGGGATTTACAAGAATGTGATGAAATGCATAAATTTCTAAGAACCACACTTTTGTTTTTTACCATAAATACCTATCAAAAGTACCCACACACACATCTTTAAAGTTTCACTATTATCGTTGTTGGTATTATATGACTATGCACTGCGCCGGGGGTATTCATGAGTTCTTTCGAAATCAAGCCCATAATTTCATAGGATTGGCCTCAATCCACACTCACAAAGGTGGATCCATCAAGTATGCTACAACTTTACATACAACCCACAGGGCTATGAAATCCGTTAAGAATATTACTACTCAACCTTATACATCGGAACTTGCACGATTCGCACCATAAGATGAGACATAGACCAAGGGAAGTAATTGCGAATTTGAAATTAACTAGCGACTTGTTTTTACGCATATGAACCTATAAGATGGGGTGATCAATCACCCGGGTTGGGTTACCATCACTCTTGGCCTTTGTTTATAGGCTTGAGTCACATTTCCCTCGATGTATTTTCCACAAACTTTCTTTCTACTAGTTTTGTCATAGGATTTGCTAAGTGCATCTCGAACTTAACATAATCTAGGGATATAGTCCCACTCTCAAGCAGCGGCTTTATAATATCATGTCTTAGGCATATATGCCTATTTTTCTCATTATAATATTTGCTCTTTGCCTTGGTTATTGTAGCCTAGCAATCACAATGGATTGACATTGATGGTGTTGGTTTCTTCCACAATGGACTGTCTGCAAAAATTTCTCAAGTACTCGACTTTTGTGCTAGCTATTTCTATGCAACAAATTCATATTCTATTGTTGATCTGGCAATAATATTTTGCTTGAAAGACTTCTAAGACTTCCATGATACAACACTTTTACCAAGGGTGAAGCTATAACCACTTGTGGATTTCATCTCATCTGAATCACAGATCTAATTAGCATCGTTACACCCATTAGTATATCAAAAAACCCAACATAGAAAAGCCATAATTTATAGTATCTTTCAAATATCATAATAATCTTACTAATGCCTTTCACTGATAATGATTCAAGCTATGAATGTATCTACCTAGGGCCTGTTCTTTTCGTGGGTCAATCCATATTTACCCACCTCAACCTACTTCAACTCACTTGAAAAAAAAATACTAACTTTAACCCACTTCAACCTATGTCAATCTACTTCAACCAACTTCAACCCACCCCCTTCATAATTTTAATAATTTGTAAAGTATCATGTGAGATTTAAGGCTTCTTGTTTTCGTGGGTAAATTGGGTGGGTAAAAGGGTGAAGTAGGTTGAAGTAGGTTAAGGTGAGTTGAGGTAGGTTGAAGTTGGTATTTTTTTTTTTATGTGACTTGAAATAGGTTGAGCTAGATTGAAGTGCATTGATGTAGGTTGAAGCGCGTTGAAGTTGGTATATTTTTTATGTGGTGGGTTGAAGTGGGTTAAAATAATGAGAATGTAATTCATGTGTGATAATTTATGAAGTTATCGAAATTTTGTGCAATTTTTGTTTATTCTTTCTTATTTTTTAGTTTTTATATTTTTTATATTTTATATTTTATATTTTATATTTTTTTAATTTCTTATTTTTTAATTTCTTATTTTTTAATTTTATTTTTAATTTTAATTTTTTTAATTTCTTATATTTTAATTTTTAATTTTAATTTATCTATTTTTAATTTTTTTAATTTTTAATTTTTAATTTTTAATTTTTTAATTTTTAATTTTTAGTTTTTAGTTTTTAATTTTTAATTTTTTAATTTTTTTTTAATTTTTTAATTTTTTAATTTTAATTTTTGATTTTTGATTTTTCACTTTTCACTTTAGACTTTTTTATTTTTTTATTTTTTATTTTTTATTTTTCTATGATTTTATATTTTTTATTTTTATATTTTTTTATTTCTTATTTCTTATTTCTTATTTTTCATTTTTTATTTTCAATTTTTAATGATTAATTTTCGATTTTTGTTTTTTTATTTTTTATGTTTTATTTTTTGTTTTCTATTTTTTACTTTTTTTTGGTTCATGTTGTTTATGTTGTTTATGTTTTTATTTTTTTATTTATTATTTCTTATTGTTTATATTTTATTTCTAACATTTTAATTTTAATTTTTTATTTTTTATTTTGTATTTCTTATTTTTTTATGTTTTTATTTTTTACTTCTTATTTCTTTTTTTTCTTTTTTCTTTTTAATTTTTTAATTTTTTGGAATTTAATACAAAAAAAACAAAAACTAAAAAAATAAAAAATTAAATATAAAAAATTAAAAATTAAAAAAAAAAGAAATAGAAAAAGATAAAATAAGAAATAAACATTAAAAATTAAAAAATTAAAATTAAAATGTAAAAAACAAACGTAAAAAAAATTAGAAATAAAAAATAAAAACATAAAATATAAAAACGTAAAAACAGAAAAAATGAAAAATGAAAATAAAATATAAAAACATGAAAAATAAAAAATAAAAAACAAACAAGAAAAAATAAAAACATAAACAATAAGAAATAAGAAATAGAAAAATAAAAACACAAAAACATAAAAAAGATAAAATTATAGAAAATTAATAAATAAAAAATAAAAAATAAAGAACTAAAAAACTAAAAAAATAAACAGTACAAAGTAAAAAATTAAAATAAAAATAAAAAATAACAAACTAAAATAAAAAAATAAAAAATAAAAAAAAACTAAAAGTTAAAAAATGCGAAAGAAAAAATAAAATTAAAAAATTATAAATTATAAATAAGAAATTAAAAATAAAAAGAATAAAAAGAATAAAAAGAATAAAAAAAATATAAACATAAAAAAAAATTAATGAAAATTAACAAGTAGAAAATGAAAAATAAAACTAAAAAAATAAAACATAAAATATAAAAAAAATAAAATAAAAAATAAACACATAAACACATAAAAAAATACAAATTAAAAAATAACAAAAACAAATTAAGAAACAAAAAATATTAAATAAAAAATTATAAAATTAAAAAATTAAAAAATTAAAAAATTAAAAATTAAAAAATTAAAAATTAAAAATAAAAACTAAGAAATAGAAATAAAAAATTAAAAATGAAAAATGAAAAATAAAAATTAAAAAATAAAAAATTAAAAAAATTAGAAAAATTAAAAAATTAAAAAATTAAAAATTAAAAATTAAAAATTAAAAATTAAAAATTAAAAATTAAAAATTAAAAATTAAAAAATAAGAAATAAGAAATAAGAAATAAGAAATAAGAAATTAAAAAAATAAAAAATAAAAAATAAAAATAAAAATAAAAATTAAAAATTAAAGAAAAAAAACAAATAAAAAACAAAAAATGAAAAAAATAAAAAATGAAAAATGACAAATAAAAAATAAAAAACTAAAAATTAAAAATTAAAAATTAAAAAAAGAAATAAAAAAGAATAAACAAAAATTTCACAAAATTTCGATAACTTCATAAATTATCACACATTAATTACAGTCTCATTATTTTAACTCACTTCAACTTACTACATAAAAAATATACCAACTTCAACCCTCTTCAACCAACATCAACCTATTTCAACCTATTTCAACCCACTTTTAAAAAAAAAATACCAACTTCAACTTACCTCAACCCACTTCAACCTACTTCAACTTACTTCACCCTTTTACCCACCCAATTACCCACAAAAAGAACAGACCCTTAATCTACACAAAACACATGCAATATCAAGATGAATATGATTCATCAAATGCATCAAACTCTCAATTATTTGAGTATACTCTAATTGGGACATGTGTTCACCTTTATTTTTTTATTTTTTTTTATTTTTTTTTTGTAATTGAGAGTTAGCATCATAAGGAGTGGCTATAGGTTTACTATCAAAATGTCCATATTTCTTAAGGAGTTGTTCAACAGAATGTTCTTGTGATTGCATTAAAGTTTTCCATTCTTGTAATTTCATACCCAATATCACATTAGCATCACCACTTGTCTTTCATGTCAAACTTAGAGGATAGAAAACTTTTGGTGTTGGTAACAATGTTTAAATTTGTTCCAAGGTTAAGCATATCATGCACATAAAAGTGTATAATCATGCAATCACTATCCTCTACTTTTGTATGATTATCCACATCAACATATGTAAAGCCATACGACAATAAAATTTTATTGAATTTTTCATTATGCTTAGGTGCTTGTTTTAATCCATATAGTGATTTAACAAGTTTGCACACTTTGTTTTTTGAACCAGGTGCCTTAAGTACTTGTTAAATCATATAAATTTCTTTATCTAGGCCACCATTCAAAAAGGAAGTCTTTACATCCATTTGATGTATGAAAAGATTATAAATTGATGCTAATGCAATTATAATTCTAATGGAAGAAATCCTAGTTACTAGAGCAATTGTCTCGAGGTAAATAACATTTTTCTTTTAGGTGCAACCTTTCACAACTAATATTTGTCTATTAACCGACTGAGTTTAAATTTCTTTTTGAAGATCCACCTATATCATATAGCTTTAACTGCATGGTAAATCTATCAATTCCCAAGTATGATTTTGTAATATTGATTCAATTTCACTATCTATAGCGTTTTTCTAAAACGGAGTATTAGGTGAAGCCATATCTTCTTCATATGCAATGGATCATTATCAACAAGAAAGATGTGCAAGTCATATCCAAAGGAAGTTTCTTTTCTTTGCCTTTTACTTGTCCTTAATTCTACTTATTATCACTTGATTTCTTTTCACATCTTTGTTAGTGTTAGGAAGAGGTCTTTCTATTTTAGATTTAATAGGAAAAATATGTTCAAAAAATTCAGTATTTTTTTTAACTCCATAATTGTAGTATGTTCTAACGCATCATTTTTAATGACAAAAATATATGAGATGCACTATAAATTGCATATCCAACAAACACACAATTAGTGAGTTTAGAATCTAATTTCCTCTTCTTTGAATTATGCAATAAGAATTGCAAGATAACCCCCATACTTTCAAGTAGTTCATGTTAGGCTTATAGGCCTTCCATAATTCATAAAGTGTCTTTGCAGTTTTCTTGCATGGTATTCTATTTTGAGCTTGATAATCTGAAAGAATGACTTCTTCCCCTAGGTTATTAGGATCCCCATAGCTATTAAGCATCGAGTTTATCATTTCTTTTAAAGTCCTATTTTGCTTACAGTTATGAGACTCGGGTGTATAAGGTAGAGTTTTTATTTAATTCATTTATTATACCATGTTGTTCACAAAACTCATCTAATGACTCATCCTCTTCGGCTCTATCAGATCTTAATCTTTTGATTTTCTTATCTAATTGATTTTATAATTCATTCTGTATTTTACAAACACTTCAACTAGCTTCATCTTTACTTCTTAATAGATACACCTTACAAGGTCTAGAGTAGTCATCAACAAAGGTTATATATATAATACTTTTTCTCCCTTTACATTGTTTAAAATATCCCAAATCACTATGTATTAAACTTAAGAACTCATTTTCTCTCTAATACCGGTTTGCAATGTCTTTTAGTTAATTTTCACTCTGCACGTAAATATTTCACATTTTCCCATGTTATTAGTATTCATGTTAGAGATAAAACCAACGTCCTTCATTTCTTTAATATAAGAAACATTAACATGCCCTAATCCACCATGGCACAAATAAGTTGAATCAAGTAAGCAGAACTAGAAGCATTCTCAGTAAGGCTAACATTAAGTATATTCAAAGTAAAGAGTCCCTGACTACAATAGTCCTTACCCTTATTTTTTGGCTGTGGCAATCTTGTTAGACTCAAATGAAACTTTCACTCCAACCTTTCCTAACAACACATGACATGTTACATTGAACTGAATATCTGACACATGGGGAACATCACTTAGTGACAAGGTCTTTTCTGGTGGTAGTTTGAGAAGAAATTTACATTTTCCTAAGATCAACGTAGGCCTTGACTCACCCATGTAAACATATTCTTCTCCTTCCCCTACAGGAGTGTAGGGGGTAATGAGACTTCTACTATCACAGATGTACGTGCCTAGTAGCCTTAGAGTCCACCACCCAATCCTTGGCACTAATAAACGTCTTAACTTGAGAAACAACTGGAACAATAACATCCACATATACCAAGTTTACACTTGGTTTAGCATGTTTGTCATTTCTCTTTTTGTGCCTACATTGTGCAGGATAATGACTTGGTTTGCCACAAACAAAGCAAACCCCCTTTTTCTTAAAGGTTGTGTTTTTTTTTTTTTTAGTTTTGGGCTTCTTGTCATGTCTTTGGGACTTATTATTATACCCTCTAGAGTGATGGTAGTGCAGCTTTTTGATATCTTTTTTGGCTTGATAATGAGCAAGATTAGCATGGGATGCTTGTTTCTTTGCTTTTAACTCTTGGATTTGTTTCCGGTTCCTCTCTTCAATGATGACACAATAGATGACATCATCCAAAGACATCATCTTCCTTTTGTGCTTCACTTGTTTCTTGTAGTCATTCCACCATTTGGTAATTTTTCAATCAAGCAACCAGCAACTAACGATTCAGACAATCTGATCTTTTCATTCTTCAAATCTTCCAATAGCCTGTGGTAGTCATTTATTTGAGATTTGATGTCCTTATCATCCCTCATATGAAAATGCATAAAACTACAAATGACATTTTTGAGATCCAACATCTTAAACAGTATATTTCTTTGTCAATGGCTCTTATATAGTTTTAGCCTCTTAAGCTGCCATAGACATCAAAAAGGTCATTAGACAAAGTGGTAGGAATCAAATGCCTACATATCTTGTTGGAAAAGCTCCCAAGGTCTTAGTGAGGCCTCATAATTTTTAGTATCCTCCTGAGATTAATCTTGGGTTAAGGCATGGGCATATCTTAGGAGGTCCACATTAGAGAAAACTCTCTTGTGCTCTCTTAAAGTGGGTTCCATTGAAGGCATTAGTTTTAGAGGTATCGGGAAAGCGTTTTGTGGTGATAAGGTGGCATCCATTTCAAAGGCCTCTACTATTTACATTGTTGGGATAAAAAGATATGAAATAGATACAAATAAACAAGTTAGCAAGATAAAAAGGAGTGAAAATTGTAGAGATATAGGACTTATAGCTTGAGGCATGCTAGGCACTGTCCTAAAGGGTAGATTTTGTTCGTCAGAGAAAGTGTTTTGGTGGTACTAGGTTCAAGGCGACCGCCATCCTAGGATTCAACAAATACTTCTCACAAGTGAGCACGCACTATGCGATATTATAGAAATAATGATACTTTTACTTAACCTAAGAGATGAGGTTAAATGGGATAATGGAAATCTTTGCAGGATTTTTCGTGCACTTTATGCAAGAAAGCCCCAAAATATACAACTAATGTTTACTATCCAAAGCGGTTAAAATTAATTCCGTAAAGAATAAATCATGCAAAGATTTTTGCCTATCACTTTTGATACGCATGGCCAAGCAGTCAAGACATCCTTCATAAAATAGTAAATTAATGAGAAATTACTGTTATGCTTGTTTGCCCGTAACAGAAGAGATATATATATATATATATATATATATATATATATATATATATATATATATATATTATAGGAAAATGGGGATTATATTAAATTGCAATGAATATGAGAATACATATCTGTTGGGTTTTTTTTTTTTTTAAAAAAAGGACTCACAATAGAGAATGAGTTACAGGCTATGGCTTATTGCATTGAAAAAAATAGATTCGGGTTTATCATCAGATTACAGCAACTTAAATAGCAAAAACAAATTGTAACCTAAGATCATGGGCTTAAATCCAGCCACTGTTAAAGCATGATCTCAACAAAATAACAACAGAAAAACAAATGCCTAAAAATAGAAGCACAACTAATCCTAGAAACTAGGAGCACAACTTAGAAAAAAATATCAGCACATTGCAGTAGGTCCTGAAGCAAATGTCTAACACTCCTCCTTGCTTTAGGAACTGCAAATTCCAATTTTCTGTCTTAGATGCTCAAACCTGGTGGTTGGGAGTGGTTTTGTGAACAAATCAGCCAATTGATCTTCAGACTTGCAGTAGACGAGACTTACATTTTCCTTTTTCTGCACCTCTCTCACAAAGAATAGCTTGATGTCAAAATGCTTAGTTTTTCCATGAAAGATTGGATTTTCTGAAATGGAAATTTTAGCTTGATTATCCATAAACACATCAGTAGGTTCAGCTTGTTTTATATGCAGATCAACCAATATTTTCCTCAACCATAATGCTTGATTTACAGTCGATGTTGCAGCCACAAACTCCGCTTCTGTAGTAGATTGTGTCACAAAATCTTGCTTCTTTGAGCACCATGAGAATATCCCTGAACCAAAGCTGAAACAGTACCCTGAAGTACTCCTCATGTCATCCACATTTCCACCCCAATCACTGTCCGAAAAACCATAAAACCTAAAGTTTTGACAGTTCTTAAACTTGACGCCATAATCAGTAGTACCTTTGATGTCCCTGAGTACTCTTTTTGCTGCCTGTAAATGCATCTCAGTGGCACAATGCATAAAACGAGATAGAAGACTTACTGCAAATAGAATATCAGGCCTAGTTGCACTAAGGTACATCAAGCAACCAATCAAGCTTCTGAAGTATCCTTCATCAACTTGACTTGTACCATCTTGCTTACATAACCTTTCTTTTGGATTCATTGGCGTGCTCATCGCCTTGCACTCATCCATCTGAAACTTCTTGAGAATTTCCCTTGCATACTTCCTTTGGCAAATAAATATTCCATGCTGGTTTTGTTGTACCTCCATGCCAAGAAAGTATGTCATCAGTCCAAGATCAGTCATCTCGAACTCCTGCATCATTTCCTTCTTGAACTTCTCAACCAAATGAGTGTTGTTTCCTGTCACCAACAAGTCGTCAACATAAAGAGAAACTATGAGAATATCATTTCCCTTATGTTTCACATAAAGAGTGGTCTCAGACAAGCTTCTTTCAAAACCCAACTTCAACAAATAATCATTAATTCTGCTATACCAGGCTCTAGGTGCCTGTTTAAGGCCGTAAAGAGCCTTCTTTAGCTTGTAGACCTTGTTCTCTTCTCCTTGCACTACAAAACCATCAGGTTGCTCTACATATATTTCCTCCTCCAAGACACCATTCAAGAATGCAGACTTTACATCTAACTGGAAAATCTTCCAGGCCTTTTGTGCTGCTATAGCCAGCAATAATCTGATTGTTTCTAGCCTTGCAACAGGAGCAAAAGTGTCAAAATAATCAACACCAAAAATCTGAGCATACCCCTTCACAACAAGTCTGGCCTTGTATTTGTTGATGGAGCCATCTGCATTCAGTTTCGTTCTAAACACCCATTTTATTCCAATGACTTTTCTGTCTTGTGGTTTATCAACGAGTATCCAGGTTTTGTTTTTGTTGATCATTGACATCTCCTCCTCCATTGCATTTCTCCACTTTGAGTCTTGAAGAGCTTCTTTAGGTCCAGCAGGTTCATATATTGCCACGTTGCACCTTTCATAGATTTCTAAAAGTAACCTTCTTCCTCTAACTGGTGGATCATCTTCCACTGCATCAAGCCACTGTTCGGGTTGCTGCTCTTCCTGCTCTTGTTCTTCCTTTTCAGGGACATTGTTTACTTCCTGTAAGAATCCACTGGTTTTTTGTGAATTGGAAGAATTGCTCCAATCCCACTGCTCATTCTCACAGAAGTGGACATCTTGAGTGATTATCATCTTCCCAGTTTGAGGATGATACTCTATAGGCTTTAGACACTGTGCTATAGCCCACAAAGATTCCCGGAATGGCTTTTTTTTCAAGTTTGTCATGCTTGACCTGCGGAACATGGACAAAGCACAAGCAACCGAATACTTTCAAAAAACTTAATGAAGGTTTATAACCATATCAAGCCTCAAATGGAGTTTTTTCTTCCAAAGCCTTTGTTGGAAGTCGATTTTGGAGAAAGACAGCAGTATTTGCTGCTTCTGTCCAGAAACTCTTAGGCAAATCCTTCTCATGTAGCATGCACCTAGCCATTTCATTGACCGATCTGTTTCTCCTCTCACTTACTCCATTTTGTTGTGGAGTGTAAGGAGCTGTAAGTTGGTGCTCAATGCCTGCTTCATCACAGAACAGATTGAATTTTGTTGATGTGTACTCCTTTCCATTGTCAGATCTTAAAAACTGAATTTTGCGTCCACTATGATTTTCCACCATATTCTTGAATTTCCAGAATACACCAGCAACTTCTGATTTGAACTTCAAGAAGAAAATCCAGCACATTCGCGTAAGATCATCAATGAAAAGAATATAATAAAGGCTACCTTGCAGGGATGGAGTTCTTTGAGGTCCTGCAACATCAGTGTGTATTAGCTGTAGCTTTTGTAAAGCTCTCCATGTTGACTTAGGAAACGACATCCTACATTGTTTACCAAATTGACAAGCACTGCAATTCGGCAAATAATCAGCAAAACTCAGTAGCCCCTTCGTCATATCCTTCTCTGTCAATTTTAACATTCTTTGAATATGACAATGACCCAGCCTCTTATGCCAAATTTCAGTAACATCAGGTTTTGCAGCATATGCTATATGTTCACCCTCCGTTGGATCAAATGAAAAACTTCTACTTTTCATTTTTACCCTCAAAATCTCATTCCCAGGGACATCATAAATGTGGCAATATGGGTTTTCAGAGAACAACTTGAATCCTTTTTCAAGTAATTGGCCTACACTCAGTAAATTCTGATCTACCTCAGGTACATAAAGAACATCCGAAATTGTTTTTGTACCTGAACTTGTTGTAATTGCCACTGTCCCTTTTCCTTTAGCGAGGATGTATCTCCCATCTCCAATTCTGATCTTTGTAGTGACGGGAGATTTTAACTCCTTAAAAAGAGTCTTATCATAGGTCATGTGATTTGTGTAACTGCTGTCAATAAGCCAACTCTCAGAGGTGCAAGTATTGCTTGAAAAACACTTTGCCACAAAGATGTAATCTTTATCATCTTCATGAGCAACTTGAGCATGAACTGAAGAATCTGGTTCATGCTTTTGGAGTTTTCTGCTACAAATGACAGCTTCATGTCCTAGCTGATTGCACTTGCTACACGCCAGCACTTAAATGGTGGATGTCCTTTTTTGCCACAGTGTCGACATGGTGGATAGTTCTTCTTTGTGTTGTTTCCCTTGCTTTAGGCCTGGTTGTTTGAATATATTTCACTGGTTGGTGCCTGATTCTTTTTGAAGCTTTTCTTACCCTTCCCTGCATCGTGGTGCTTTGCTGGCAACGCTCCTTCTACAACACCATTTTGTCTCATAAGCCTTCGTTGGTCTTGAGCTTGCAGGGCATGTAACAACTCTGCCAAAGTGATCTTGGACAAATCCTTTGTGTTTTCCAAGGCACTTATTGGAGCTTCATAGCGCTCAGGCACAGTCACGAGCATCTTCTCTACAATTCGAGAATCTGCAAATGTAGTACCTAGTAGCCTCACCCTGTTGGCAATGCTCAACAACTTATCTGAGTATTCTTTGATTGTCTCAGATTCATTCATCTTCTGCAACTCAAATTCCCTTATCAAATTGAGCACTTGCATGCCTTTGATTCTTTCATTTCCAGCATATTCATCTTTGAGATAATCCCAAACAGCTTTTGCTGTTTTAAGGGACATGATTCTTGTGAAAATGGTTGTTGAAACAGCAGCAAACAAACATGCTTTTGCCTTTGACTTCTTGGTTCTTTTCTCTTTGTTGCTTTTGATCTGAGCCATGGTGGGATTGTCTGGCAGCGGAGGTATTTTGTAATCCTCTTCCACAGCTTCCCAAAGATCCAAAGCCTCCAAGGAAGCCTCAATTCTCACTGCCCAAAGCTGGTAGTTTTCTCTATCGAAAATAGGTGGAGCTATTGATGATAGGCTGGTTTCTGAATTCATTTTCCCTCAGTGTTTTGTTTCTTTCACAGGCCCCTTAAAAAGAGAGCTCCGATACCACTTTGTTGGGTTTTTTTAAAAAAAGGACTGACAATAGAGAATGAGTTGCAGGCTATGGCTTATTGCATTGAAAAAAATAGATTCGGGTTTATCATCAGATTACAACAACTTAAATAGCAAAAACAAATTGTAACCTAAGATCATGGGTTAAAATCCAGCCACTATTAAAGCATGATCTCAACAAAATAACAACAGAAAAACAAATGCCTAAAAATAGAAGCACAACTAATCCTAGAAACTAGGAGCACAACTCAGAAAAAAATATCAGCACATTGCAGCAAGTCCTGAAGCAAATGTCTAACAATATCATCCGATGCCCCATCGACTATATTCTCTAGGACATCATTCAACCATTGCCTATTATCAAACGATATGGGTTACCAATGAGCTAATTCATGTGCAACTTTATTCCCCTCTTTTAACATAAAACCACAAACATAATTGGAAAGATTCTATGGCTAACAAGATATCTCAAACCATAAGTCCAACGAAAGTATCGAGAACATTCTTCTTTTGAAGCATTCGAATGAGGTTGAGACAGTCACCCTCCACGATCACACCTATGACGCCTGCTGCTCGCACACACTTCACAGCATGTAAACATGCCTTAGCTTCCTCTATCTTAGCACCCATGAACCCCTGTCCTTGCTGGGAGCCAGCCGACGCATATCCCCATCACAGTTTCTAACAATCAACCCCCATCCCTAGCAGGACTCTGCCACCCGTCCTCCATCAAAAGTCAGCTTCAAAAGGCCCGATTGCGGCAGTGTCCAACAAAGTGGAAGCTCGGTTCCACCAGTGCCTACAGTCTGTTCCTTCACCTCCCGAAAGCACTTAACTTGCGCTATTGCCTTCTTGCGTACCGATGAAGGCCCAATCTCACGGGCCCGAAAGATAAAGGCATTCGTTGCGGCCCAACACTCGGATAGGATAGCAATAAACTCCCTAAAGTCCGCCCTCTCCATCCCCTTCGTCGCTAGTGCCATACAGTCGCGCATCGATCTGAACTCACCAACCCAGAATTTTTCGGCCACCCCACTTAACTGCTAGACCTGAACCGCCATAGGACACTCAGGGAAAATATGGGTGTCAGATTCCTCTTTGCATCCACAAATAGAGCAATCTATGTTAAAAGTTTGTATCCGCCTTGCTAAATTACACCCAGTGGGAAGCAGATTTTTTGCAAGTCTCCAAGCAAAAAGATGGACTCGTGGAGGTACCTCAAGACTCCATATCGTGTTTCAAAAGCCCTTCTCGTCAGAAGCCGAACAACCCTCCATTAGCCTAGTCTCCTCCAATAAGAGGTGATGGGTTGAACGGACCGAGAAGGCTCCATTCGCAGTATAGTGCTAGACAACCTTGTCCCGAGGCCATGACGTACACAGCGGAATGCTAAGAATTACCTCCAAATCACATGGGAGAAAGATTTTCTTAATCAATGCCTCATTCCAATCACCCTGTGTTGTATCGATCAGCTCAGAAACTCTCGACACAGCTGGTACACTTGGTTTGGGCGTAATAGGTCTAAAAGTTCTCGGACAGGGTAACCAACGATCTTTCCAGATGTCAATGTTCTCACCATTTCCAATCAGCCACTGTGACCCCCTTAGAATCAACCTTCTAGAACCCCAGATACTACGCCACACGAAGCTCGGACGAACCCCTAGCTCAGCATCCAGAATGCTAATATTTAGATAGTACTTCGCGCTTGGCACCTTTGCAACCAGCGACGTCTCATTAGAAAACAGCCGCCAGACCTATTTAGCGAGTAAAGCATCATTAAAAGCCTCCATCTCATGAAACCCCAACCCTCCATTCTCCTTTCATTGACACAACTTCGAGCTCCCGAGCCAATGGATCTTCCTACTCTCGTTTTTGTGACCCCACCAAAACTGATTGATCGACGCTTGGACCGTGTGACAAAGCTCCCTCGAAAACTTGAATATGGACATTGCATAGGTCGGAATAGCTTGAGCCACGACTTTTATTAGCACCTCCTTCCCTGCCCAGGACACGAGCTTGTCCATCCAACATGAAAGTCGAGCTTTGATGCGATCCACAATAAACAAGAGAGGCTTCTTCCTTGATCTTCCCACCACTGTAGGCACACCAAGGTATTTGTCATGTGACAACACCTCTCGAAGGTCAAAGCATTGAGCAATCTGACTGCGTCTGTCATCACGAACACCTGTACTAAATGAAAGAGTTGTCTTCTGGTAGTTCACCTTTTGGCCTGAGGCACCTTCATACTGCACTAGTAACCCCTTTATGATCAGCACCTGAGCTTCCTCCGCCCTACAGAAGATAATATTATCATCGGCAAAGAGGAGGTGGGATATGGACGGAGCATTAGAACAAACACGATTGTTAAGGAAAAACAAACAGAGTTTTAATATTTATAAACCCCAAGTGCAAGGTGTATCGTTGAGTACTTGGGTTGTCGTCCGCAGAGAGTTGTGTTTCCAACTACCAAGGCTAACTAAAGCTTCTCGAGCTAGGCGAAATCAAAGGAAAACAAAGGGTAAATTAAACTACGCTCACAAACATAGAAAAAGCGACTTGGAGTTCTGATTTGACCAATGAATGAACCAACTAATCGAGACGAGTCCTAACCTACCCAAACTACATCACAAACTAGAGATGATCGGTTGCACCATCAAAGACCACCCAAGCCCTCTCTCAAGGGTCATGAGCTAGTCTAATTAGTCTAGTCACCTATTTTCATGGGGTTAGCCCAATTAGACCACAAAACTAGCAACCCAGGACCTAACTCGATTCGGATACTATTTTCATGTCCCGAACTCGACTATTCCCTCTCCCACACTAGTTAATTGACCTCACCTCTCAGCATAAGTCAATCGCCCAAAAAAATGGATGAAAGCTCTTTCAAGCATTTCATCGAACACTTGGCGGGCGTGAAGGAAAACTCTAAGTTCCAGGCATAAATTGGGTATGGTTATGCCAAATACAAGATTAATTAGCCATCAAGTGGCTAATCACAATCCAAACCAACACAATCTACCAACTAAACATCACAAACACAACAAAACCTAAGCTAACTAACAAACAAGAACATAAACTTGAAGAATAAAACAAAGAGAATGAAATAAAACAAATCTAAACAACTAAATAACATGAATCATCAATGAAAAGAAATCATAAAAACCAAACAAAAGAAATATAAGAATTAAAACTAACAAAACATAAACAAGAACAACATTTAAACTAAAGAGATAAAAGGGGAGAAAACTTAGTCTTGGATTGATGAAGGAACTTGAAATCCAAAAGTTGAATCCAACATTAAAATCTTTAATCCGAAACTAATCCTCCTATTGGGGTTTTATTTGCTAAAACCTAACCTAAACTACCCTAAAAATTGCCAGAGAGAAGCCTCAAGCGAACCCCCCAAAGCGACCCCCCGAAGAAGGCCTTAAATAGAATGCGAGATAGGAACGAACAGCGCGCGGCAGAATGGGAAGAGGCACCACCGTGCCAGGTGGCACGGGGTGGGCGTGCCACATTGCTGGCCGGCTCTGCCAGTTGGCTTCCGTTTTTCCGTCTTTTCCCCTATTTCGATCCTTTTTCGCCCCTTTTTGCGGGATTTGCTTGGTTCAATTTATTACCTGCAAGAATAAACAAAACAAGTAAAAATCTCAAAGAATACTTAATAAATCAAGAAAAACTATAAGGATTATGTTATTATATGAGCTAAGATTAGGCGAAAAAGAGATATAAAAGGCAACAAATTATCGCCCAACAACGATAGCCCTGGATTGCTTGTTCCTCAGCAGCCCTCCACAATGACCCTGACAATCCTTTTGAGACAAATAAAAATAGGTATGGGGAGATAGGATCTCCCTGACGAAGCCCACGACTCGGAATCACATGGCCCTTTGGCTCCCCATTGACAAGAAATGAAAATGACGCGAATTTCACGCACTTCATAATAAGCTCAACCCGTTGTCTACAGATGCCCCACCGAAGCATCATCATCACAAGGGAAGACCATTCCACCCGGTCATAGGCTTTTGCCATATCAAGTTTGATGGCCATAGCCCCCCACATTACTGTCGCGTCTCATCGCGTGGAAAAGCTCAAAAGAAGTGACAATAATATTATCCGTAATCAACTTTCCATGTGTAAATGCTGATTCTGTGTCCGAAACTATCTCAGGAAGTGTCCTCTTCAGTCTATTTGCTATCACCTTAGTGACGAGCTTATAGATCACGTTACAAAGGCTTATGGGACGGAAATCCACCATTGAGGTAGGCTTGGGTTTTTTAGGGGTCAAAGTGACAAAGGTATGATTAAGTTTGGGGGGAATAGCATGCCCATGTTGAATAGCAAACACCACATTAGTCACATCCGTTCCCACCACCTCCCAGAATTTTCGGTAGAAAAATGGATTCATACCATCGGGGCCCGAAGCTTTGTGAGGATGCATTTGCTTAAGAGCCACCTCAATCTCCTCCTTCAAATATGGTAAATATAGATTGTGGTTCATTTGATTAATTACCCTAGGATGAACACAATCAAAAACATCTTCATGACTAGGTTTCCAGATGTGGAAAACACGTCAGCAAAATAATTGATCACAATATTATCAATCTCCATAGGGTCTGTGTGCATAATGCCACCATCATCCTGAAGCTCCTCAATCGAATTAACTGCTCTTCGCATACTTGCTCTTGAGTGATACCACCTCGTATTTAAGTCCCCATATTTTAGATAGTCGGTCCTCGCTCGTTGCCACCATAGTATCTCCTCTTTTTTTCTCCACTCCCTGATCTTCCCCACAAGTTCCTTTCTACTCATGGCGTCTCGCTGCTGCTTCAAAGAAAATTCCAACCTTTTGATCTCATTCCCGACATGACCAAACTGCATCCTATTCCACTCAGCCAGCCCATCCGCACAATGTTGGACTTTATTGAGGAGGGCATGGACTTCATCTCCCTGGGTTGTTTTGAGCCAAGCCTGCTTAATAATATCTTCACAAGAAGCATCTGTAACCCATATATTCTCAAACTTGAAGAGTTTATGGGCACCTTCACTCACCTGAATCCGGGGCTTACATTTCAGCATGATTGGCAAATGATCAGAGATATCACAATCTAAATGTCAAAGCGAAGCTCCGGGAAACAATAAAGACCATTCTGTTGACGCACAAAACCTATCAAGTCTCTCCTCCATGACTTCCCCCTTGTTCCAGAAATTGCTCCGCATGTGTTCATAGCCCACAAAGCCCGGCCAGATCATAAAGATCATTATCGATAAAGAAACCCCTAAACTTATAGATATGTGACTGGGGCTTGGGAGGCACTCCTTTTTTCTCTATATGATAAAAAATTTCATTTAAGCCGCCCCCTACTAACCAAGGTAAATCCGAGTGATTCTTCAGCTCCTGAATTAGTTCACCCATACAATGTTTCATATGAGCTTCGGGCCAACCAAACACTCCCGTAAAACGCCACGTTGGTTCACCATCAGCCCAACAAATATTGACATCAATGTGATGCAAGGAACCAGAGAGATAAGTGAGTTTCACTGATCCCTCCCACAAAATAGCTAGCCCTTCCGCCCTACCGTGAGCACTCTCATAAATTCCCATATAATCACCCAACTGATCCTTTATTACCAACATCTCCGCACTACTTCTTTTAGTCTCTGACAGGAAGACCACCTTGGGCGAGAATCTTCATAGCAACCTACAAAGATCTTTTACTGCCTGGGTCTCACCCAAACAACGGCAATTAAAACATAGGATATTCATTAGCCCCGGCAGGGCTGTGTTGCAACCTCCGCCGTTTCCAGCTAATCTGCGTATCCACCCGTAGCATCTCCCACCACCCGAACCTTCTCAGCCTCTTCATTCCCACCATGGCAGTCAAGCTTGCGTTTCAACGCTTCGTTGCCGGGGACCACCACAACCCTCTCGTCCACTTGCATATTAATAGTCACTGATTTTGCACCTGTGCCCCCTCCCAGAACTGTCCTCGCTGATGTAGCTGACTCGTCAAAGGACAGCTTCATACGTGCCCGACCATTGCCATTATTCCTGAACGCAAGAAACAGTCTCTTCTCCTCTCTTAGTTCCGCCTCCAAGTTCCTCCGACGGGATTTAAGAGGGGAGGCCCACAGCCACTCTCCATACTGCAAGTCACCTTCATTCATGTCTCCCAGCACTTTCTCACAAAATTTGAGGACATGTCCGAGGCATCCACACCCATAGCAGAAGTGTTAGTTTTGAGAGTATACAGCCACAAGAGGGGGGATGAATTGTGGTGTCCGATTTTCACAACTTTTCTGGCAAACGACCTTGTTTGCACATGCAGGCTGTTCCCAAGTTGTGTAGGAGTGAAAATCCAACGAAATTGAATGCAGAAATAATGGACACAAGATTTTTACGTGGAAAACACCTCTAGCCCAACTGAGGTGAAAAAACCACAACCTACCTCGTGTAGCATTTAACCAGTTCACTAAACGGGCTGAAAACGTTACAATAGTAACACACCTTGTTACTAATTGCAACCCACGTAATCGTCTTCCCTAAGACCGGTTACCCTACGTCCAAAAGTCCACTTGACTTAGGACACTCACCTCACTTTTGCAAAAGAGAGATTACAAAGAAACACCCTATTACAATACTTCTCAACTAAGCTAATATAGGGTACAATTTGAAGTCATAGTATGCCAATCTTGAAAGCTCAAAACATCACTCACCTGACTCGGTTTTCTTTTGAAAATTTAAAGCTCTTGAACACTGAATGTTTGCTCCTGAAAACCGATGCTGAAGTGAATGTGGAGACTTTGCTTTAAATAGAAATAGTTGGAAGAATTTCGAAAAATGCTTGGCCCACAAGAAGTGGGAAGTGTAAGCTTAATTCTCCCACTAACTGCATGAGTTACATGGCTAAATGTTAGCCACAAACTTTCAGAAGCTTAGCTTATGAATTTCTCCACAACTTCAGCCATTTTCTAAAAATAGAGAAGAAGTTATTTAGAGGATAAGGCAAAGCAAAAAAATAGGCTCAAAATCCTCTCCAAGTTTTCAAAGGCAAAAATAGCCCTTTTGGACTTTATCAATTAACAGAAAATCTATCTAAAAAGTTCAGAGATGTTAGCCCAAAAATCAAGGAAAAAATCGTGTAAAATCATTTTTCGCAGTTTAGTCTGGAAACACCCTAGCCGTCCTGTTTCCAGGACTGTTCTGAAAGGTGATCCAAAATATCTTCAAAAAGCAAAACCGTTTCAAGTAAGTGATAAGTCAAGACTTTCTAATTGGCATATTAACAAGAATCTAATAAAATGAAACCATAGCAAACCTAAGACTCTTGTTGAATCAACCAGCCTTCTTAACTTGTTGCTCCAAACACTTCGCAAAGCTGTTCTTAAGGTTGTTCTGAAGTTCTGAAAAGTTTTGCCAGCCAACTTATCTTCAGTACCTGTTCTTAAGACCTGTTCTTGAACATTGTTAACCAAACAATTGCAAAGTGTTCCAAATAATATTTGGAACCTGTTCGATCAACACACTCAATCAAGTATATATTACATTTGCGTTTGTTATCATCAAAACCTTACATTACATAAGGATAGGTCAACAAGAAGTATGACAATTTCACATATTTAATTTTTATCCACACAGGTTTGCCATCCAACATTACACTAACCCCCCACCGAAAGGCTTTTAGCACATCCACATTAACACGAAAGCACAGCGCTCTATCCATCCCAAACAACAGATCATCCCCGCAGTAAACAAACACTCCTAGTTGAGAGCCTAGGAACTCCGCAAAAGCCATTGTTTGTCTCACCCTGAGTACATTAATATAAGCCTTGATCCAGAACCGCACTGACGAAAACACAATCTCGGATGGTTGTTCTAAACCCGTCCACTCCTTAATCAGTAAGATATTACCATCAAAAGCCCATGGTCCCTCGTTCAACACAAACTTTTGATCCGTTGACGAGAAGAATTGAAACATGAATATATTGGTATCCAAATCTCTAATCACTAGCCCCTTCGAAGGCTTCCAAATATTCCTGAGAACATTCTTCATTACCCAGGCATTAAAGCTCCCGTCAGTCATAAGTTTACCCAGGAGACTCAACTCAATCTCCTCTATCTTCTCTGCTGGCGTTTCTTACTCAAAGGCCACAACTTTTGCCTCCTCATTCATCAGACTCAGCCTACTCCACGCATCTCCCAACTCCTCTGCCATGGTTGTACCTTTCTTCGGTAGAAAGAAAACTTAGGGCAAAACCCTAAACCGAGAAAAATACGTCGAGGGGAAACTTGAGTCCAATAAAACCCAGGCCTACCTACTTAGAGGCTAAACACCCTTCCAACCACCACCCCACCGACCGGAGGGCACCAAACTCTCACAACTGGCCGCTAGGGTTCCACTCGGAGAGAGCTGGAATTTCACTTATTTTCCGTAATAGAAGGTATGAAATGGAGAATAAAATATTCTTATTTTTCACCACATACTTTGGCAAGCGTTAGGATGAACAATGATAATCAAAAGTAAAACAATGATAACACGAACAATAAAGAACACCAAGATTTACGTGGAAACCCAAAACGGGAGAAAACCATGAACGGTGATGAGCGAAGAATCCACTATGAGATGGGAGAGTACAAAACTGATCTCAAAGTGATGTGCTCTAGGAAGATATCAGAAAGCGATTACAAATCGCTCAGAACGCTCTCTCACAAAACAGGAATAGCAGAACTTAAGCTCTTATGGATTCTTGTGTTTATGTATTATTGGGATGATCTTTAGAGCCTAGGCTAGGCCCTTTATATAGGGTTTAGAGGTACAAGGATGCAAAAAATCCTAGGAGCAACCCTAGCTGCCAGTACAACAAAATCCTAGCTGTCACGGTCCGTAGCCCAAACTCCTTGAAGCCTGTGGTAGATTTGCGGAGCTGGTTTTGGACCATTAAACCCAACACAATGTTTTACTGCCTTGGATAAAGGATTGTAATATATAAATCTTTTGAAGTAGCAAATCAATCCGATAATAAAATCCTGCAAGTTCAAAACAATATAAAATGTTAACGACCACACGATATTTGCCTTTTAAAATATGGTAGTAATTGTATTCAAATTAAGAAGGTGATCGTTAATAACTTTAAATTTTCCTTTTGATAAAGAAAAATAGCAATTCAAAATATTTTTGGCTTTTGAAATACTACCTTTATTCACAACAAATTTTAACTAGCATAAGTATAAAATTCAAGGAGCTGGATAAGAGGGATGTCGTTGTATGAACTTGCAAATCCGTTATTGATGAGAATTTAAAATCTAGTTTAATTACCACATCAAGATCTCATTGACAATTCTTATTCAGGTGGCATGGATCATTTGGGATCGGGATAGAGCAGTGTGAAGTGTTTAAAAGGAGCAGTTAGTAAGCTGGAGCGAGTTGCTAGTGCAACATGCTTAAAGCAAATAGGCTCTAATTAATGTAATTATGTGTTGAGTCTTTTATTCTGTTATGAGCTATGCTGACTGGACAATGATATGAGAGTACAGTACCGTCGATGGCGTTAAGTTCTTTTATATATAAAAATAAGGCTCATATCATTTTCGTACATACTGCGCTATGGAAAGGATTAGGATGTGGAGGAAAGTAAATTTGAATGTGGAAAAATAATGGGTTAGAAAATGACATGATGCTACAGGCGAGATGCTTTCAAGAAGCTATCGTAGGAATAATAATTTCCCCCATTGGTGCAGTCAGATAAAAGAAAATTCTATTCACGTTAGAATAGATGAGTCCCTACACCACTCTCTATTCTTTGATCAAGAACCGAAGGTACTCAGTCAACACAAGTGTGAGAGACTAAAACTAGACAGTATTAGCATGTCGCTCATTCTCTTCTTGTTTTCCTTTACTCCACTCATATTTCTGATCAAACCTCCACGTGCATGACGGCAAGTCCCATATTTATGGAGATTTTTCATGTCTTGAAAGACGACTCTTCATCGCCCAAGAGATTTCCCAGAGGCTATAATCTCTTGTACAAATGGACATAACCCTTAAATAGCAAGGGGCATAAGTTTTGATTTCGAAATTTTATGCCCTTTATATTTTTCTTATGTATCAAGAAACAAGCTTCATTTTCACAATTAACGTGAAAATCTCTAATTTTATTTCCTCTTTATAAAATTTATAATTTCATAGAAGACAAAAATATATATATATTTTTTTAAATGCTCCTTGTAATACAACATATATCTCATCATATAAAAAATGAGGAAAACAAGTGCCATTCTATTTTATTTTCATGCATTTTCTCAGCATATTTAATAAGTAATCTTTGAAGTTTGAACATTAATGAAGCCCCACTCCATATTTTGTAGGCAAACGTTAAACTGTCTGCTATCGATTGGTTGGGCTGCGTAGTTATTATTTATGTTGAATGTAGGTACATATTTTAAGCTATGTATAATTATTAAATAAAGTAAACTCAAGAGTGATCGACGTCATATATTATAATGGCAAAAATAATACTCCACCACTGCATGCATGTTGTCAAAAGAAAAAAAAAATGTTCTTGTCAAATAATGTAGTCAAACTATGGAATTTTGACTATTTGTATTCAAATTAGTTGAGAAGCTATCTCAAGTTTTCAACCATACAAAACTATACAAGTCAATTTGCATCTCATGCTTTAGTCGCATATTTTCCATAGCTTGATAATGCATATGGAGTGAATGGAGATAACGAAGACATATGATCGGAAAACTGAGAAACGGTAGTCTTACATATAAATTGTCTTACATATTTGCAAGTCTAACCTTATGTAACAATTTATGTGAAGATATTATATATTCTATTTTTTTAAAAAGGTAAATATAATAGAACTAGACAATCCTTTTCTCAAGGATTCTATCTAAATTATCATTAGTTAAAATTGGAAGCAAGTTTGGGGTCGGGAAGGGATGAGAAAGTAGATACACTTTGTAAAATACATCCATATTTTGCAACCCAATTAATCAACAACCATATTGCCTTTATGAAGGATATGATGAGTAGAAAGTTGAAGTACAATGTAAACATAGCACGAGTGTTGAGAACTAGAGATGACAATGGGGCGGGGAATCCCTGTCCCCGCCGAGGCCCCGCCCCGCATTGGGGAAAACTCCCTGTCTCCAATGGGATGGGGATGGGGGTGGGGACACGGAAAAACCCCCGTCCCTATCCTCGCTTACCCGCCGGGGAAAAACCCCCGTCCCTATCCTCGCTTCCCCATTCCCGATTGGGGGAAAAAAACTCATCCCCATCCCCATTTATAATTAAAATTGTATATAAGTTCTTTATTTATGAACACAAGATTAAGGTTAGATTGGTAAATTCACTTGAAAAAACCCTAGATATATAATCTCTATTTTTCTTCTTAGACTTTGATTGGGTTGTGTTTGACTTCTTAGACTTTGGTTTGGTTGTATTGCGTAGACTTGTTAAACTTTAATTTGGGTTGAATTATAAACTTCAATGAAGTTTGTTAAACTTGCATTGCATGGAACCTACAAGAACTTTGTACAATTAATTGAGGTAAGTTTGTTGGGCAACTCTGCCTTTCATCCAAGATCCAACTTGTAATATAGTTTTCACATAGGATGGAAAAAAATTTACAGGTAAAAATTCCCGTTGGGGTCCCATCGAGGATTGAATCCCCGTTGGGGATGGGGATGGAGATGTGGAGGAATTTTTCCTCGTTGCCCCCCATCCCCAACTCGCCCTGTTGCCATCCCTATCGAGAACTAAGGAGCAAATCTGCCATGAGATATGTACGAGACCTTAAACTACTTCAGTGAGGATCTGATTATGACCTTCAACTTGAATATGGCAAAAGCCATTGTTGATTGAGCTTTGAGCCTCTCTCTCATTAAAGTAGCTTCTCAAACCAAAATAGGCGTTTTGTTAAGAAGTCTAGTACCACCCTGAATGAAGTGGCTTGTCCAATCACAGATGACATAGCATTATATATATGATCTATGCGATGTGTTAAGATCAAAATGTGAATTGGATGCAACAAGAATGACAAAATAAGATAAATAAAGGAAGTTAAATAAATTGATACCAGGAACACTAAATTTAAATGGAAAACCCAAATCGGGAAAAATCACGAGCGGACATGATCGAAAAATCCATTATGAGATGGAAGAATACAAAATTAATCTCAAAGCAATATGCTTGAATAAGAGATCAACAAAAGTGATCACAAATTCATTCTAAACACTCTCTCACAAATCTAAAAATAGTGGATAGAATTTTGGTGTGTGAGAATGATGTAGATGATGATGGAAATTTTTTTTGGATGATTAGATGAACTTGATCTTGGTCCCCTTAAATAGCAATAAAGCCATCCATTACCTCTTTTGCTTAATACTTTGCCATAAAATCAGTTAGAACCTCACTTGGTTAATGCTTTGCCATAAAATCACAAATAATGCCCACTAAAATGCCATATAAAGTTGGACAAAAACTACTTGACCGAATATAGTAATTGATTATCTCCAAGCCCACAAAAAAACTTCATGGAATTGGGCATTTAAAGTAATCATATGCCAATGGATTTTGAACCACACACCCAACAATCTCCACTTTAGTCCAAAATTCTTCAATATTCAAAAAATCATCAAACTACCTTGACGGGTAGAGCCCCGTAGGGCATAGCCCCGGAGGACAATGATGTGTTGCAAACACCAATAGCAATAGTAAGTGGTTTGGTGAGCATATTAGCGGGATTATCCAATGTCTGAATTTTCTTCACCACATTTGCTCCTATAACAATATCTCGAATAAAATCATACTTGACACTGATGGTGCCTAGTCTTTGAATGATAAGCATCATTCTTGGTAAGATGAATTGCACTCTAGGTATCAGAAAACACAACTGTGGTATCTTGTGCAACAACAAGCTCAATAATATGACCTATCAACCAAGTAGCTCTTTGATACCTTCAGTTGCAGCAATATACTCTTCTTCAGTATTAGATCAAGACACAATAGACTGTAAGATTCCTTTCCAAGAAATAACATCCGCATATAGAGTGAAGGTGTAACCAAAAATAGAAGGCATGCGGTCAAGATCACCAGCTTATTTAGAGTCAACATAACCAACGACAACAAAGTTGCAGACTCGGATCTATCAAATATGAAACTCTTTAAATTCACTATAAGATGGGAGAATACAAAATTAATCTCAAAGTGTTATGGTTGAGTAAGAGATCAATAAAAGTGATTACAAATTCACTCAAAACACTCTCTCACAAATGTAAAAAAAGTGGATTAATTTTGGTGTGTAGGAATGATGTAGATGATAATGGAAAGTATTTTGCATGAATAGATGAACTTGATTTTGGTCCCTTTAAATCACAATAAAGTCAGCCATCACCTTCCTTGGTTAATGTTCCGCCATAAAATTAGCCATAACCTTCCTTGGTTGATACTCTACAATAAAATCACAAATAATACCCAGTAAAACACTGCATTCAGTGGGACAAAAACGACATGACCAAACATAGTAATTGATTATCTCCAAACCCAAAGTACAACTTCATGGAATTGGACAATTAAAATAATCACAAAGCAATGTATTTTGGGCCACACACCCAACACGATGTACATACTAATCAAATCTTAAAATTCAAATTAAAAAGTTCTATATCTTTCACACTTCTTACATTGCTAATTATAATAGAATTATGCTAAATCCTCTTAAGAATGTGACTTGTCACCTAATTTTAAATGGTGATTTACATATTAGTCAAAGTACTCGTGGTTAATACGAATTGTACTCCATTATCGCATTTGTATCATATGTCTATTCAATAAACAACAGTCATACTCACACCAATCTCTCGTGTTAATCGTGCAAAAGGCTTTTGACATTACTTATGTGGGTAGCTTCTCCACATTAGAGAGACAGACAACATTCATTTTTTTAATACATTTGAACAATTATTCATTCAACAGTTGAATTGTCAATTTGTGCATTACACGTGGCAAGAGTTTGTGGATTAATTTATGTTCTATTTATTCATACCTTTTTTTTAAACTTTGGTAAATTTATCCACACATAATATGGGAATAATCAATACCTAAATTTCCTTATAGACACCTCATCATTAAATTGCCTCTAAAGATGCAATTTCGTTTGGAAGTGTATTTGGAGCTAGGGTAATTTAATGGAAAGAAAATTCGATATTTCTTTTTTTTGATTTTTCTATGTACTAATTGGATTAAGAAAGTAAAACGAGTGGTTGTCAATTAATTGAAAGTTGACTTATTTCAGATAAAATAACGTTTTAGCTAAGGGAATGAAATAAACAAGGAAATGAGCTTTGTAACTTTCCCATGCTTCTATCAGACTTCACTTTGAACATACATTTGTAATTAATGGGTTGCTTCCCTGGTGGCAACTCCTTAACACTCCATGTGGTTTTTTTAAAGGCCTTCAATTTCTTTGGCCATGACGTCTCTCCATTTGGTTTCTTCACTACCTCATGGAAAAAATCTAGGTTCCACAACTTTAGCGAAAGCAGTTAAAAAACATCTATGCACATTAGAAAATTTAATGCAAGTAACATATGAGTTATAAGGTTTACCTAATAAGACCTTAGAGAGTGAAAGTGAAGCCTTCGTTGATGAAGAAGGGTCTCCTAGATATGCTGAATAATATAGATAAGCGCTCCCCATGTCCACAAAATCACCAGGTTCCTGCAACCCACTTTGTACGACAGCCTCTTGCAGTATAGTTTTAGTGACTACCTCAATCACTGGGCTTTTAGATCTAGCTAGCCCAACACTCATACCCAAAATATTTTGAGTTTGTAGGAACAGCCGGATTGGGCTATTTTGGCTCACAAAATTATCAAAATCATCTTCAATAAAAACATTATCTTGTGGCCCAAAATTTAGCATTTCATTACCCTCTTTGACTTGTTTTTTAGCAAATGAAAAACTTTCCTCATGAAAAATCACATCACGACACACAACTGTATCTCCAGTTTCTAAGTCATAGACCTTCCACCCTTTATTTCCAAAGGGATATCCCATGAAAATATACTCATAAAGAGTTCTAAGCATAACACATGACCCAAAGATATTCACATGATCATAGGAAGACTTAATTTTAAATAAAATCTCATAAAGAGTTTTCCCGTAGAGGATAACAAAGGGTGTTCTATTAGTCAAGTAGGCATTAGTCAAAACACACTCCCCCAAATCTCTATGGGAAGATGAGCTTGAAATCTTTGCGCCCTTGCAACATTCAAGAGATTTTGGTGTTTTCTTTCAACCTACCAATTTTTGCTGAGGAGTGTGTACAACTTGCTTGATGAATAATTCCGTTCTCTCTATAAAACTTTTTCATGGGCTTAGATGAGAATTCATATTCATTATCACTCCTAATAACTTTCACTTAAGCTCAAATTGTGTGTCAACCCTAGGACAAAAATCCATCAAAAGTTTGTTTGGCACTGGAAAATTATATATTGAGAAAATATTGAGCACTAGAAAATGATATAATATGATGTGCACTCCATATGTCACAGTGAATAAGATCAAAACATTCATCGCTTTATTGTCCCCAATAGGAAAAGACATAAGATTTTGTTTGGCACGCCAGGACACATCACATAAATCGTTTTTCCTTCGATTACTACCTATACTTGAAAAATTAGATAGAGCTTGACTTGAAGGATGCCCTAATCTACAATGTCATGTATCATATAGGAAACCACCTTGTTGGCTGGAATGCTTCTAGGCAGTGAATTCTTCAAATAAAATAGGCCCCTTTTCTTGGCTTACCTGCTCCAATTAGGCTCCTCGTAGTAAGGTGCTATATCACACACAATATTTTAGTAAATCTTACATCGCAAAAACTTTCCACAATTAATTGTGCTTAGATATCAAGCAACAATTTAAAACAGGAAATACAAAACATGATTCAATTTTAACTTTCAATTCAAGATATTAACCCCTTTTTGTAGCCAAGGTCTTGGTTTCATTAGGTATGTCTATGGATACTAGTCATATGACATAACGCTCCGCAGTTGAGTGACCAAGTTCTCTTACTCGATAATTTCCATGTCTAGACTTTGGAATTTTAATAAAACTCAAAAGTCTCTATACCTGCTTGAGAGTGAACTCAATTGTGGCTATTGTGGTGTACATATCCTTAGCAAAAGCTACTGCCTCACCCTGAGCCTGTGCAGCATTTGCTGATTTTCTCCCTCGACCACTACTCATACTCCTCTGACCTCCTGCTTGGCCACCACGAGTTTGTTTGCTTCTGTCTCCGCCTCCATGTTTACCCCACCTAGCAGATAACCGATTAATTTCAAATAATTTGCTTCTTCATGCCCGGGTTTCCAATAATATTTGCAGTTGATCTTTTCGTCTTGTATAACACTTGGTCAAGTAATATCAGACACAACAAAGGCAACCATGTTCTCATGCTCTGCATCTCAGTTGATCATTATCTTTTCATGGTTCTCTTCTTGCTGAACCATATTAAAAATTTTATAAATTAACGGAAGAGGATCTAAGGTAAAAATCTGACTTTGGAATATGGAATAATCATCATTAGCATCAAGGTCCATTAAAAATTGATGAACCTTCTCTTCTTCATTCATCTTGACTATCTTTTTCCATTGCTCTGCACTTGCAACCTAGAACCTTGACATAGTTGTCAAGTTCATTCCACAGGTCCATAAGCCCTGAAAAGAACTCCATAACTTCCTATTTGTTTTGTTTCCAGGATACAATCCAAGCCTTTAACAGATGGATTCTCATAATGCTAGGAATGACACACCACTTTGGATATTATCCCACATCTTTTGCATTGAGTCAACATAAGCAACGCTCATATGAAGCTTCGGATCGATCACGTTCATGACCCATGACGTTATCTGAAGTTGACCATCTCCCAGGAATTAATTTTATCTGAGTTTTCGCTTACCTTCATCTTTCGTTTCATTACTGAACCATCGATGAATCCAAGTTTGTTATCCACCTTCAAGGCGGTTTTAACAACCTTCTTGCACATATCATAATTTTTCCTATTAAACTTGATCGATGTTATCACCGCTTCAGGTGAATCAGAAGGATGAAGAAAATATGGAGATTTATTTTCTGTGTTGATGTTTTTGGGTTTCTCATGTTTAGATTTCTCAGCCTTTGTCAGGGAAAAACGATAAAAAAAAAAATTTGGAGTCTACTATTGCTCTAATTCCATGAAATAAACACGGCTTGAGGCAAAAAAAGCCAATCTCCATCTCCCTTCCCCTTGACCGGATAGCCTTGCTTAAACAAAATTGATATATAAGCTTGGTTTTGATAAATCTAACCCCAAATTATCCAATAAGGAAAATGAAATAATAGAAAATCTATAAACAAAATATTTGCAATATACTTTAATAGAGGAACACTTTTGAGCAAAATCTATACATCTTCGATTGAATCCTTTCTCCATCCACCTTTACCTTTCAATTTATCCTTCAATTTAACTAATGCCAAACATAATGTAGATTACTCTTGTTTTCTTTTGTTGTCAACGTGATCCATCTATGAGCCTCGTCATAATAGGAAGCCTCATCATAACAGCAAAATAAAAGTAGGCATATACCTATTATCTAACTCCAAAGACCCAGCTCTACACCCAATGAGACCGGTGGCGGATTCAGAAAATTTTCTTTATGGGGTTCATCAATAATAATGAGCCTCCACTAGACCTGGCAAATGGGTCATTCGGTTCGGGTACGGGTCGGGTCATGTTCGGATCGGGTCATGTTCGGGTTAAATGACATTTCGGGTCGTTTCGGTTTGGGTCGGGTATGGGTCGGGTCGGGTCGATTTCGGGTCAACCAATTTTTTATGAAATACGCTTGTCATGCCAAAACAAGCAACTTTGTTGAAAATTTCGGGTCGGGTATGGTTCAGGTCGAGTCAATTTGGGTTTCGGGTTCACTTTCGGGTGAGCATATTTCGGGTGTCGGGTCAGGAATGGGTCCTGGTCATTCGGTTCGGGTTTCGGGTCTCGGGTCAGTTTTGCTAGGTCTAGCCTCCACACATGTTCACAAATAAAATAAACAACATAAAGAAAATGAAAGTAAAATTTTACATAGGTGCACAAATCAGTGTATTCTCATCCCCCTGTTGAGCTAAACCGCTCTTATTAGGTTTACTCTCATTCTGTAAGCCAGTCTTCGAATGTTTTATTTCAACACAAATCAATCTAATGTGTAAGATTTCTTCTTTATTTTATAAGTAGAGGACTTACCATTCTTGAATTAAATACATAAAGTATGAATTAATATATCTCCAATTTTATTTAATATTTACAAAGAACTAGTTTTAAAAAAAAAGCATCAAATGGCAACCAATGAAAGTGCTAGAATAGAAGGAAGAACCAAAAAGAAAAAAGTTAAGTTAGATGACCAACATTAAAATTTAACGTCGACATTTGCATACAAACACTTAAATTAAAAACCACCAGTCAAAGAATTGTAGAATACACGAAATTCTCAACTTTTTTTAAGATTGTTGATGTAATTTGCTGATTTGGGCTCATGGGACACTCGAAGTAATAGAGAACTAAAGAACTAACGGCAAAATTTAAGTGAATAATTCAAAATAAGTGAATAGTTCTGGCCATATGAGTTTGAGTTTAAGAGAAATTTAGAGATAGAACTTACGAAAGATATAGAAAAGGGTGGGCTGGAAACGGCGAAGGAATAAAGCAATATATATGGAAAAAATTAATGTTAGATGGAGAAATTGTTTTGCAACTGTATTAGACTAGAGTTGAGAAAAACTGACCCGACAAGATTACAGATTGATTACCGATCTTAATCCGATACGAAATTAAGTGGGTTTGGGTATGAAGTTTGAACCCGTTTAGTTAACAAGGTAAACCCGTTTAATTAATTGTGTTAGGTTCAGGTTGAGAACCTCGACACGAAAAAATACATATTAACATGTTTAATTAAACGAGCTAAATAGATCAACTCGTTTACTATTTATTTACTGTTTACTGTTTATCATTTTCATTTTTGGTGGGAATTAGGCTTTGGAGAATTAGACTTTGTGGTATCTTTTATGGACTTGTTGGTTGTTGACTTACTGCTTATTAAGAATTTCAGACAGTTTGAACTTTATTTGTTGTTGTTTAAGACTTGATTTGGACATGGTTTCTAACTTAAGTAGTTGGTTCTTATGTGAACTTTATAGGCTATAAAATTATGTTGTTGCTGACTGTTTTGTTAGAATAGGCTTTGAATATATTGAAGCTTGTAAGTTAGCTGTTATGTTGCTGTACTATTGGAAGCAGCTATGCCTTAAGAGGCTGAAAAATATGTAATTTGTTTGATAAATTATCTTTAGGTTGATATTTGTGTTGCAATTAAACAAGTTGGTGGGTAAATGGATAACCCAAATCTAACATGTTTTACCTATTTATGTAAACGGATTAGGTTCAGGTCAACTCGTTTAAATGTTGAGCGGTTTGGGTTGAACTTTTTCAACCCATTTATTAAACAGGTTGGATTCAGGTTTGGGGGTTTTGAACCCGTTTAAGTTTGACACGAACACGAACCCGACTCGACACGAACACGAACCCGACTCGACACGACACATTACCCAGCTCTATATTAGACTTGTCAATTCGAGTGGGTAGATTAAATACAGGTTGGGTGTGTTCTGGTTCGGGCACAATACGGGTCTGGTGTATTTCGGGGGAAGGTAAAGCACGGGCGAGTGTATTTCAATTCTACCGGTTTTGGGTCAATCTAACGGGCTTAGTGCGCATTTTTTGTAAGTTTTTTTAATTTTATTTTATCATATTAAAAAATTGACACATTGTTTACTTTAAAGTTGTCCATATTGAATGAAAAAGCTTTGTAATAGTAATTTCTTAACAAAAAATTGTCCATATGTGAACGTCATGTATGCTTAGGCAATGAGTCACGTCGCCTTTGGATTGGTTGGGTCGGCCCGTACGTTAAAATAATGTCAATAATAGGTTTAGACCACCTATGGGTTGGCTCGTCCAGATCATGTCAATGGGTCGTAGTGGACAACACACTAGTGGGTCATTTAATAATTCGACGATTTTGTTAACAAACCTACCATTGCCAAAACAAACACACTTCATTAATTGATAGTCCCTAACAAGAACACCATCGACCCATTAGCCACCACCAGTATCATAGTTCAAATCTAATTAGAATAGAAACAAAATAAAAGGAAAGTAGAGAAACATAAAATATTACAATTATCTTTTAATTATATAATAGAAAAAGTGTAGATTACTACAAAGTAATATTATTAGAAATATGACTATATATATTCACTCTCTAAAAATATAACAGCATCACTAGCGCATTTTTAATGTCTTCTACCTAATTTTAAATTGGTTTTCTTAAAATTAGATAGTTCTTTTTTTAAAGTAATAAAACTAGAAAGTTAGTTCACGCCGATGTATCCCCATTTTCAAAGTTATCCTTACAAGTATTGTACAATGTTATTTACGACATTGGAGTTGGGAAAAAAAGGGTACTATTATTTAATTTGTGAAGGAATACGATAGTTATGTAATGTTTCTCTAAACAATTCGATATAATGAGTGACCATTATTGTAAATAGTCAAACATTAAGGAAAAATTAAAAAATAAACATATAATATTCGGGTTAAACGATCGGGTTTCGGTTCAGGTTAAGGTTGGACTTGACCTGCTAATTTGTGGTTTTTGATGTTCGCTTTATTTCGAGTTCCAGTAAAAACAAGATTGCGTTCAAAACCTAAATTTTCAGTGAGTTTGGACAATTTTTCATATTAGGTCAGTTTTTGCCAAGTTTAGTTGTATATCTATACCTTTGGTTTACACAGTCCAGTCTACACTAATACACACACACACACACACACACACACACACACACACACACACACACACACACACACACACACACACACA
>JACYFF010031955.1:51404186-51415196 GCA_017589665.1 Selenicereus undatus | reverse complement strand
ATATATATATATATATATATATTTATTTTTGTCTATATATATCACTGTATATATTTGTTTATCTTTATATATATATATATATATATATATATGTGCACCTAATGGCAACAGTTTTTGTCTCTATGTTAACAAGATACACAATGCCTCCGTAGCTGACATTGTTGTTCAATTTTGCTTCTTACTGTAGCATGACATGGCTTTCCCACCCCAGGGGAATGCATATCCTTAGGTTGAGCTAGTCTCATCCGTGTCACCTCTCCAATTGACATTTGGGTATCCTCTCAACTTGAGGTCTCCCTCTTGAGAGCAAAAGGCGATGTTAACAGTACCATGATGGTTGCGCTTACTTCTCTTGACAGGTTGCCATTTGGGAAGTCGTAGGTTACTTTGATAACAATATCTTGCCAAACTAAGAGCAAAGCAATGTCAGGCGATGTACATAACATGGTTTACATTACGGTGCCTATGATACTAGCATTATGGACATTGTTCATTATCTCCATTTTATGATCTGTTTTAGGGCATTGATCAAGGCTTAAGGGTAGACCCTTCTCAACTGGAGTATCTACGTGTTTGGAATTATACTTCCAAAATCATTCCAAGACCTTTTTTTATGTATGCATCTTGGGACGATTTTGAATTATTTCAACTACTGGGACATGCCTAGTTTTATCCATGTCCTGCATAGTAAAGATATAGGGCAACCACTTTGAAATAACTTCGATCATCTCCAAGTTGTTTCCAAACAACAGTATGTCATCAACGTATAGAGTAAGAAACATAATCCTCCATATTTATTTTTTTTCTTTTACATACACATGATGGTCTTATGAAATTGTAGATAAGTCAAACTAAGTTATGATTTCTAAAGTACCAAGATCTAGAAGATTGCTTAAGATCATATATGGACCTTTTAAGACAACACTCTTTGTCTTCTTGTCCCTTTGATGCATAACTAATGGGTTAGTTTATATAAGTCTCTTCCTCAAGATTACCAATGAGGAAAGCAGTCGTTACGTCCATTTCAAAATTCTCAAAGTCCAAATGGGTTACTAGGGCTAGAAGTAGCAGGTTGAACTTATCTATCAAACCATCTGCCCGACGTTTTATCTTGAAAACTTATTTGTTTTTGATAGACATGTGTCTGGGTGGGGCCGGGATCAACGAGTTTACCAACCTTTTTCTTGCCATTGAGTCAATTTCATCCCTCATGGCATCTATCCACTTTTTGTGATTTGGTGAATCAATCACCTCTTGATAAGAGGTAGATTCTTCAACTTTCAAGGGAGTGCATAGGAATACGTCATCTTTAACTTATAAATATTGTTGAGGAATTCTTCCATGCCCACTCCTTTAAATCCTGGGACCTTCATTATTTATTTACCTAGGTGAGAAATCCCTATCCCTTTCTCTAAGAGGTATGAGACCAGGAATCCCTCCCCCTTTCTTTAAGAGGTATGGGACTAGGGCATATAGAGAAATACTCGCACTATCCATTGGAGGTGGGATTTTGAACGTGCGGGCTAACTGCATATTCATGAATTGAAGATTAGGGATAAACCTCATTCTCAGGTTGACTCTCCTTAACATTTGGAGAGAGAATCTCATTCTCCTTAATAGACAAATCTTCATCATTCCTATTAAATAAGGAAGGTGTAGCATCCTGGTGACTTAGTTAGAATTAAAATCCTCCCCCTCACCGAGAGATGGTCGAAGATCTTTTTGTAACTCATACAATTTCATATCCTTTTCAAATCTCATCAAATGCTTGGGAACTCCTCCTTAAGAAAATCGACATTGCGGGAATTCATTGCATGAAGAAGATATTCATGATCTCGATTGGTTAGAATAGTTCTCATATTTCGTTCCAACTGAGTCCTACTACCGCTTTAAAGTATACAAATACATCAAGTGTCTAATAGCGTTGAGATAATAGGTACACATACCTATATCATGACTAATATATTGCTCCATGATATGCTTTCACCTTCATTGGACCGCAGATGTCTGTAGTGAATGAACACTAAGGGATTCGATGCCCTCAAAACCTTACAAAAAGATATCATATTGCTTTACTAGCTAGACATTTCCTAGTGAGTTGGTCTTAAAAGACCATCTTTAGATAGTTCGTTAACTCTACGTTGACCCTCATGTTCAAGTCGAGCATGCCTAAAATAAAGTTGAAAATAAGGTAAAGATGGAAGATGTCTTGTTTTGTCCAAAACATTGAAAACATCTTTCAATGTGGCATGGCTAAACAAATTGCCATTGTATAAGATATCAAAGACATCTAGACAAAAATTAAAGAGGAAACTAATCTTATAAACAAAAAAACACAAGGGAACATCACACCCTAGGTGCATAGAGAGCATCGTGATGAAGAGACTTAGTCCCTTCATGGAGTTTCAGATGATATGTCCTTAATTTAAGGACATCTTCATCGTCGTCATTACCTAAAACGACAATTTGTGAGCCCACTGAGTAGCGATCAAAGTTCACAAAATGAACTCGATCCTGAACTATATGTTTGGTTGCTTCCATGTCTACAATTCACTAAGGATCATAATTGGCAACTGATGCTTGGGAGCATACATATTATCCAGGAGCAACTGTAAAAGAAGGTACCTTAATCGGCTCAGGACAATCTCGAGCATAGGATCCCTTATTTTCACAGTTATAGCACTTCACACGTGCTATATGCGTCTCTTAATTTCCCTTAGCCCTTTTCCCTTTTGTAATACTAACCTTAGGTCCGGAACTTTAAGAGGAAATGAATCTTGACGAACCTGATGCTAAGCTAATCCCACGTGTACTCAACAGTGGCATAACGTTTGATTCCCTCACTAGATCATCATTGATGCAATACGATAAAGTATAGCATGTTGATCGATCCATTCTCGAACCATTTTTGGTATGCCTTTAGGTTTTCTCGATATTGCCATTCTAGAAGAACTCGGACCTAACGAGTGTTCTAACACTTCACGCTTATTCAGAAGAAACTGCATCTTCTGACACTTAGTGTCATAGTCAGCGCTATCAAACTTTTCGTTAGTAAACAAATTACCAACCATATTTTAATTGCCATATCTAGAAGTATATATTTTAAAAGATGGACATTTGGCATATTTTCAAATAATTAAATTATGAAAAACTTCATCATTCATGTCGCATGATCGAAAATTTTGCTAAGCTCATAATCATCACATACAAACATGAATGATAAGTTTTTATAATTTAATTATCACATTTTTCCATAAAATAAAATTTGTGGAGAACATTATGGTTAAACTAATTAATATTTTAGAAATATCACAACGATATTGGACTTTATCATGTAAACTAAATTTACATGCAAGTACATCATTGCATAAAACGAATTTTTGTAACTGCTAATGTGTCATTTAAACTCTATCAATGACATATCAACCATAAAAATCAGATTATTATATAGGACATATTTATATAATAAAATGGATCTATATTGCCAAACATATTCGAATAATAACATGTTACAAAAGAAAATTATTGACGCCCAAATAATATTATATAAAACACATTTATATATAATTATAGATAACATAAAACTTATTCAGATATCACCCACAAAATTATAAAACGTATTCATAATTTTATGAATTTAGATTTCATGAAACGAATTCATATTCATTAATTTGGGCTAGGGAAAAGTGCTAAAACAATTAGCAAATTTACAACAATTCATTTAGTTCGTATATATATAAAACACATTTATATAATGCTATTAATTGGTGATTGACATGAAACATATTCACGTAATCGAATGCTATATAATTTGTAACGTGAAGCATATCCAAAATTTAATCGCAATTAATTATATAAAACAAATTCATATAATATTAAAATTTGAATGAAATGAAAAGAGTTCAAAGTAAAATTCGCAAATTATACAAAAAGGATTCATATAATATTGTAAATTCAAATTTCATGAAACGAATTCATAAAATGCTCAAATACCCTATTTATCCAAATAATGGTCTGAAACTTATTCATATGAAACTTCAATATAGCATGAAACATCTTTGTTAAATAAAGGAAGGTAAAATAATCAATCGATTCACAATTGCTCATGCATTAGCATATATAAAAAATATTTATATAAAATTATTAAATAAACGTATTATTATGAAACGCATTCATGTCACTGAATATTATATAAAATATATTTATTTATAGACCAAGGGGGATCTAAATATCATATAGATATTTATTGAATTCGAGTAAAACAAATTTATATCATACTAATTTTATATATGAAACAAGTTCGTACAACTTCAATCCAATTGATCATTTACTTGTCACTCGACATGAAAATTTCAAGTTGATGCATATATAAAACGAATTTATATATGATATTAAATATATTAATTTTTTTATAACGAATTCATGCATTCAGAATTAAAACTAATTCGAAATCTTAATTCAACGAATGAACTAATTGCATGAAACTTTATCAACTTGGACACCATCATAATTTAATTAAAAATCATGCCATAAGTAATAATCTCAATAATTGAGTTAAAACTAAAAAACAACAGCTAAAAAAACATTGACTAATAAAACCATAATACAAACCCGAGACCTCCTTTTTTTGGCCTCCATGGTTCATTAATTGGGGTCTCTCTCCCTCTCTAAATTCTTGGTCCTCTGTCTAGCAATGGAAGTCTGTCTCCCTTTTCACCTTCACTGCGTCTTCTTTCTCTCGGCTTCGATGCCCTCAACTCCTACGCCAACATTCTACTGGCAGACACTGAACTTCCGAGAAAGTTAGCCAACATCCCTGGTTTTCATTTTTAAACACCCAAGTGATGCATAATAGCCACCCTTCGCCTCGAATCGACGGTACACAGCCTCAGATCTCGCTAAACCAACACTTCCAGGGTGTAGATTGGCCGCCAAGAAGCCAGAAACCACCAGCCACGCGGCTTTCCATATGGTGGCGGGTGGCTACATGCGGCGGTACGTAGCGATCGTATCTCGGTGGTTTTGCGTAGATCGATGTGTAGGAAGGCCGGACGAGGAAGAAGGATGTGAAATGCCACCTTTGTTGGCGGCATGTAACGCACATGCGCCACCCCCCGTGGTGGTTTCTGATGGGTATGTGTTGATTTGTCATATTGTTTTCTTGCTTTTTCTCAATTCTTTTTTTTAGATTTAAATAAATTTGGTTATAAGGCGGTGGCGGCCACCAAGGGCCGCAAGATCTGCTCCACATGAGTGTAGATGGTGGGAATGTCTGAGGTTCACTAAGCTCCATGGACTTTGATTCAAGTCTTAGCTTACTAAGAGGCTTAGGCAGTGGGTCACAGATGGAGTTTTCGGGGTTAGGGTTCTGGGTAGTAAACACCACAAAGCCGCATACCCAAACGTGTTCACCATCTGATTATGAGCCCCTTCGATGAGCAGCAAGGTTTTAGATTTTAGGGTTTCTTGGAGTGACTAGGCAGGCATATGGATTTTAATAGCTTAACAACTAGCATGACATACAATTTAGCATGTTATCATCTAAACTCATTAGCATAAATGGCGAAGCAAAACATGCTTACAAAAATTAAACGAACTAATCGCTTCTGCTAATCATAATCAATTCATTCGGGGGCAAAACCGAGCAGCAATGACTCTGATACCACTATAGGAAAATTAAGGACATACCTTAGTACGGAAGCGCAAAGTCTGCTGCTCGAGAATCGCCCACAAGTTGTGGAATTAGAACTGACAGTGACTACTAGAGTCACCTTAGCTGTCACACGCCAAACTCGAGTCCGATTGATAGTGAGGCTAGCGTGAGAGGAGGGAATAGAGAATTATGGCTGATGCTCAGGTTTCCGCTTATATCTAGAATTAGGTTACTAGAACTTATATATAGTAGCACACAGTTTGTAACCAACAGCGACTAGTTAATGAGAATGATTAATACGTAATTAATTATTCTATAACTGCCCACTTAATGTGGGTTATTAATATGACCGTTATACTCAGTCAACAGGCATAAGAGTTCCCCCCTATTGGGGTCCGGGGATCCATACTTTTAATGTAGATCTGCCACTGGCTGACACTCCGAGTAAGGTTAGTTTAATATTTAACGGAATTCCAAACTTGAACTATACAACCGGACAGAAATCTTATTAATTTGAGTATTAAATTGACTCAAGTTTAAATTGTAAAACGTACATCTCAAGGTCCAATCACTAATGCGGATAGTTTAGCAAGTGGATTAGAACATGGCAGAAAGAGGAGAAACAGGGACTCGTGTGTATATTGTGTACACCGTCTAACCTCCTACTAATGCTAGGGACTCAACTAATCTCGCACCGAATGCAGTTAAAACCATTGTATAATCACTTGCGTCAAACTAAAAGCACAAAGAGCAAAGCACAAAATTAAACAACTATCAATTAGTTTGCTGTCATTGCTCAGATTCCATCCGTTTTCTTCTGTTCCAGTGGATTCCCTAGTGCAATTTAAATTATAGTGTCTATAGAACATGCATAGAAGAAGGAAACCACGAGGGTTAGGTAACAACAGGTCAAATTGGAAACTTTTTATAATTCCCCACCATAGCTGTCAGATCATTTTATCATCTTCCTCTACAAAACAATGCATTAAAAAAAAAATATAGTAGTTATTTGAGGAAGTGTTATATATATCACCTTCATTTTGACGAGTTCTCATAGTTCTCTTCCTTCTCCACATTGAGCAACTCTATTACTTGTAATTTGTTAGTTTCATTAGGAAAGAAAAAGAGAAGAAAATGTTGAGTTTAGCTGTGAGAAGCATGGCATTTTTGGCCATGTTTATGAATGTTGCTATGGCAACAAATTATACGGTGGGCGCTCCAAGGGGTTCATGGGATGCAAGTACTAATCTGCAAGCATGGGCGAAGTCAAAAACTTTCAATGCTGGTGATAACTTATGTAAGTGTTTGACACTCTTTATCTTGAATACATCCTGCACTTTATGTCACACTGGCTGTCGACTTGTCAATTACTGTAGTTCATAGATTTTCTTACAGTTGATGCAAGAGACTCGTTTAACTTTGGTTTGATACTATAGTACATATAGTTCCCTTGTGCTTAGATTTATTTTTAAAAAAAAAAAAATTACGTATGCAAAAGCTACATATTGTGGGCCAAAGGGACACCGATTTATGTTGGTCTAGAACATCTTGTCATGTTTACATACACAGATCTTCAGCTATTATGAATCGATTTAAGGGTTGATTATCATTATTGAGGATCCACTTTTTATTTTTGTTATTGTTATTATAATTCAATAATTGAGTTCTACTAAAAAAATTCAACAATTGAGTAACTTTACAAATGTACATACAGAAACCATTGATCATCTAAAATTAATAGCCATATTTTTAAAACGAAAGATAAATGGTTGATAGACTGTCCGACAGCCTAAACTATGTGATGAAGTAACAAAATAACTTCTTTATAAGTTATCAAGCTAGTAACTTCCGCATCTTGGCTCCAAGCTGGTAATATAAACCATCTGAATGAAAATTCATACCATTGGAATTCCTCCAGCCTTAACCAGTAGGGTTGGATTTGTTGGCTTGATTTAGCTAGTATGATATTTATGGATAAGGCATCCCGTCCTCTCTAAACGTAGGACAAAATCAAGGAGTTAATATTGGGTATTTTTCCCCCTAATTTTTTGGGTTTTATGTTTGGGTGGTGTGGTGGTTGGGCAACTGGGCAGGGTAGAAGTTTTAACAAACTTCTTGATGAATTCTTCACAACGATGCCAAGAAAGTGAGTTCAAAATTGCTCAAATTCACCCACTAACTCAACTTAGAAAAGTCCACAACTGATGTCTGACAACGAATATGAACATTTGGAAACAACAGTTTTCCAATACGCGCCAACCCACGACGTAATGGAAGTCTCCAAAGCTGACTACGATGCCTGCAAGACAAGCAACGCCATTCTCAGAGACAACAGTGGCACGACAGTCGTCCCTCTGTCTAAACCAGGCAACAGGTACTTCATCTGTGGAACACCAGGACACTGCGCAAACGGCATGAAATTGGCTGTCAATGTCGTCCTTGCAGCATCATCACCAGCTCCTTCAGCTTCTCCTGCCTCTGCCCCTTCAGTAACTCCTGGTGTGGAGGGCCCTGTCAGCGACTTGACGAAGGCCCCTGTTGGGTCTCCTTTGGGAAGTGCTGCTGGATCTCCGGTAGCATTGTCGCAGCCATCGGCTCCCTCATCAGCCACCAGGGGCAGTGTTTTGAGCTATCTGGTTGTGGCTGTTGTTGGTGCTCGTGTTCTTCAGGCTTTGTCCGCATGATGGGGAGCTGCAACTTAGCTTCCTGTTTGAAGTATTAGCGAGTCGTGGTTGTTGTTGAGATTGTTTATTTGTTGTTCGGTGTCAATGGGCTGTTTCATTTTTTTAACAAAATGTTCCGATTCTTTCCTATTATATGCAGTCATATTCATTGAATAAACACTATAGAACCTTTGGGATTCTAAGCAATTCAGCAGGGAAACATTCGACAACTGCAAATGAATTGCACCCAATTACCGAATAAAACCGATGAACAATAATGCCCACTTGCTTCAGTGGCATAGATCAAGCCTTCCCTACCTACGGAAAGGTCTTCTTGATTTCCAAAAGGCCACTTGATTTGACCAGAACTGCAATTGACTTAAACCAAATAAAACATGGTTGAAATACATTAGACTGACCAGTATATCTCAGACAAATTTTTTAAGAAACTTGTTAGTTGTTAGTTAAACTGACGACTCCCAAAAAATTGACCTGGCCTAGTTCCCATCTAACATCTTTATATAATAAATGTTGGAATAGGTGAATTCTTCAGAATTCAGGATTACACATTTCCTGCATTTCTTTGCATTCCCGCCCAATTGCTCCTATGTAGGCTTTCAATTTTGAAGTGCCACCCATTTCGTGTGGAGAAGTGGGGTAACCAACCAAGCATCCAAAAAAAAATAAAAAATCAAAGTTACAGCTGTCCACGTTTTGCAACCAAAAGTGTTACAAAAAAATAAATAAATTAATTCACCTCTGTAACCTCCCACGTTCCAAACCTGAATACCCCATTCGAGTACAACACATCTAAACCATCAAACTCTCTGAAACGGATTCCACTCATTCTACAGATACCTAAAACTCACGACCCAAAGCCAGATTCATATCTAGCTCTCTGCTAGCGGGCTTGCACCTATTCCATAATGGTGATTATCATCAGAAGGTACTATCTTTTTACATCGTTCAAACAACAATTCTGTAAACGTTCTAATTTTTTGTCAAAATATTCTTATTAGTGACTCTTACTAAGACGGACTCGAATCGATAATTGCGTGTTGGTGGAATACTGCATACAATCTTTTTGGTTATACACGTGATCGCAATCATAGTTTATTACAAGGTACCATCTTCTTACTTATAGATATCCCATTGTTATCGTCGTTCAAACGATTGTATCAACATGTTCTGATTTTTGACTTATTATAAGACAGATTGGGATCAATATTTACGTGTTGTGGGAATACTAAGAACAATCTATTCACTTATACACCTCATTCTATCCACTGTTTACCCAATTATTCTGTCAACATGTTCATAGGTTTTACCCTTCTTATAATAGTTTTTGATCAATAATAATTGCATGTTTAGGACACTTGGGACCAAACAAACTCCGCAATCAATTTACAATCAGAGGCATGACAGTACCCTTCCCCACCTAATAAAACTTGAAACGTTTAGTATATCAACATATTCTTCCTTTCACACCATCGAATGATTATTCAGACCAAAAGAACGATAGCAGACTCCCACGTTTGTGTTGAGGTACAAGTTACAACATCAAGGCAAAACTGATATTGGTTGTGTAAATTCTAGGTATGTATTACCCTCCCACACACCCAACCATATATGTGCACAAAAATAATTACGCAAATACTGCCCAAAACCTAGCTAATGCAAACGTAGATGTATCAAATTGGCTACGACAAAATCAAATGTAAAATTCTGCCTCACACAGATGAACATGTAGTTTATATGAACAATTACTGCATGTATTCTTTACCCAAAACAAGAAATTATCTTTTTGAAATTGTTCTTCATTGTTCCATTATGTATAGATTATACATACATACATACATACATACATACATACATACATATATATATATATGTATGTATGTATATCAATAAACATATATATATGTAAATTACTATATACATATATATTTATATATATATATATGTGTGTGTGTGTGTGTGTGTGTGTGTGTGTGTGTGTCTGTGTGTGTATACACATATATGTAAATATGTTATAAATGTATCTATATAAATGTATATACACACATATATTTAAGTATTATATATAGATATATAGATATCTATATATGCAAGAATATATATATATATGTACATCCCACATAATCTAAGAATATTTTAGACCAAAAATTAACTACACATTATTGATTATATAAAGCTTTGGATGAGGGTGTAAGAGAGTATCGGGGTCGGAGGGAATAAATTAGTTTTAGGTTCATAAGTGTCATACACAGCACATAACTGCACCTCAAATATTTAAACATCATCCATACTCATAAGATACTAACCAGATCACACAACCCAAGAGCAACAACCAAGTAAAATATACAGAGAAGTACCTTACCCAGATCAAGAAATCCATACAATAACCAGTTCACATAAGTACATACATACATACATATATACATAATGCCCAAAACGGAGCTCATGCACATATAGTTATATCAGATTGGCTAGGACAACACCACCAAATGTACAATTCTGCCTAACACAGATGAACATATAGTTTATTTATATGATTACTACATGTATTCTTTACGCATAAGAAGAAATTAGTTATCTTTTTTGAAATTGATTTTCGTTATTCCATTATACATACATACATACATACATACATACATATATATATATATATATATATATATATATATATATATA
>JACYFF010031955.1:51377665-51402480 GCA_017589665.1 Selenicereus undatus | reverse complement strand
TCACGAATGTCATATATCAAACAAATGGAATACAAAATTAACACCAACAATACAAAATTAACACCAAAATATCATACACATTCTGATAATGTACTTCAATGGTTAGTGCAAGGGAAAAACTATTTACAATTAGTAGCTCCTAATGTAATATATTTAAAAATAAACTAATAGTTTTTGTACCATAGTTATCAATAAATCAGACAAACTTCCATAAAATTTTCCATGATTTGCATATAAATATATGAATAAAACATATGCTACACGACTTGCCATCAAATTTCTGCATTACATTATTACATACAGATGTATTAGATAAATAAAAGTAAAATCAATTGAATAACTACTATATTCAACTGTTAGATAACATTTAAAGGTTCTAATACTTCTACAAAATCTTCATAGTGTGAGGAAAATATTAGGTATTGTGGTTAACCTTTTCAAAGTTCATTTACCACTTACGTTTAAAACAATGAATTTATAAACTGTACGCACTTTTAACAGATTAAAATTGCTACACAAAATAATTAACAATAAAAGATCATACTCTAAACAAGACCCTCCTAGCAGGCACAGGATTTTAATTAATATGTACACATATTTTGTTCAATGTTCTACCACATCAAAGTTTTGCAATAGCTATGTCAGAACATACCAACAGCAAATACACATAATTCACGTATAATAAATTATAAAGAGGAGGTTCACTTACCCATATCAAGAAATCCGTATCACTCATCACCATCCAAAACCCAAGCACCGAAAAAAAAACAAGAACAAACCCATATCAGAAATTCGGTTAGTGAGAAGCCCAAAAAACCTAATTCGAATCAGAAACAGACAGAGAAATTTACCGAATTAAGAGATCCAACAACACCTTGCATATCCCAATCGAGAATCGAATTCAAAGCCTAGCGCGCGAGTGAGAGAACCATCTCCATTACAAAACATGTATGCCATTCGACCCTTATACCCAAAAAACATTACCCAGACCCCATAATTCCCGATAAAACCCCAAAATTCCACAATACAAACCGTGAACACCCTAGATCTGATATTAACGGTACATGCAACAACAGAATATGACGAAATAATCCAAATCTACAAAAAAACCTTAATACATAAAAGGGGGAAGGCTAAAATGACGAGAACGCTAATAAAAACATTGAGCCCATAAGATCCGCCATGGAGGGGTGGCGCTTGTACCACACGCACCGCCGACGAAGGAGTCTTCCGACTGCCTTCTTCCTCCATCGTCTTCCCATAACTCCGATTTGCGTAAATTAATATTGACGAAACATCGACATGCATCCCCAAAATGGCGGCGTGTACACCCACTCGCCTCCGACTGAGTGGCGCGTTGGCAGCGTGGATGGTACTGTTCGACCCACCGTTAGCCGATCTACAACTTGGTGGTGATATCGTTATTAGATGGTTGCACACCGGTGGTTCACATGGCGGATTTCATCATGTGGGAATTTGGAGGGAACTACAGAGGCGAACTGAGAGAGAATAGAATGGTACACAGAGAAGAGGGAGAGGGAGAGGGAGAGGTCGAGATGTCTATAGCATCTGGGGATCAGAAGAGGAATGAGAGCGAAGATAGCTATGGAGAGGAGAGGGTTAGAGGGTGAAGAGAGATCTGAAGAGAAGAGGGAGAGGGAGAGGGAGATGAGAGGCACTCGAAGGATCCAGAGAGAGAGGGATATATCAGACAACTGGAGAGAGAATCCAGAGAGAGAGGGAGATATTAGACAAATTGTCTGCCTCGAGACACAAAAAATATAACCTCGAAAATTTAAAATTTAAAAACACTTAAATTGGCCAAAGGCTAAAGATTATATACAATTATACCTCAATAGAAAATTATACATACAATAAAAATAATAGGAAAAATTCCATTACAAAAAATGTTAAATTTAATTATCCCTTTCTTTTAAAATCCAACTAAATTGGGTGCATATGTTACCTAGATTTTAAAATTTAATAGGATATTATATATGATATAAGAAAAGCACAAAAAAGTGTATCAAAAACTTCGCTACACAACAATTTAAATTTATTTTGTTACACTTTCTTTTTAAATGTAACTGATTTGCATCAATAATTTACAATAGTTTTAAAATTTAACAGAGTATTATATACGATATAAGAAAATCACAAATAAGTTTGTCTCTCCTATATTTCACTTAAATTGCTAGATTTGTTTAAATGAATTTTGATGTTATTCTCTACAACTTACATAATCCAAAATATTGTGTAACTGATTTCGCTTTTTCAAAAAAAGGACAAATTTGATGAATATTAATTTCATATCTGGCGTTTATAATCTGAATTCAATGCAAAGAAATATATTCTTCAATGTTAAGTAAATCTTTAATTTTGAAAAACTTATATTCAAACATAATAAGCATCTGACTTCCTATAAGGACAAATTTGATAAATATTGATTAGCACACAATATTAATTTTTACACATATAAAACCATAAGAGTCTTTGTCATTGGTTTTTAAATTTTAAATTTATTTTTTAAAAAAATGTCTTAAATTTAAATGCTCCGTGCATAGCACAGGTCCATACTAGTTAATACAAATGAAAAAGGAAATCTATCCCCTCCTATGGAACTCACAGGGTGACTCTTTGTTCACCTTGAGCCATAAGCCTAATTGACGCTGTGCTGAACTCTCTATAGGTTTGAAAGAAATATATTTCATTATAGTGCCAGGTTATCAGTGCACCAAAAGCAGAAATTAGAAGACGTCACTGGCTTACATAAATGATGATACATAACATATACAGATGATAGTAGCATGAGAAGTATCTGCAAAGATCTGTATGTAATAGGACATGGAGTACTACACAGTTCGCCATTTCCTGCGAAGTGAGACTGATGCTCCAATGACAATAGATTAGTCCCTGGAACTTGTGATTTTCTTCATTTCTTTCATTTTTAGCAGTGGATGAGATCACAGAATTCTCGGCTCCCTAAAATTAAAGCGTGCTTAGACATACAGCATCAGCAATACCACTTAAACAGTCTACAAGGGAGGAATTTCTGAACTTCAAATGTTTTGCTGGTTAATCACACGTACACATCATGTACATGCCTTTTGCAGATATAAGAACTCTAAAGCATTTTAGACTGAGTTGAATTGAGCAGGCTTGTTTGCACATGTGCATAAAACCATTTTGTATATGGCGAAGAAAATTTCAAGGTTTACTCGTAGGATGCCCTCACGTCTTACTTGGTTTCCATGTTTCATATGCTCCATTCGTGATTCAAATCATGCATATATGTTGAAGCATATTTCACTAGTAAGGATCTGAAAGCCAGTGAGTGTACGTGAAGGACTAATGTTATGAGCACATTATGGCATGACTTAGCGCTTGGTTTTCATTACCGAAATTTTAAACTCAAAAGTCAAAACAACCGCATACAATTTGGGTATATGCTATGTTACATGGACTTGGGTATGGGGTGTCTGACATAGGTACGGATCTTCCAACAATGATTCAATAGTTAAAAGTTGGAAGATTAATTTTAGGAGATGGAGACACTAGTCAAAATTTGGACATAGATATGAGGACTCATTATTTTACATATGGAAGTTGCAATTTCAAGTTAATCTTCCAACAATACTTCAATAGTTAAAAAGTTGTCCACTTGTCAAATGGTTGAACATTAAAGATCTATTAAAATAATAATAAACAAAGAAGGAAAAATGCCATATATTCCTGATTTTTTCCATTCCTGCTACTTTAGATTTTAGATAAGGGTCTGACACGTATCCCATATCCTATCCGCAGAGTGTTGTGTCCAACACGGGTATGGTGTGGCAAAATGACGAGTCCGTGTATCATACGGTATATGTAACTGATACAAACATTAGGGAAAGGGCTCTGCCCCCATAAACAGGAGCTCTTCAGAATTGCTTTTCTTTTCTTTCTTCTCTCCGGCAAAAAATCATTATGGATTGAGCTCATAGACATTAGAAGATGATGAAGTGCTTTCGGTCAGCCCACCTCACAATTTAGCCACTTACGACCGGCCCATATGTACAACTACAGAAGATGAGCATATGAAATCTGAAGGTCCGTTTTTTTGCCTCTGGAGTCAGGAAATTACAGCCTCAACAATTTTCAGGTACTTGTAAATAGGGACTCACGGGCTCACTGGTGTTCTTGGTGTAGGTTGCTACAAGACTGCTCCATCATCGAACTACTCATCCTAACCATTCACAGTACAATTCGACTAGCAATCTATTCAGGGCCTTCTCCATAATCGGACCATTCATCCTCATTGCCCAATTTCTGCTCTGTAAATCATCATTGATGTCACATCGAGGGAGGTCACGTGGTCCTTACCATCTTAATTACTAAAATTGATTTCATCAGAAACAATTTACCCTGAACAAACTTGTAAGTTTGGATGACGCCTAGTATGGATAGGACTGCATAACTGAATTCTGAAGTAGTTAGCTGTACTAGCTTAAAGTAGATAGATTACAAGTTGGATGACAGCTACTAGGTATCGGATAATAAGGTGATAGAACTGAATTTGGAAGCAGTTAGGTAGCTTAAACAAGAATACAGGTTGGATGACGGCTACTAAGGATCAGACGATGAAACTGAAATCCAAAACAGTTACACTGTAGATGAGATGATAAAGCTGCATGAATAGCGCTGAAGATGACAACTGAATCGAGGTGGTAGCCAGGCAGAATTGGGTGGCCTAGGTGTCAGCTTCCAGCGGTGACAACTGTCCAAACATGAGTTGGTCGCTTCTGCTAACAGTTACAGATGCACCAGAATAAAAAGGGGCGAGTTGAAGCGGAACAACATGAGAAGCAAAGAGAGCATACGAGTGAACTGAGATAAAACAAGAAGCACACCAGAGCTCTTGGATCGTTTGGAAAGCAAGGCTCATTCTACAACTCCAGATTCGCAGCCTCTGTAAGTGTTTTGAGTTTGCCGCTTCGTCATAATTTGAAATAGGCTCTGCATTTGGTGATCGTAATAATGTAGGTTGATTGTCTCGAACTTCGTTTATATTTCCAATGTTCACTGGCCATATACAAAAATTGTTTGGTGAAATTAATTGTTTCTGACAAAGTTATGAGCCAAAAAGGTATGAAATTAACTCTTCAAATTAGCTTTTTAGACCCCAAAAGTTTCTCCAAAAGCTATTATACTAAACACCTAAATTAGCTTATTGACTAGATCAAAAAGTTAATTTTGGTAAAAAAAAACTCTTTTTAGTCAAAAAAACTCTTCAAAAAGATGTTCACCAAACACCCCTTTAATAATCGATACAAAATGGTGACTAGACTTTGGTGTACATACAAGTGTGAAATGGTCAACCAATTGTTAACAAGAGGTAGATTTCAAAAAGTTACCCATTCATATTTGTTGAAATATCTTGTTGTAATTTTGTATTCAGTGAGTCTTGTATATGAGACTATCTCACAATGACTTATTCGAAGAATGATTACGAGTCGTTAACTACCATTTAAAATCAAAAAGAAAAAAAAAACTTGTTATATAAGCGGTCTCATACTCAATTGTTGTGAGATCATGTCACATAAGAATTTGTTTTTTATATTTAGTGTTGCTAAAAGAATTATATTTGCAAAATATTTAGTCGCCTTTTTTTTTGGTGCTCCAAGAGAGACTGCGCCCCTAATAAATACATATATATTAAGAACCAACTAGTGAGACCAAGCCACTCCGCTATTGTGCTTGAAGAGAAATGGGAACAAAGAAGGGGTTGTGGGGTGGGGGGGGGGGGGGGTCGGCAACTCCATACAACTCAAAACGATTACTTTTGTTAAACTCTAATATTAGTTGGGAAATCAGCTACTTTACTAGACTCTCTACACATAGCAGTGATATATTCTAATAAATATCCAGTCTTGTTAAACAAGCTATTAACTATATAAATGTCCACTCTTATTGAATAGTGTCTGACATAAAACTGTTCTTCAAGAATTTAAGGAAATACGCAATGAGATTGACATCTAAAGATACAACCATACTAGATTTAGATTACAACATAGGAAATAAATTCAAAAAAATAGAAAAAGCCAAAAACCAAATAGGTCGCTGACTTTCCTTAATAGTCTTCTGAGACAGAGTGAATTCATTGGATGAGAAATAAAGTGAGAGGATATGGTCAACATTATGGAAGGAGTGGCCTAGCCATTACATGACAAATTTGCCAAATTTTTAACAAAGAAATAGCCTAACATTAGTTTGGGTTGGTGCATGGACGTTTGTACTTTTGATCTTCCAATTGATTATTAAGCTTGATCCTGTGTTTTTCTTTTAGGATATTATCTTGTTCCTTCTGAGATAACACATACACAACACTGTTAGAACTAAATGAGAACAATGGATGTTGAGTTATTATATTTAAGTTTTGATGATAACAAATCCAAGTGTAAAAATTTGTCCAAGTAATGTTGTTACAAACACGATCTCCAAACAGGCTTAACTGATATTTGTAATCTTTATTGTATTAACTGGTTTGCTGCATGTGAGAACAAGTCTTCAAAATAGGTTTTAATTGGTGATTCTATATTAAGTCAAGAACGTCATCTCGACAGTCGATTGTAACGCATGTTCCTGAACTCTAGCAATGCAAAGAACAACCCCAGCAAACAAGGTGGCCTTGGTGTTCACAGCAGTTCTACAAATCTTGGACAAGATGACTGGTTCAAAACAAGAAGTCTTGGGTATATAAGTTTTATTTATTTAGACTCTTGTTAATATGCCAATATTGAAAACGCTTTTTAAACACCTCTTGAATCGGTATTTGCGCTAAGTGCTTTAGAATACCAGCTGCGAACAACCCTGCAAACAGGGTGCCTAGGGTGTTTCTGAACTGAAGTGGCCATACCCGGTTATCTTTGAAAATTCATTTCGGTTGGCCAAGATCTCCAGAATACTTTCTTTAAACTCCAAGATTGCTATTTTTCTGGAAATGATATTTCTTGAAAATATTATGGGAGATTTGCGAAAATAGGTTTTGGGAGATTTGCCAAAACTAAAAGATTCCCTTTGCCTATATTTTCGGATATGATAAAATTTCAAAAGTTGAAGATTTCTGGTTGCCTTTTGAATCTTCTTCACGGCTATGGGAAGATAAGGGTTATCCCTTAAGATAACAAATCCCTTATACTTTGGGAAAAGTTTATCACTAGCCGTTGGGGAGTATCTTTGCTTGAAAATCGTTTTCCATACTTAGCTGATTCTTTGGTCTTGATCGTTGGATTTTTGTGTATAAAATCTCAATTTTTTCACTCCCATTTGTAGAGACGAGAAAGCAAGAGAGAAAAACGAGAAACACACAACATACGCAAAAAGGAAAATTTCAAAAGTGATTTTTCTAGTGAGAAGAATTTTTCGAGCTACACTTGAGAAAAGAAAGATCGACACAAGTTGTGTTTAAACTGAGCTTTCAATATATTGGCATAATAGGATTTTCATTGTACCTTACACCTGCTTAGTAAGAAGCACCCCCAGTAAGGTGTTTGTTGACTTTGATCCCAGATCAGTCGAAAGTGAGTAAGTGTGTCCTAGTCGTGTGGACTTTGGACGTGTCCAATCTGGTGAGATTTGGACGTGGTGTAACCTTTCTTAGAGAAGGAGGTTACGTGGTTGCAAGTTGTAACAAGGTGTGTTACATTTGTAACGAGTTAAGCCCGGTTTAGTGAAGTGGTTAAATCCTACATTAGGTAGGTCGTGGTTTTTCACACCTCAGTTGGGCTAGAGGTGTTTTCCACGTAAAAATTGTGTGTGCTTTATTTTCTGCATTTATCTTGGTGATTTTCGCATTTGCAATATTTGAGAACACCCTTTGCAAACAAGTCACAAGGGTGTTTGTTATTCATAATGCGAAAATCAGACACCACAATTCACCCCCCTCTTGTGGTAGAATACTCACGAACTTAACAATGGAATATGATGAAATGGAAGCTTCAATTATAAGACAAAATCTTTGGAATTGTATAGCAAATGGTGTCTTAGAATGTGCACATGTGACATTTGACAGAGAGCATCAAGCATCAAATTAACAGTTGAATATGCCATATGTAAACATACAATTTGTGCTTATTATTTTGAAGTTGGCTAATTTCTTTGACCTTACATAAATACTCTTTTGCTATCTATTTTACTACATCAGGCATTGTAGCCTTTATGTATCTCAACATCAAACTTTTCAAATATTTCTTAAACGCGCATAATCTCTGTTTATATCCTGCTTCCTGCTTCTGACACTGTTACATCAAGTGATTGCAGGTCTCAGCTAAAGTCAGACAGATGGCAAACATCTTAAACTACGTGCCTGTCTACGTGATGCTGCCAGTAAGCTACTGTTAATTATATTGCAAGATTCTTAAATTAATTGTCATCTAGCAGCTTGAGGCATAGTGAAATAATATACTAACTTGTCATTTACAGTGAAGAGGTTTTTTTCTGGATAGGCATTTATAGTTAGTAAGTTACCGCTTCATGGTTCTCCTTATTTAACAGCCTAGTGCATTCGAGACATCAAATCAGGATACTAAACTATTAATTAAGAAAATTTAGTCATGGTAGTAACTTGTCAATTTATTAAATAAGGGCTATTCTATTATTATTGCACTATATATCTCAGGGGTTAGTTTGCATTCCGTTCTTTTAAATAACGTCACTTACTTATTTGGTGTTTGACAGTTGGGAGTTGTCACAGCTGAGAATGTATTTGAGAACCAAGACGAGATAAGGAGACAACTCTATAAACTGAGAGAGGCCGAAGTAGATGGAGTCATGGTGGATGTATGGTGGGGAATAATAGGATCAAGGGGACCTAAACAATATGAGTGGGGGGCTTACAGAAGCTTATTTCAGCTTGTAGAGGAATGCGGACTCAAAGTGCAAGCGATAATGTCGTTCCAGCAATGTGGAGGGAATGTTGGCGATGTTGTGTACATCCCACTTCCTCGATGGGTACTTGATCTTGGAGAATAAAATCCTGACATCTTTTATACCAACAGTAGGGGTACTAGGAACAAAGAATACCTTACTCTTGGTGTTGATAGTGAACCACTTTTTCAAGGGCGAACTGCTGTTCAGGTAATTAAGCACTTAACAAATGATTAAAAGTCACTGATACAGAAGTACTTCTACAAAATATATGTGGGACTGTTTACCCAATAGCAACTTCAATGTAAGAATTTCGTAGACTTTTTTTCTATAGGTTTGCACCTTATGGATTATTATTTTTTAATCCTCGTTTTAACTTTATTGTCTATATTATTGGTCCCGAAGTAGAGAAAGCAAAGATACATTCTAATTCCTTCTAGTTGTTTTAACATATCTATATCGACTATATGAAGAGCTTCAGAGAGAATATGTCGGATTGCCTAGACAAATGTGTGATAATTGACATAGAAGTAGGACTTGGTCCAGCCGGAGAGCTACGATACCCTTCTTATCCCCAGAATCAAGGATGGAATTTTCCAGAAATAGGGGAATTCCAGGTGAGAATACAAATTGGCTAGACACTCCTCTTAATCATATATCTAAACAGTTTCTAAGTTCTAATGTTGGGTTTCTTTTGCAGTGTTACGATAAATATTTGAGAGAAGACTTTAAAAAAGCAGCAGCAGATGCTCAACATGCTGAATGGGAGGATGCAGGACAGTATAATAACAGACCAGATGGAACGGGATTTTTCAGAAATAATGGAACTTATGTCACTGAAAGAGGAAAGTTCTTTCTGACATGGTATTCGAACAAGTTGTTACTCCATGGTGATCAAATCCTAGAAGAGGCAAATAAAGCATTCTGTGGCTGCAAAGTTAATACAGCAGCAAACGTGAGTAATAACTCTTTTTTTTTAAAAAAAAAAAAAAAAAACTCATTCGGTTGAAATTCTTTTAGCATATAACTTTAGTTGATTAACTGTTATTTTTAAAATGCTGAGTAGGTTTCTGGAATACATTGGTGGTATAAAGATTGCAGCCATGCTGCAGAGCTTACTGCAGGATACTACAACTTGATAGATAGAAATGGACATCGGCCAATTGCAAGAATGCTTTCTAGGCACTATGGAGTGTTAAATTTTACATGCCTTGAGATGAGAGATTATGAACAGCCTGACTATGCCAGATGTGGTCCCCAAGAGCTCGTCCAACAGGTGAGAAACAGAAAGATTCACAGAATTCAAAGTTCTTGACAGTAAGGTTTTGTTTAGTTGATATATATATGTCATGTTTAGTAGGCCGCAATGGAATGTTGTTGATAGAAGAAAAATAATTAAAATCTATTATCGGTTACATTTTAATATACTACACTACACTCTTCCAAATACGACAATAAGATAGCATACATGCTAGGTTCACAACACATGTACTTCCATTTAAGCCTTTCTATGAAATGGTGAGAAGCCAAAAGGTTTACAAGTACAGCACGGTAAACTAAGGTAGCACAATTTTATAACCATTATATTTATAGGTCTTAAGTGCAAGCTGGAGGGAGAACATTGATGCTGCGGGTGAAAATGCACTTCCTAGGTACGATCCCAATGCTTATAATCAGATCTTATTGAATGCGCGACCAAATGGCGTGAACAGAGGTGGTGCACCAAAACTGAAGATGTATGGGATGACCTACCTCCGGTTGTGTGGTCAGTTGGTAGATAATGACTACAATTTTCACATTTTCAAGATGTTCGTGAGAAAAATGCATGCTGATCAGGTAAGAACCTAACTATTATATCATTAGCAAATATAGAAGTTAAACAACCTTCCACGATAAAAGCATGCATATGGATACAAGTCTTCATCTGTTATTGTCAGGAGTACCATCAAAACCCTGAAGATTATGGCAAACACATTTATCCATTAGAGCTGTGAAAGCCAAAAATTTCAATTGAGGATCTCTTGGAAGCAACAAAACCAATGGGCCCGTTCCCATTTAACTCAGAGACTGATATGAAAGTCGAAGGATGAAAGACTACGTCTTGTGAAACAATCACAAGCAATGTGAGAAAACTAGTACTTTCAATCTATGTTGGAATGAGGAGATCCTGACTTGGATCTTAGAGGAATACTAGTATGTTTACTCTTGAAATAACACAATGGTATGGAGGTTATGAATAAATCTACTACAGGTTTTACTTAGTAAAACACAGAGAACCAGCCTACGTGTAACACCCAAGAAAAATGCGAAATAATTATCTGTTATGATGTTTATGGTTTTGATGATAACAAATCCAAGTGTTGTTGTTTTCCCAAACAGGTTCACTCTACTGTTCTCAATTGCTTGGTTAACAATGTTCAAGAACAGGTCTTAAGAACAGGTATTGAAGATAAGTTGGCTGGCAAAACTTTCCAGAACTTCAGAACAACCTTAAGAACAGCTCTGCGAAGTGTTTGGAGCAACAAGTTAAGAAGGCTGGTTGATTCAACAAGAGTCTTAGGTTTGCTATGATTTTATTTTATTAGATTCTTGTTAATATGCCAATTAGAAAGTCTTGACTTATCACTTACTTGAAACGGTTTGCTCTTTTGAAAATCTTTTTGGACCAACTTTCAAAAACAGTCCTGGAAATAGGGCGGCTAGGGTGTTTCCAGACTAAACTGCGAAAAATGATTTTACACGATTTCTTCCTTGATTTTTGGGCTAACATCTCTGATCTTTTTTGGATAGATTTTCTGCAAATTGATAAAGTCCAAAAGGGCTATTTTTGGCTTTGAAAACTTGGAGAGGATTTTGTGCCTATTTTTTTTGCTTTACCTTATCCTCAAATAACATCTTCTCTATTTTTAGCAAATGGCTGAATTTGTGGAGAAATTCATGGGCTGAACTTCTGAAAGTTTGTGGCTAACATTTAGCCATGTAACTCAAGCAGTTAAAGGGAGAATTACATTCACACTTCCTATTTCTTATGGGATAAGCATTGTTTTGAAATTCTTCCAACTATCTCTATTTAAAAGCAAAGTCTCCACATTCACTGTGTATCGGTTTTTGAAGAGAAAAACATTCAGTATTCAAGTGCTTTAAATTTTCAAAAGAAAAATCGAGTCAAGGGAGTGATGTTTTGAGCTTTCAAGATTGGCATACTAGGACTTCATTTGTACCATATATTAGCTTGGTTGAGAAGTATTGTAATAGGGTGTTCTCTTTGTAATATCTCTTTTATAAAAGTGAGGTGAGTGTGTCCTAAGTCAAGTGGACTTTTGGACGTGGCGTAACCGATCTTAGGGAAGACGGTTACGTAGGTTGCAATTAGTAGCAAGGTGTGTTATTATTGTAACGTATTAATCCCGTTTAGTGAAGCGGTTAAAATCCTACACGAGGTAGGTCGTGGTTTTTTCACCTCAGTTGGGCTAGAGGTGTTTTCCGCGTAAAAAATCCCGTGTCCATTATTTCCGCATTCAATTTCGTTGGATTTTCACTTATGCTCAACTCAGGAACAGTCTGTGCAAACAGGGTCTAAGACTGTTTGCCAGAAAAATTGCGAAAATCTGACACCACAATTCACCTCCCCTCTTGTGGCTGTGTACTCTCAAAACTCACATTATCCTATCCTTGATCTCTACTCTTATTGGATGTTTATGTTGGACGCAGGTTCTAATATATTATCCATTCTGCGCCATTTGTTCGATTGTGAGCATACCACTTTGTTCTCAATCAATGCTACAAGCACAAAAAAATCAGTTAAAATTCACACTGTGCTATGGTTAATGGCTCCAAGTATGCCAAAAGATTCATGGTCGTATATATTTATAGAAGTAAATTATTTTCAGCTGGTCTACTGGATATTATGAATGAATCATAAGAAACATGGGAGAAGCCACTAACATGTAGGTTGAACTTGTTAATAATAGCAAAAAGTTATACACATTAGAGGGCCAAAAATATATTTTGTGAGGTATCAGTGTAAGAGTCTAAGAGATGATACTATTAAAAAACATACTTTAAATTACATGTCTTTCCACACCATAGGTCTATAAATACTCTCAAAGATATGACATTTCTACTAAAGAGTGAACCACGATGATGCAAATGACCAGATGACACAATAATATACTCTAAGTACAAATGAATGCGAGAGAGGTAAAAGTTTCGTCAATCAACGCTACCCTAAACTTGAATAAAAAATAGTGAATACTCTTTTAAGCAATTCTTCGCACACGTAGTGAGTGAAGTAGAATTCAATAACACAAATATGAAACAAATAGGATTTAGGGCTAATTCATGATTCAACTAGGCATAATTGTCTTAATCACAAAATATCATACTAACAACTATTAAAGAATTAAAGCAACAAACAATAAAGAGAGAGGAATTCAGAAAGCAAACTCAGGAATTGATAAAATGAATGAATCTAAATCTCGAATCCAAGAATAATAATCTTCGAAACACTTGAGTGCTCATATCCTAAACCCTTAAACTAATTAAAAAGCTAGAGGAGAGATGTATGCAAAAAGATGATGTTCCCGAGTCTCACAAATTATCACTTTAAGCAAATTGGGGAGGCAATTTCACTTTAACGCAACACGAGCTTGCTAAACCACATGGCACCTTGTGATCTGTGTTAAGAAAATTTTCAAAATAGTGACATGAGTGACACAGGAGTGCCACACAACAAGGCATCTTGTGTTACCGTATGGATTTGCGACCTCAAAGACTGAAGGGTTTTGCATGGCCGTGCCTTTCCGCATGGCACCTAATGTCATTCTTTTCAACTTTTGGTTGTTGGCATGAGTGTGCATATCGTCGTGGTAGTCCATATGGCACCTTTTTCCTTAGCTTCCCACTTGATTTCTTTCTTCTGTCCTCTCCGTAGCTTCCTTTACTGAAAATGGCCCTCAAATCTCCAAACCAAAGCTAATAACATACAGAAAATAAGAAATTAGGCCAACTTAAGCTATTATGAGGAAAAACAACCAAATTTCCTCAATTCTAAGGCGAAAAATAAAGAAACAAAGGAGGATTTAGATAAGGAAAATAGACGAAAATATGAATTTAACAACTCCCCCACACTTATCTCTTGTTTGTCCTCAAACAAGACTAATTCTTGAATGATCAATAAAGAGAAATGAACCTCTAATCATGCCCTACTTAGGCACAGGAATAATAACCAACCAATCAAGCACAATCATGCATCAAAAATAGCCACAACAAGATGTCAAAAATATTTTCAATAAAACACGTACACCACCATCTATAAATGACACAACCTAAATACAACACATGAAACCCCCATATTAAATCAAATAGTAAGACAAGATGTCCCTCTATAAGTGCTGAGCGAAGTGATCAGTAGAATCTCACTTAGGGGATAAAGCGGAACACCCATCTCAAAGTGTTTAAATGTTAAATTTGAGTACACTCGATACTCAAACCAATCATACAAACTACCATGGACTTGATGAAACTCTCAATTCTCCACCACTTGATCCAAAATGCAAAATGATAATCATGAGGACTTGCAAAGAGGATGTAATGAGGCCAATGTTAAAGGTAGGAAGACAAAGAATTTAGGAAAAAGTGAAGCCATTAGCTAAAAGACTAGAGAGCAAGAACACTCCCACAACAATTACCAAAACTCTAACTTCACATCCAAATTGAAAAATGAGGACAAATCCCAAAAAAGACCACAGGAAAGGAGTTGATACAAACTTATTGAATTAATCACCATACCAAACACTTTATTCACAACTTCTTCTTTTTTTCTTTTCACTTTCTTCCATTTTTTTTCACTTTTCTCAACTTGTTCTCTCTCTCTCTCTCTCTCTCTCTCTCTCTCTCTCTCTCTTCAGGAACTAAAACCAAGACATGTGTGAATGAAATGGGAAATACAAAATCTCAACTCAAAATCCCCTAAATCACAAACCGCCATTAAAAGCACTCAATAAATCAATCAATTCTAAAAGGGTTATTGCATGCCATAAATTCCAAGTTTGGGAGTATTAGACGCCATTAATTCGAAGTGAGGAATCGGATGCCAACGCTCCTAACTTTGGTGGATTTTATTTTCTTTACACTGCCACCGAGTTAAGGTCGTTGTGACTCGGTGTTTGATGACATGTCAATGGTCAAAGCATACATGGCTGATGATTTGATTAAAAAAGTTAATATTTCTTGTTTTTAAATGACATATCAACGTCCCTCAATTAAAGAAGAAAAAAAAATATCTATCTCTCCTCTATATTAAAGGGAGCTTTTTTGAAAAAAAAAAAAATTCTTAATTTAATTTTTATTTTTGTAATGTAAATTCCCTAAGCATAATATTTTTGACTCTATGGCGGTAGTTACCATTGAATGATGACTCGTTCAGATGGAGAAACAATGACTTTCTAGCGAAGTTCATGTACTCGTGTGACTTCTCTCTCCACTCCCAATTTACAATTTCACAGGTTTCGACAACTTTCTGTTGGAATTTTCCAAGAATAAAATAAAAATGACAGGTTTTTATACTGTTTATCCGAAAAGGTGGATAAGCATGATGCGTTTTCAAGTTTACCCGCCTTATCCAATCATTTCGGTAAAAATGTGGATAAGTATGGTACCTCTTCAAGATTTAATAGCCCTACCCTATCCATTTTTGGTGCCTCTTCAGGCAAGATCACTCCTCTATATAAGGAGGCGTGAAATCACAATCACAGGCATAGAATCAATGTGAATGACTGTAGCACCCTCATTGATTAACTTTTGAGAGAACCTTGAAACACACATTTGTTTTACCAAGTAGATTATCCCTAATATTATTTGTGGTGCAACAAATGTGTCTTAAGGAAAGTGTTTCTTTTCACGATTTACTTGGTTTATCCTGTACCACATTCCACCCAAATTTTATATCAATCTTAAGACTTATTTGAGATGACTTCAATTCGTGAAATGACATCCAACTTTCAGAAGTTGGGCAAGTTCGATGGTGTGGGCTTACGTCGCTGGCAAAAGAAGATGCATTTCCTTCTTACAACTTTGAAGGTCGTGTATGTGCTCAACACTCCCTACCCAATAGAGATGGAAAATGAAACTTTGGAGCAAGCCCGCCAAAGATCCAAGTTCGAGAACGATGACTACATTTATCTAGGCCATATCTTGAATAGCATGTCGGATGCCTTGTTTGATGTCTATCAAGGCATGGAATCGGCAAAGGAATTATGGGAGACGCAAGAGAACAAGTACATGACAGAAGATGCCTCTAGTAAGCACTTCCTTGTAAGTCAATTTAATAACTATAAGATGGTCGAAAGACACTCTGTTCTTGATCAATTGCATGAAATTCAACGAATCTTAAGTCACTTCAAGCAACATAAAATACACATGGATGAGACCATTATAGTTTCTTCTATAGTGGATAAACTTCCCCCCTCTTGGAAAGACACTAAAAGAACTTTAAAACATAAGAAAGAAGAAATGTCACTTGAGGAATTGGCTAACCATCTTCGAATAGAAGAAGAGTTACGTGTGCAAGATGAGTCAAAGGAGCATGTCTCCAAGATTCATGTTATCAAAGATGGTGAGTCAAGTTAAGTGCCAAAGGGAAACAAGAAGAGGCCTAATAAGGACAACAACAACAAGGGCAACAAGAAGGCTAAAGTGGTTTGTTGGGAATGTAGCAAAGCAAGCCACAAGAAAAGAGATTGTACCATTTGGAAGCGCAAACATGGCTTGAACAACCACAAGGCAAAGGCAAAGCCAAAGGACAACTTTGTAGCCATGATCAATGATCAAATCAACATTGTCCAAAGTGACAATGATTGGTGGGTTGATTCAGGTGCTTCCAAGCACGTGTGTAAGGATCGCTCTTTCTTCAAAACTCGTGTGTCGGTTGAAGATGGAAAAGTGCTCTACATGGGCAATACTTCTACTATTGATGTTAAAGGAATAGGCCAAGTAGAGTTAGTCTTCACTTCCGGAAAAATTCTTACTTTAAATGATGTATATTTTGTGTCGGAAGTTAGAAAGAATCTTGTTTCTGGTTTTCTTCTTAATAAGTTTGGCTTCAAATGTAACGCCCCCAAAATAGTAATGACATGATTACTGACAATTGTAGCGAAAGACTCAGTAAACGAAGGAGCTACTGCCGTCCTGATAAGGACAAGGCTCACTGAAACCATTTAATCTTGCAACTCGTGCTTACAATCACAAAATCTAGTAAACTGAAACACTTCAAGACCGAAGTCCATAATAGTTCAACCATACCATGTACTAATTCACATTCCATACCACACAAGTACTTGACCTTAAGGTCGGTTCAAATATTCATGCTATGCTGAATCCACTGTGAGCATCTGACGACCTTCAAAAAGGCTTGCTAAAAGGAGGAATGTGGGATACTTCATCACCTAAAATGGAAAACATGAAAATAATTCGAAAATATAAGCAAAAACTCAGTACATACATCCCTGTATAGTAAAATCACCATAGAAACACTGGTGATGGGTACCCAACTTTGCAATTCATTTAGTTGGAAATAACAATAAAAATAAAAGTAATATGAAATTGAATTGCTCATTATTATCTGGATGTGAACCCCTTGCACTGATATGATCTATATATAAGTGTACACCTGCCAATTCGATCAAGAGTTGGCATGAAGCCGCGCGGGTAAATGATGGGCTGACACCCTATAGATGATAACTGATGGGGTCACAAGTTAAATGGCAAATCACTGTATAAACTGATTCATTGATAAAGTCATTAAGAGTTTTAGCTTGATAAACATGATATGCTTTCTGAAGATACAGGCGATGGACGTACCTTGAGTCTTTAAAACAAAATGTTATCTAACTTGATACAAGTCAGCTATTTCATAAATGTCATCTGACTTGAGACATATGTTCTGACTTGATATGACTTGATAACACTTATGCATAACGGGGAACGTTAACTAGGCCTCAACTCTGTTTCATAAATGTCATTGAAAGTATGTGTAGTTAGTAAATGATTCTTACTCACACAATTGAGTAAGTAAACGTATGCGTAACAGAAATTGAGTAATTAAATGGTATACATAACTTGTGTATTTCAATATAACTTCAAAACTAAATTGATGAAAGTAAAATAGTCCACAATGAGATAAATGGTATTACAGAAGAAAAGGGCTTTGATGGTGATAATTGAGAGAATGGTTATGGTCTTTTCTGAAATAAGTTACTGATACGAGTTTAGGACTCGCTGATGTATAGCTGGATTTAAGATAACAGCAAGTACACTAGACTGGCTTGATAAATACATTTGATACAATCTGAATTGAGTAAGTAATAGAGGTTTGAGGCCAACAGAGGTATATCTTGGTTCAAATAGCACAAACTGCAATAACTTGGTTTGATAAAGATGGTTTCTGCGTCATAACTCTCCCCAGTTCTCATATTTCATTCATAAATCCATTAGATGTACAATTCCAACCCAAATGAATCATTAACCTCAATAGAAGTTATTAAACTCATTAAACTTGGTATGTTCTTTGTACAATCCATAATTGACTCAAAGCTTATAGACAAGCTAAAAGCTCCATAAAAGTCCATGAATATTTATTTCCCCCTATAAATGACTTGGCCCAAAATACACAAAATGAGTGCACGATCAATCTCACTTAATCGTTATTATTGCTCTTTATACAATTACTCAAAATGCTTCCAAAAATCACCAAACTCAAAATACTCAACCAAAATTCATGAGATCTTATAGGAAATTCATAAATAATATGAAAAACATACAATAAAAGTTTCAGAATTTTCCTCCAAGTATACACTGCACAGAATTGGTAATTACAACCTGATTTACACCCAAACATGTCAGTTCACTTCAAAAATTCATAACTTTCATTATAGACCTCAAATGGAGACCTAAAACCCCAATATGAAAATATTAATAAGTCCCCAAAAACTTTCATTTACAAGTCAAAACATTATTCCCACAATAGGATTCCCAAAATGGGACTAAAACACAAGTGTATCAGTTTTAATCTCATTCTGCGCAGTTTTGGTAAAATGACCATAACGTTTTCCACAGGCCTTGGATTAAGGCGATTCAAGAGTCATTTGAAAGATAACACACTGAACTATCTACAAACCAAAAATTATAATTTTTTTCTGGACCATTCATTACCAGTTTAATCCCAAAGTCAGTCCTAATTTCCCGAAATTTTAGCCCTTCACTGATTTAACTTTCTCTTCCTTTTTCACATAAAACGCACTTGAAATAATTTCAAGTCACCACAATCAGCTGCAAAAAGATCATTTAAGACCTCATATATATATATCCAAACTCTAAACAACTTCAATAATACATAATTACTAAATTCGTATCCAAAATAGGGTAAATTTCTTCAAAATTCCATAACTCACTGATTACACATCCAAATTTCATGAAATTTGTCCAGCAAATCCCAAATAATATAGAAATGCTACAGTAAAATTTTCAGAAATTTTGGACAATCCTATAACTTCCAGAGGTTTCGACAGTGGCAGTTCAACAATTACAAAATCATGAAATCATGCTCTTGATCAAATACTCATAACTCCAAACATATCCAAACTCAATAAAAATTTCACAATAACTATCAATTTGATCATATAAACAATAATCACAACCAAAACAATCCCAAAAATTCAAAATAAAACAAGTTAGAGTTGAAGATATACCTCACTTTAGACTTGAATTAGAGGGAGGAGGGAGCTGTTTTGAGTGAAGTAAATGGTTGGGCATGATAGCTAGAAGCAAGGGGAAGTCGGGGTAGCCGAGAGATGGCCGGAAAAGTGGGAGGAAACCACCCAAAGTGGTGGCACAAGGGGCAACAGCTGCTGCCCCTGTTTCTACTGCTGCACACATGAGGAGGGAGAGAGAAAATGGAGGATGAGTGTGTGAATTTGTTTGCTCAAGTTTTATGGTTATAAATTGTCAATAGGTAGCAACATGTGGCTGGAAATTTTCATCCCCAAAAGTAGCTTTTTTATAATTAAAATTAGGTGCTAAAATGAGTAATTATTTAAATAACAAAAGTTAGTAACGTTTTGGGCTTTTGTTTTGGGCCCAAAAGGCTAAATCGGGGCTTGAAAAATTATTTGGATTGTTGAACAAAAATAAAAATTTGTATTGCTCGGAATTAAATTTTAGCGAAGATAAGAAAATAATTAATCACTAATTTATACTCACCGAGGCCTAATAGTGATTCACCCGATATTTAATCAATCAATGAAACTTGAGTTGCAAAGTGGTACCCAAAATGACATTTCTCACAACCGGGATGATTAAATATGATAAATGAAGGTGGAAATTTTAAATAACTTAATGGAATTCGATAAATAAGTAAATTGAGTGTAATTGAATTTAATAAACATGATTTGGTTAAGCAAATAACGATGAGTGACTAGGTCAATAAACATGATAAAGTCAATGAATAAACATGATTAATGAAATAAATAAATATGATTTAAATATGAGTTAGGGTTGGGTTATTACATCAAACAAGTGTATGAGGCTGATAAGTTTATCCTATTTAAGGGGAGTGTCTATATGGGGAAGGGTTATGCTAGTGGTGACATGTTTAAGTTAAATGTAATTACTCCTTCTAGTGGTACTAAGATGAATGATTCTGCTTACATGCTTGTGTATTCTTTATCTTCTCTATGGCATAATCTCTTGGACATGTTAATTACAAAAGATTAAAAGATATGTCAAGACTTGAGTTAATTCTTGATTTTGATGGAAACATAGAGAAATGTAAGACATGCATGTTAACAAAGATCACTAGAAGTACTTTTCCAACTGTTCAAAGAATCACCAAATTACTTGAATTAATTCATAGTGATTTAGGTGATTTTCATAGCACTCCCTCTTTTAGGGGAAGGAAAAACTATGTCACTTTCATTGATGGTTTTATAAGATATTGCCAAGTATACCTTTTACATCCTAAAAGTGAAGCACTAGACATGTTTAGGATATTTAAGAATGAATCTGAGTTGTATTGTGAAACCCTCATTAAAAGACTATGATTGGATAGGGGTGATGAATATTATGATCCAAATTATTTCCAATCAACTGGTATAATCCATGAGATCACAACACCTTATACACCACAACAAAATGGTGTGGCGAAAAGGAAAAATAAAACACTAACAGAAATGATCAATGCTATGCTTTCTAAATCCGGTTTAAGTGAAGGCTTTTGGGGGTGAAGCGATGCTCACAACATGCTACATCCTAAATAGGGTTCCTAATAAAAGGAATTCAATTACTACTTATAAATTATGGAATAAGAAAAAGCCAAACCTGAGTTATTTCACAGTTTGAGGGTGTAGGGCTATTGTAAGAGTCCCGAAACCCAAGAAAAGAAAATTGAGGGAAAGAGGAATTGAGTGCATCTTTATAGGCTATGCTGAACGTAGCAAAGCCTATATGTTTTTGGTCATAGAACCAAATGCTTCTATTACGGTTAACATCTCGATAGAATCAATTGATGCCATTTTTGATGAAACTAGATTCTCTTCAATTCCTAAACCAAATGATTTTATTCCAACCACTATGACTCCAAGTAATGACTAAGAACAAGGAGACATAGTGGAAGTAAGGAGAAGTAAATGGATTAGAAAGGAGAAATCCTTTGGTTCTGAGTTCTTTGTCTATTTGATAGAGGGAACAAGGGATTCCATTGGAAATGAAATACCCTATGTTTATAGCATTGATTCGGATCCTAACTCATTTAAAGAGGTTTTGGAATCTCAAGATGCTTCTTTTTGGAAAGAATCAGTCCAAGATGAAATGGACTCAATCATGGAAAATAACACATGGGTCTTAATTGATTTCCCCCGGGTTGTAAGCCTATCACATCAAAGTGGATCTTTAAAAGAAAAAGGAAAGCAGATGGTACCATAGAAAGGTTCAAAGCCCGATTGGTCATAAGGGGTTTTAACCAAAAACATGGTATTGACTACTTTGATACATATGCACTGATGGCTAGGATTACAACCATAAGAGTTCTCATTGCTCTTGCTGCAATTCAAAAGCTAGTAATTCACCAAATGAATGTGAAACAGCATTCTTAAATTGTGAATTAGAGGAAGAGGTGTACATGAAACAACCAGAAGGTTTTGGTTGTTCCAGGCCAAGAAAACAAAGTATGCAAACTCATAAGATCACTGTATGGCCTAAAACAAGCACCTAAACAATGGCATCAAAAGTTTGATGAAGTAGTGCTATCTTATGGGTTTAGTATCAATGAATCTGACAAATGTGTATATTCCAATTTTGAACATGGAAAAGGTGTGATTATATGCTTATATGTTGATGACATGCTAATTTTTGGCACTGACTTAGAGAAAGTAAAGAAAACCAAGTGTTTTATATCTTCCAAGTTCTCCATGAAAGACATGGGGGAGGCCGATGTTATACTCGGTACTAAGATCATTAGAAATAATGATGGAATCCACTTGTCTCAATCTCATTATATTGAGAAAGTACTTGGGAGGTTCAATTACAAAGATTGCTCCCCAGTGGCCACTCCTTTCGATCCAAGTTACAAGTTAACTCGTAATAGTGGGAGACCTATTGCACAAATTGAGTATGCAAAGGTCATAGGGTGCTTGATGTATGCCATGACAAGCACGAGACCGGACATTGCATTTTCCATTGGAAACTTAAGCCATTATACTAGTAATCCTAGTAAGTTTCATTGGCATGCAATACGTCGGGTGTTGAAATACCAGAAGAAAACTCGAGATTATGGTCTATGCTATTCAGGTTATCCTTCAGTCTTGGAAGGATATTCATATGCAAGTTGAATAACTGATAAAGAGGATTATGCCTCTACGTCAGGTTATATATATATGCTTGGTGGAGGGGCAGTGTCTTGGGTATCCAAGAAACAAACTTGCATTAGTGATTCCACCATGGCTGTTGAGTTTGTAGCTTTGGCTACAGCTAGTAAGGAGGCAAAGTGGCTGCGGAATTTGCTATTGGAAGTGCCTTTATGGCCAAAACCAATGTCGCCGCTCTCCATACTTTGTGACAGCAAGACCACACTGTCCAAGGTTTATAGTCATGTCTATAATGGAAAATCAAGGCACATTGGACTTAGACATGCCTATGTCCATCAGCTGATCAAAGATGGAGTGATCACAGTTAATTATGTGCAAACAAATGAGAATCTTGCAGATCCTTTAACTAAGGGTCTCGTAAGAGACTTGGTGTTGAGAACATCAAGGGGGATGGGACTTAAGCCCATATCTACAATTTCCAGCAAGGAAGCCTCAACTTAATTCATGGTATGACATTACGTTCTAAGTTCAATGAGTGACAACTTTACATAGTGATTGGAAGCACTAATATATTTTATCTCAAGGTAAGAGTGCTTGAGTACTGTAATGTTATAAAAGGGTGAGTTTTATACTCTTAATAGATCTTGATTGAATGGCTTGTGTTGTAGGAGCATATTTCTAAGGTCTACCTAAGTGAGTGTGAAGTGTGGCCGCTTCAAAGAGCAACAGAGCTTGGCTTGGTGCACTCATGATGGATATGGACACATGGCCAGATAATAGTGTCAAATTTTAAGTGTGTAATGAGATTTGTGTGTGAAATGTATCCAATTAATCTAAGAGGATGTATAGTTCAAAGGCTTGTCTACTATTTACATTCAGATTAATTGAAATTATATTTCACTAAATGGAAGTTCAAATCGCAAGATACTTCTCTTATGCATAAATCTCCTTGTGTTCTCGGTTGTGATTGTGTATTTGCTGGAGTGGCGGGGTTTGTTCTATATCTTGGAAAAGGTGGGGGATTGTTGGAAGTTTCCAAGAATAAAATAAAAATGGTAGGTTTTTGTAGTGCTTATCCGAAAAGGTGGATAAGCATAGTGCCCTTTTAAGTTTACCCACCTTATCCAATCATTTCGGTGAAAAGGTGGATAAGTATGGTACCTCTTCAAAATTTAACCACCTTACTCTATCCATTTTTGGTGCCTCTTTAGGTATGATCACTCCTCTATAGAAGGAGTGAAATCACAATCACAAGCATAAAATCAATGTGAGTGAGTGCAGCACCCTCATCGATTAACCTTTGAGAGAACCTTGAAATACACACTTATTTTACCAAGTAGATTATCCCTAAGATTATTTGTGGTGCAACAAATAAGTGTTAAGGAAAGTGTTTCTTTTCACAATTTATTTGGTTTATCCTGTATCACATTCAACCCAAATTTTCTAACACTTTCTGGCATTTAAACGAACAATTTCAGCATCAAAAGATGTCACTTGGTTTCAATCAATGATGATATGCCATGATACACCACACCATGAACAAATCACAACCACTTTTAAATGTTAGGATTCTGATGACTACAATGAGAGAGATAAAATCGGCTCTGGGTTGAGGTTACGGGATTCAAAAATCCATTAGGAAAGTTGTCGGTATCTAGCGAGTTCAAGCAAGGCGTCCTCGAACTTAGTAGGCTCCCATAGTGTCACGGGTCTAAGGTTTCAGGCTTGTTTGTGGGTTGTACTTGGGGTACGAGTAGAGAGGGTAACATGGTAGGGGCCATGTGCCATATGGTGCAATTTGATTGGCTCGTCGTTTATTTTTTTACCTAAAAAATGAAGAATGGAATATAAGGTTGATAAAAAAATGAATATCAATCTATTAAAACAAGAACATCTATTTCCAAAAAAGGAATTAGATTTACGCAGAAATGAAATATTTCATATAGGATTCATTGCCATGTGGAATCACCTCGTTGGTTGATGTTTTAAAAAATTCCACTCGGAGTACATACATACATACATACATACATACATATATATATATATATATATATA
>JACYFF010031955.1:51365296-51377265 GCA_017589665.1 Selenicereus undatus | reverse complement strand
TATATATATATATATACATATATACATATATATATATATACATATATGTGTACATATATATATATATATATATATATATATTAAAATACCTTATAATAATTAATATTTTATTTGAGTTCTTTTAAAGTAATTCACAATTCTAGCCAGGCTCACTTTCAGTTTAGTTAGTTCTTGTAAAAAAAAATAATCAATCTTACAATAAATTATGTATATAATTTGACATGTCATTAAAAAAAACCAAAGTTTGATTTTTAGTTAGACGACCAGCCACATAAGCTCCTGTCATTGACATGTCGTCAAACCACCAAGTCATGGTGACTCTAACTCATTATTGGTGTAAGGGAAATAGATACCCCTAAAGCTAGGAGCATTGGTGTCCAATTCCTCAATTTAGAAATGTACGAGTAGTATACGTACCTCAACAAGAAATCTCACCCCCTACGAAATAATTAGAGGATAGCTTAGATGACTTATGAAAGTGGCCTCATGTTCTACTCAAATGATGTCTTTATCATTAGCAACCTTAGATAATTTTTAATAGATAATTCTATTAATAAATGCACATGCATATATGTATGTACTTAAATTCAACTACAATTGCTTTTCTTGATTTACCTTTATTACTTACTGATTAATCGAGCACATTACTGGTTTTCCCTCTTTCTTGAACCCATTGATTTACCCATGTATTTATTAAGCTTGAATCTCAATATTGTTGATTCCTATTTCATTTTCTTGTAAGGGAGGAGTTCTATGTAATGAAGTAAAACTCCGAGTTCTTTTACTCAATTGATCTATTATTTTTGTGGTTATTATTATTATTATTATTATTATTATTATTATTATTATTATTATTATTATTATTATTATTATTATTATTACTACTACTACTACTACTACTACTACTACTACTACTACTACTATTATTACTACTAGTATCACTATTACCATCATTTAGTGTTTTTCCTCCATGCTTCTTTCTTGGCCAATAATATTCAAATTTCCCACTTAAATTGGTTATCTATTAACAAAGGCAACCATGTTGTATAGATGAAGCTAGCATATTAAGTCTTGTCCTAAGCCAATTTAGTAATAGCTCAAAATTTAGATTGAAAAGATTATTTCTTTGAGAATTCTAAATAAATTTTACTTATACTGAAGCCTATAAGATATATTTGCTTTAACTTATTAAGATTTATGATAAAAAAGATAGCATAAGCAGCTTAATTAATAACCCATACTAATCCTTACTCGTTACCTTTAATCTCTTGTTTGATTAGCCCAACTTAAGCAAGAAAATTTCCATAAATCACAACGCATACTCAATGTAATCTCTCAAAAACTACCCAACTTCCTAATTAATTTCAACATCAGAAGTATTCTTATTTATGTCAAAATATAAAAGCCCCCATGTTTTCCTTTTTTTTTTGGTTTCCTTTCTTTGTCTCTTCTTCAACCTCAAGCCATGTCTTTCTTTCAAGCTTATTCATGGATAAATAAAAAGAATACAACCTAATCCATTAAGTTCTTTCAAGATGATACCAAAACACCCATGATTTTGTTTTATTGAATCAACACTAGAGGAGGACAACTCGAAGAGTTCACATCCCACAATTCCTTCACTCCCCACATGAACACTCAGCAACATTTGTTAAGATAAATATTGCGTATTTTGTAACCATATTTTGTAATCATGTAATTATTTTCTTTTATTTGGTTAGATTGCTTCTTGGCTAAGATAGGTTTAGCGCTAGGGTTTTTGGACTTCCTCATGTATATATGTATGACTGCCGCATACAATGAGACACATGAAAATTCACAACTCTTCTTCCGTCTCTATTGCTTGAATTTCTCATGGTATCAGAGCTATCCTTAACTGTTAACCTAAAGAAACCAAGCCATTGGGAAGGATGAAACCAAGCCAAAAGAGTTTATCATCGATAGTCAATCTCCCTACTTTCTTCATCCGTCAGATTCACCAAGAGCAATCATAACCACAATCAAGTTCAATGGGAAGAACTATGATCTGTGGGAACAAGCTATTCGAACGGCACTCAGGGCCAAAAATAAATTGGCGTTTATCGATGGAACATTGACTAAGCCCATACTCAAGGATGATACAATTCTTGTGGATGCAAACGTGTGGGAGATGGTAAATTCCATGATCACGTCAAGGATCATGAACGTAATAGACCCGAAGCTACACCCAAGTGTGGCTTTTGTAGACACAACGTAGAAAATGTGGGAGAATATTCGGAAAAGGTATTCAATTCCAAATGTTCCTATAATACATCAACTAAAGGCTGCGATTGCATTGTGTAAGCAAGAAGGACAAGAGGTCGTGGACTTATTCTCACAATTGATGAGCCTGTGGAATGAGTTGGATAATTACACAAACGTGCCGTCATGCACTTGTGGGGCAGCCGAGAAGATGGCCACGATGTTGGAGCAGGAAAAAGGGCATCAATTTTTAATGGGACTCAATGATGAGTCTTTCTCCACAATTCGAAGTCAGATTCTAGCCTTGGGCCCGTTACCCTCACTCGATAAAATTTTTAATATGGTCCAGCAAGAGAGGAATCAAAAGAGGGTTATGTGTGCTTGAGACCAAAGGTACGAGACAACAGCAACTTTCGCTGTCACGCATCCTATGAGGGTGAACCGTGAGCAATAGCAAGGAGAGAGGTCGGTATGTGGTCATTGTAGCAAAACAGGGCATGATGACAGCAACTGTTACGAATTGATTGGGTACCCACCAGGTTAGAACACTCGAGGAAAAAGAGGCAGTCGCGGTAGAGGTCGAGCAGGCTGTGGTGGAGGTCGTTTCAACCCGGGCAGAGGTAGAGGAGTAGTGGCTTCAGGCGAAGAGTCGTCCTTTGCGGTGCAGGCTAAGGGGGAGCAGTCGACGCATGTAGCCCCAGTGCATGAGCATGAGGCCGTTCGTCCTGCTATACACGGCTTCACTTCGGATAAGGTACAGCGGCTCCTGAGTCTGATCGAGACTTCGAAGCCAGGTCTTGATAAATTGTCGGGTAAGAAAGCTTGGTTATTTGATAGCGGCGCATCATACCATATGACGGGTGAACTAGAATTATTGAATGACGTTAGGGACATTGCCCCGGTTCCTATTGGCTTAGCAGATGGATCAGTAGCTCATGCCGCTAGAAGAGGCTCGATTCAATTAAATTCTAAATTGATTTTACGGGATGTACTTTATGTGCCAAGCTTGGATTGTAACTTGATTTCCATATATCAGTTACTAGATGAACTTTGTTACATAGTAACATTTACTAAAAAGCTTTGCATGGTACAGGACCTTACTACAAAGAACCTAATTGGAGTGGGTGAGCCCAAACGAGGGGTCTTTGTCTCAAGGATGGTCCAATAGTAGGTATTCAAGCACAAAAGGCTGTCTCTAAAGAATTATGGCATCGTAGGTTAGGGCATCCTTCAAGTCAGGTGTTATCCAAAGTCTCTAGCAATATTTTGATAGATACTAGTAGTAAGCATAAAGATGGTATTTGTGATGTATGTTTGCGTGCTAAACAAACTCGTATTCCTTTTCCTATTAGTGAAAATAAAGCCTCTGAATGTTTTGATCTCATACATTGTGATATTTGGGGTGGATATCACGTTAAGTATTTTTGTGGTGCTAGCTATTTTCTCACTATTCTTGATGATGCTAGTACAGGTGCGTGGACTTATTTAATGCAAGAAAAGAGAGAGGGATCTCAATTGGTGAAATTTTTTGGTGTTAAGGTTAAAACTTAGTTTGGGGCTAGTGTGAAGATCATTCTAAGTGATAATGGGCGTGAATTTACCTCAGGATCTATGAAGAAGCTTTATGGGGAACATGGGATCATTCATCAGACTAGTTGTGTAGATACACCACAACAAAATGGACGAGTTGAAAGAAAACATCGTCATGTTTTGAATGTTGCTAGAGCATTACGGTTTCAAGCTAATTTGGCTCTTGAATTTTAGGGGGAGTGTATTTTAGCTGCCGGATACTTAATAAATAGGACACCCTATTTAGTTTTGGATGGGAAGACACCTTATGAAGTTTTGTTTATAGCCTAGCCTTCTTATGATCATATTATGGTCTTTGGATGCCTATGTTATGTCCATAATAATCAAAAACCGAAGGATAAATTTGGTGATCGTAGTCGGAGAAGTGTCTTTATTGGCTACCCATATGCCAAGAAAGGGTGGAGAGTTTATGACTTAGGGAATGGAAATATTTTTACAAGTCAAGATGTGCTATTTTGTGAAGAAAACTTTCCATTTTCTAAAAAAGTAATGTTGCCAGAAAACCATGCAAGAGTTTTTGGCCCAACTCCAATCATATGTGACTATGAACCTAGGCCCGTTCCTATCACCAACCCAGTCCAAGCACGTTCAGCCGAAGCAAGCCGGAACAGGAGAGGCATTGTTGGCCCTATTGCTGAGGACGGCCCAGCGGATGGCAGTAAAGCTGGGCCTAACGCGGACACAGGCGCTGGCCCCGTGGATGGACACCCTAAGACTATCGGGCCAGCCGCAGCGTGTGGTCCACCAGGCAGTAGCCAAGGATCACCCAAGCTCGGTCCTAATGAAGGATATGGGACTAACGGGCCTACAGATAATGTGACAGAAGCACAACCCAATGTTCCCACTGAGCACGACCACAATAGACAGACTAGGAGAGCCCCTAGTCATCTTCAGGACTATATTTGCTATAACACGTCACTCAAAGACCCCTCGACTCGTGCTCTCATGCTTCAAAAGTCTTCTTCAGGTAAACCATACCCCATTGCTAATTATGTTACCTGTGATAAATTTTCAACTGCATATAAATGTTATTTATCTGCTATAACAGAAATTGCGGAGCCCAAATTTTATCATGAAGCTGTTAGGGACAAGAATTGGAGAGAAGCTGTAATGCCCCCAAAATGCTAATGACAGGGTTTACGGAAAACTGCAGCAGAAGACTTAATAATAGAAGGCGCTACCGCCGTCCTGATAAGGACAAGGCTCACTAAAATCATTTAATTTCACAACTCATGTTCACAATCACAAAATCTATTAAACTAAAACACTTCAAGACCGAAGTCCATAATAGTTCAACTTCAATACCATTGACTTAATCATACCATGTGCTAACTCGCACTCTACACTACACAAGTATATTGAATATAGAGCCAACTTAACCCTGAGCTCGATCCCAACATTCATGCTATGCTGAATCTACTGTAAGCATTTGATGACTTCAAAAAGGGCTTGCTAAATGGAGAAACACGTGATACTTCATCACCTAAAATGGAAAACATGAAAACAATTTGAAAATGTGAGCAAAAACTCAGTATATGTATTCCTGTATTGTAAAATGAGCATAGAAACACTGTTGGTGGGTACCCGTCTTTGTAGTTCATTTAGTTGGCAATAACAATGAAAACGAAAGTAATATGAAACTGAATTGCTCATTATTATCTAGATGTGAACCCCTTGTAATGATATGATCTATACATAAGTGTACACCTGCCAATCCAATCAAGAGTTGGCCTGAAGCCGCGTGGGTAAATAATGGGCTGATGCCCTATAGATGATAACTGACGGGGTCACAAGTCAAATGGCAAATCACTGTATAAACTGATTCATTGATAAACTCATTAGGAGTTGTAACTTGATAAACATGTTCTGCTTTTTGAAGATACAAGCAATGAACGTACCTTGAGCCTTTAAAAATGTCATCTGACTTGAAAATATATTCTGACTTGATAACACTTATGTATAACGGGGAATAATAACTAAGCCTCGACTCTGTTTTATAAATGTCATTGTAAGTATACATAGTCAGTAAATGATCTTTACTCACATAATTGAGTAAGTAAAAGTATGCGCAACAGAAATTGAATAATTAAATGGTATACATAACTTGCGTATTTTAATATAATTCCAAAACTGAATTGGTGAAAGTAATTAAATTTGATATAAATTAAATGAAAGTAAAATAGACAATAGTGAGATAAATGAGATTAGAAAGGAAAAGGCCTTGATGGTGACAAGCGAGGGAGTGGTTGTGGCCTTTTCTGAGATTGGTTGCTAATACGGGTTTAAGGCTCGTTGATGTATAGCTTGGTTCAAGATAATAGCGAGTACACTATATTGGCTTGATAAAAACATTTGATACATTCTGAATTGAGTAAGTAATAAAGGTTTGAGGCCAAGAGAGATATATCTTAGTTCAAATTAGCACAAACTGCAATAAGTTGGTCTGATAAATATGGTTTCTAAGTCATAACTCTCCCCACTTCTCATACTTCATTCATGAATCCATTAGATATAGAAATCCACCCCAAATGAATCGTTGAACTCAATAGAAGCTATTAAGCTCACTAAACTTGGTATTTTCTTTATAAAATCTATAAAGGATTCAAAACTCAAAAACAAGCTCCCAAATTGTATACTTGTCTTCTTCTTTCTCATTAATCAAGCTAAAAGTTCCAAGAATATCCATGAATATTTATGTCCCACTTAAATGACCTCACTTGGCCTAAATACAAAAAATGAATGCATTATCAATCTCACTCAATCTTTATTATTGCTCTTTACACAATTACTCAAAATGCTTCCGAAAATCACCAAACTCAAAATACTCAACGAAAATTCATAAAATCTCATAGGAAATTTGAAAATAGTATGGAAAATCTATAGTAAATTTTTTTGAATTTGCCTCCAAGTATGCACTGCACAAAAATTGCAATAACAGCCTAATTTGCACCCAAGCAGGTCAGTTCACTTCAAAAATTCATCACTTTCACCATAGACCTCAAATGGAGACCTAAAACCCCAATATGAAAATATTAAGAAGTCCTCAAAAACTTTTATTTACAACACAAAACATGACTCCCACAATAGGGTTCCCAAAATTGGACTAAAACACAAGTGTGTTAGTTTTTGGTCCATTCTCCATAGTTTTGGTAAAGCGACTATAACATTTTCCACAGACCTCAGATTAAGGAGATTTAAGATCCATTTGAAATCTAACATGTTGAACTATCTACTCACCAAAAATCATAATTTTTCCATGGGCCAATCATTACTAGTTTAATCCTGAAGTCTGCCCTGTTTCACTGAAATTTCCAGCCCTCACTGTTTTGGCTTTTCCCTCTCTTTTCACATAAATCCTCACTTGAAATCCTTCCAAATCACCAAAAACATTATCATAATCATCACTAAAACTAAAGATTATAAAATCAAATATAAATCAATCCATAAACATGGTTTTAACTTAAGATTGCATGAACATGGTCACCTCTAAACCCTAACATGATTCAAGCTCAACTCCACCATGATCAACACCAAAATAACTCTTATTTCTTATCAAAACATCATGATCAATGATCACAAACATCAAAATAAGAATCAAAACTAAAATAAAAATCAAAACCAACAAAATCAAGTTTAGGGTTTACTCACTTTGATGCTTGGAACCAAGAGATGTATGTGGTGTGAGGTGGAGGAGATGGTTGGTGGTGGTTGTGGTGGTCGTAGGCAGCCTCTGGCTGGCCGGAACAGTAACAAATGGCAGCAGAAGAGAGGGGGCAGCCGCGACGTTAGAGAGAGAAAGGAGAAGAGAGGGTGTGTGTGTGTTGTTATGTTTTCTTGGCTAGAATGACTCCAAAAAAATGCTTGGCTGAATTTTATCATTCCAAAATATCTTTTTTGCTAATTAAAATTAGGCACAAATGATAGTAACTAATTGAATTTAATCACACTAAATTTTTTGAGCCAAAATTTTAACCCAAAATGAATCGGGCCGCAAATCGGGCCCAAATGAATTGGGTCGAACTTAATGAATTTGAGTCCAAATATTTTTGGATGGCTAAAAATTAAATTTTTGTGACATTATGAAAAATAATTTAATGCTCAATCATAATTATCGAGAACTAATATCAATTCACCTGAAATTTAATCAATCAACAAAACTTGAATTAACAATCAATGAAACTTGAATTAACAATCTATGAAGCTTGAATTGCAAAATGGGACCCAATTAAAATATCCTCTAATTGGAATAATTAAATACGATAAATGAATGCGAAAAATTTAAATGGCATAAGGTAATTAAGTGAATATATAGATTGAGTGTAATTGAATGAATAGACATGATTTGGTCAAACCAATAACCATGAGTAATTAAATGAATAAACATGATTAAATAAATATGATTTAAATAAATAAATATAGGTTAGGGTCGAGTTATTACATCATTCCCCTCTTAAGGAGTTTCGTCCTCGAAACTTATGATGCGTATTCATGTATGCAAAACTGCTTCAAATAACAATAGTTGGTTTTCATTGCTTCTCTCCAAAGAGGTATGATTAGCCCAAAGTATGGTATCAGAGCCATTTATGTGTTCATCTGTGCATGATATTTGATAGGCGTTGGTCAACCGTTGGTCAACTGTGAATCCGTTGGTCAGCCGTACAAGGTGGTCCCGGTAAGTGGTCCCAGTAGTCATTTCTTTAATTTACACTCCGGGAGTATTGATACATTTCGCAATCGACATTTTGTAAGTTTATTACTATTATAAATTATCTATAAGTTTTTTTAAGTTTACTTCTTTCAATTTGTATTTTCGTTTATCTACTCTGTGTTTTAAGCTTTCTTAATAAAGTTTTCCTATTTTGTGTGTGTCTTCCGATCTTGTTCCCCTCTGGTATCAGAGCCATTTATGTGTCTATCTGTGCATGATATTTGATAGGCGTTGGTCAGCCATTGGTCAGTTGTGAATCCGTTAGTCAGCCGTACAAGGTGGTCTCGATAATTGGTCCTGGTGATCCCATCTTTAATCTACACTGCGGGAGTAGAATTTTATCATTCATTGCTTATGCACAAAATATGGCAGTGGCTAGTAAGTTCAGGAAGTTGTTGTTGTTTAAGTTAGACAGTCATAATAGTGATATAGTCAATAGTAATGAGTTTAGGACAACATACCTTATTAAGGCCCCCTCTCCTGACAATTTTCACAAATGGGATATTCCCAAAATTAATCTTAATACGATTTACAAAATTAGTACATTTAGCTTTCAAACTGCTTTTTCGATCAAAACTCATGAAGAAATCGTGAGTCTGCAAAATGGTTTACAAACTGTGGCTTTGATCAAACCTGAAGCTTTGAAGCTTGATGTTTATATTGAAGGTGATGAGTTTCATGATTTCAAAAACTTTACAATTATGTATTGAGTTTATTTCAAACTGATGTCCACAAACCTCAATACAAAATTTTTGAATCTTTTACCTTCAAACACAAAAGAGATAGTTTTACTTCAGATTGAGGTTGACAAACCTCAAAGTTTTTACTCCAAAACTTCTCAAATGGGATGAGATTACAATTCCAGAAGCTATTGAGCTTGAAGATACTCAACATGGTTCTATTGATAAATCCAGACAAATGAACGATATTGAGCAAATCATAGAAGAACCCGATGGTCGAGTTCTTTTACGATTCCGCTCATTTCCTGAACCCACAAATCTCCCTGGAACTTCTACTAGTAAGAAATGCTTTTCAAACTTCCACTCAGGAGGAAGTATCCCTTCAGAAGAACCACAAAAATACCGGTTCAGGTCTCCCAATCCAGAACCGGTTATCAATGATCCTTGGTCTCCTTTTTCTTCAGGAATTGGATATGGATGCAATGCTCTCACAAATCCCAATTTTGCAATTGATTGACCTTCCCATAAGGAAGATTATTACCCTGCCAGTAATACTTCCAAGTGCCAATGGTTTGAACAAATTGATCAAAACCTTAGGGAAAAGGTCAAACAAGCTTGGATAGTTGGCATGCAAAGGCTTAAGGTCGACACCTCCTTTTTCATATGGTTTCTTACATTTACTTCTCAAAAAGGTTTGAAAAATGTTTATACAATCCCAAGTATAAATGTTCAAACCAATCTTGCTAAAGTATGGCATCTTGCTGATGGTACAAGTATGGTCTCCGTCCATCCTCCTACGCACCAGCCCATACAACTTTTTGTACAGGAAAAGACCGTTCACGCTTTTCCTTACAAAAGTGGCCGGGACAGAGTGGATACCGATACTGCCCAGCTTGGTGACATCAAAAATGTTCATGAGCAAGCCAATTATACAAATGCCACCCTGAATACAATTGATGAGCAACTAAACCAGCTCAATGCCAAAACTGATTCCAAAAGGGAAGCTGCCAAAAAGGACATGGCAAGCCCCAGTACAAAACCTTCTTCCTCCTTTTCTGATAACATCTCCAAACCATTTGTTAAACTAGATAGTATTCCCAGAGCTGTTGTGGGATCTCTGCCTACGCCAAAAAGCCCAAATTTTGATCTGCTTCAAAATATTTCTCAACAAATCGAAGCTATTGACAAAACGAAAGTACTCGCTTGCGTTGACAAAACCTACCAACAAAAGGTTGACAACACTTCTTCCTTTGAAGAAGAAGAAGAGGCTGTTACTAGTAGCAGTGACTCAGATGAAGTCATCGCCACTATCGAAGAGACCTTAAAAGATGATGAACCTATCCAAAATTCCTACAAAGAAGAGCCTTTTGCTCTTAACAAAATCCAAAATTGGAGAAACGGTAGGACTAGGAATTATTATCCTAGACCTACTCCTCCTGATATGCAATACGAAGAAAGAGGCCAATTCACAGGTAGAAACTTCGATGGAAGATCTGTCTATGGTTTGAACATTGACAGTAAAGCCGAGCATGAAGTGCTATCTACCATTGAGGAAATGGGAGTAGCAGCAGCTGCTTTTAAAGTCAATGGTTATTCAAACAAAAACATAGCTACCATAATTGTCCTTGGTTTCTATAGATAATTAAAGAATTGGTGGGATAACTATCTCACCAATGATCAAAGGTTAGCTATTCTCAATCATACTACAAATGAATTGGATAAACATGGTGAACGCGTCCAAGATGCCTTCGAAACCTTAGTTCATACCATAGCCCTACATTTTATTGGCAATCCTTAAGAAAGTCAAGCTGCTGCCAAAACATTCGTCATTAACCTTCGATGTCCTACTCTCTCAGATTACAGATGGTATAAGGATGTGTTCTTTACCAATGTATTAAAGAGAGAAGATGGTATGCAAAACTTTTGGAAAGAAAGATTCATTGCAGAACTACAAAAGTTGTTTGGAGGGAGAATTCTCTCAAAACTATGACAACATTGGGGGACTGATGATATCCCTTTCCATACTCTTACATTTGGTATGATCTTTGGAGTTGTCAAAAGCAAAGGACTTATCCTTTGCAATGAACTCAACATTCAAGCCAAATATGGATCAGAGGAAGCCCAATCTAGAAAAGAAGTGGAAACTTTCTATGAAGCATTTGGCATTACAAAAATTAAAGCTCCTTTTGCAAAAGCCACACCTGCTAACAAAGCCGTTAACAAAAGATTCAAAAAGCCAACAAATCCTCCAAACAATTCTCCTCCAGCCTTCAAATCCAAACCAACTTCTTCTAAAAAGAAGAACACAAAAAATAAGCCAGTTGTTTGTTACAAATGTGGCAAACCAGGGAACAAAGCTTTCCAATGCAAAACTGAACAAAAGATCAAGGCTTTATTTGCTGACCAGCCTGAACTTCAGAAGAAGCTCCTAGCTGTTTTAGCTCAAAACTCATCTGATAGTGACAAAGAAGTTGACTACTATAAAAGATTTGAGGAAGATGAATGTGATTATGATTCTTCTCCCACCAAAACAATCAATGTCATCACTGTTAGATCTTAGAGTATACTTCCACAAGAGGGGGGGTGAATTGTGGTGTCTGATTTTCGCGTTATAAGTAATAAACACCCTGACTGAGGTTGTTCTCAGATGACGAACACCCTGTTGACTTGTTTGCAGGGGATGTTTTCAGATATTGCAAATACGAAAATCACCAAAATAAATGTGGAATTAAAGCACACACAATTTTTACGTGGAAAACACCTCTAGCCCA